>JAVRXN010000005.1:14379377-14719377 GCA_033556935.1 Timema podura | reverse complement strand
ATCCCTCCCCTTCCGCCAACTAACAATTCGGAAGACCACTAAAACACACCCAATTTTAAACCAAATAAACTTCCATTTCATCTCCTATCTTGACACGATAGCTTCAGCGGTATCATGTATATCAAGTTAAACCGTTGGTTTAACCCTCGTCGGTTTTAGGAAGAGGGTATTAACAGACTCATTAGAACCTGCTAAACCATGTGTGTAGGAGGTGAAAGAGGTGTCGGGGGAGGAGGGGGGGGAGAGAGTGAGTGGGTTTAAATCGTGCACTGAGCACGTTGAAATTACACCCGAACGCGTGCAAACCCTAACATGCACTCGAATACAATTGCTGTTTACATGAACTATCATGAATTGTAGATTTTCCCTAAACACGTGAGTGCTGTAATGAGTATAACTAGAATCGGTAAGGGGGGGGGGAGTAGATCTAATCCTTGTAGAACACGCCTCTCTTCAAAATATCCCCTCCCTCCACTAGACACCCCCCTCCCCCCTACATTACAACTGCGTACCAACACCGGTACAACAGAAACGCAAATGATTTGCGAAATCTAATTGAAATTGATTTGTTTCCGTGTACGAAGGCAAGCACTAGAAGAGAATGTTCGTCCCGACACTCATGTGGAGAGATTTGAGAGGGATGTATAGAGATAGAAGGGAAGGTAGGAAAGGTGGTGAGGGGGTGGGGGGGGGGGTGAACGTCCTGTTCCCACCACAAAACACTGAAAGCAACCCTACCCTCTCACTCACTCTTTTTTTTTTTCTCTCGCTGCCTCGATTTCCCTGAAGTTCTTCTCCGGTCCTTCTCTTGACGACCGAACGTCCAGCGCATTATACAGTCTTCCCTCCCCCCCCCCAACCAACCCTACCTCACCAAAAAACCCCTTCCCCAACCCCTCTTTACCCCAAACGACGTCGGAGAGAAAAACCTTTCAAACTCCTGCCTGCTAAATTAGATCTTCGCCCCGCGGTTTAAAACTCAGATGGACAACACAGTAGGTGGCAGAGAAGAGCTATAGGAAATACAAAAAAAAAAAATATAAAAAAAATCACCCCTTCACACACGAACGCAATCACATGTTCTTGCGACTGAGAGGTAAATGGTCGTAACTCCAAACTTTGATAGTTTTAGCGACATAGCAAGTACTTCTTACTCCCCTTACCCCTTCCCACTAACTCTTATTTTGACGCTTTATTATAACATATTAATGTTAACTAAGTATAATTTGTTATAATATTATAAACCGTTTGGGTTACACGCACTTACGCTAATGTGTAATGGTAGGGTGATTGTGAGATGAAATGGAGGACCTACAGTTTAACGTGGGATCCGAACCACGGTGGAGGCCTGGCATTCCTCACATTCACATGTTGTGATTAATAAACGTTAGGTGTCAGACTTCTGTGCTGAGGTCCGGGGTTCAATCCTCGATCCTCGGACCCTTCCTTCACCTCTGACAAGACGTGTATTAATCACAACTTGTGAATGTGTGGAATTCCAGGCCTCCACCGTGGTTCGGATCCCACGTTAAACCGTAGGTCCTCCATTTCATCTCACAATCACCCTACCATCACACATTAGCGTAAGTGCGTATAACCTGAACGGGTAGTAAGACGCGGTGCTAATAATAATAATAATAATAATAATAATAATAATAATATTTGTTTATCAGTTGATTTTGTCGGGTGAAGCTATTAGTGAACCCACTTCGGTGGCCGCATGGTCTACGGCGCTACTCTCGCAGTAGACTAAACTGCCGATGATGGGGACATCGAGGTTCGAATCTAGGTAGGGTGTACTGAGGGTGGTATTTCCCACTCTTCCTCCATGCAGATGTTGGTACACTTCCTCTAAATATAACCTTCCTAATCCCTATAACCATTAGCGTAATTAGTACATAAGTGTATAACCCGAACCGGTAATAAGACGCGGTGCTAAAATAAAAAATGTTTTAGTTTCTGATATCACAGGCAGTGGCGTGGCAGGTAGTTTTGCTGGGGCAAGTGGAGCCTGTTAAAACTGTACCTATGATGTGTTCTCACCCACTGGAGCCCCATTTGACCAATCGTACATAAGCTCTACTCTACATACATCACATTCAAATATATTTACGATTATATCCAGCCAATGGGTGTTCTACTGAGTGATGAGAACAAATCACAGGAACAGTTTGGACTAATTCTGCTTATCCTGGTAACACTCCACCACACGCCACTGAATCGTACTTATAATCAATTTTTTAACTACTCCTATCACACCTGATTTAGGATTCGGTGACGTCTAAAGCCCATTTCAACCTTTATTAAAACCATTTGGTCTGATTCCCAAGACAGGCTGGGAAAGAAACTAAAGACCATTTAAATTTGGTGCTACGCTCACAATGTTCGACAGCGTGCTGAGAGTTGCCTGACGTCAGGGGGAGCTCACCTGAGTGAGACTATCTTCAAAAAGTGTAATATGTAGTTTGCTTTTATTTAGCTAATGAATATTTACTTTTCAATTAAAGTGTTGATTTTTAAAGTTACTAATCGTCTAGTTAATTCGGCCCCACGCTGTATAAACGTTTTCAAAAGGGATTTTCTTTTATGAACTTACACTAAAGTTTTTCTTTATATGCATATCTATATCTATAATAATAAAAGGAAGTGTTTGTTTGTTTGTTTGTGTGCGATGCCCAGCCAAATCTACTGCAAGCAGAGATCTGAAATTTTTAGCATAGGTGGACGGAAGAGGGTCCGAATGCACCTTGAAGCCGGATTTTTAAATTTTTAATTAGCTTTTTAATTAGGCTATTTGTAACAAATTTTTGAAGATAAAATATTGTTAATTTGATAATTAAATTCTCATAGCAAATCGGGCACCATGTGGGGGGATAGGGGGCTTATATAATTCTTATACCACAGTGGTTCACGGGCAACGTCGTGTGGGATTGCTAGTATTTTATAAAATATCAAGAAAAAATAGTATTCTCAAACTTTGTACTAGCCAATGAGGGTTTCATATATTAATTTGTAGCTTTGAATAACTTGATTTATTTTTAGTTTCTATTACATTATATAAATTATACTTTATTTTTACATTTTCATTTCAGTTAAAGGTCCTAAATACTTAATGTAACTCGATATAAGCTTTCTAAAACAGACACAAGTTAATATTACAGATTAATTATTGTTTTTAAACGTTTAAAAATTACAAATAGAACTTACTAAAAAAAAACTATGTACAAATTACTGACAAGTAAATATTGATACTGGAGATAAGACAGTCTCATCCTTAGGGGATGATATGTAGAATCTTCCCCTCCTACCCCACCAACACCCTCTAGACACACATGTACGTAGGCAGGCGCGCACACGAAATAAAGTGGTCGCAAAGAAACTCGTTGAGGAGATGTTAGAGTGCTTTGGCGAGGTAATTGAATGCTCTAATTCATGTAATGAATTTATTTTAAATGTGCTCTGAAAGTATAAATAAGAGGATCGAAACAAAAGACGGGGAAAAAAAAAAGGGGGAAGGAAGGAATAATGTAATCTTTGGAAATGTCACTTTTGTTCAAACTGTCCCGTGTTCACATAGATGCGAAGAGTATGTGTGTGTGTGTGTGTGTGTGTGTGTGTATGTGTGTGTGTGTGAGAGAGAGAGAGAGAGAGAGAGAGAGAGAGGATGGTAAGGGAGTAAGAGAGGAGGGGGAAGGAGATACATGATTAAAAAACTATTACATATGGAATCTAGGTTAATATTTAAAGCAAAATTTTGCATTCTCATAAATTATCTGAGGTATTTAACGTGCACTCTTTGAACTGCCTGATTATATATAAGTAAATACAAGGCTTATAAACTCACTTAAATTTATAGCATACATAACACCCAGCCCTCTGGCTGTTGATTCATCACTGTGAAAGGGGAAACTCACATTTTACCGAAGAATTTTTTTTTTGTCATACCGGGAATCAAACCTGGAGATCTCTGACTCAGTAAACATACACCTTACCGACTGAGCTAGGGTTTTGGACTCATTTTCATAAAGATATATACCATATTATTGTAATCGCGAAAAAATATATTACTTAGAAACGTTTTATGTGAACTCGAACTCAAAAAGTTTTTGACTATATAATTCTGTATTTTACTATGTACGCTTTGTTCATTATTTAAGGTAAAAAAAGGTTACCTTGAATGGTTACACTACGGTAATACGTCAAAGTAAGATTTCTCATTTTCATGGTAAACAGAGTGTACTTGAGTCTACAGAGCGAAAATGTTGATGGATTTCGTTCGTTTGGACTTGATATTTATAATCTGTATGGTCATGCCTCAAGGGGAAATTTTGATTTTAATTATAGTTCTAAAATTAATGTTAGTCTACTGATGATTTTTTTTAAATAACATTTTTTAATTGGCTTTAACGATTTTCTTTAAAATGAATATCTGTGTCTTAGGTTATAAATAACACTGTATAAACTAGATAAAAATATCCACCCTAATGGGCACGCATGTATATATCGTCTTGTCTCGTTGGTTGCGAATGGATAGGTCGGGTTTCAAATCCCGACTTGGTATATAAAGTTGTATTTTTTCTAAATAGTTTCCCGAACCACGACACAAACGACCTAGACTGGCGTAGTTGAGCACTTAATTATATCTAATTAAATGTCTATTTTAACCTAAAATTAAAAAAAAAAAAAAAAAAAAAAAAAATACCTAGCAGGAAAAAAAAAAACGTAGATGTAGTATTCATATTAGAATAAGAATTAGCTAATACTTGACATTCAACTACGTCAGAGGAACGACGACAACCTCACCTACCAACCATCCCATCCTCCTTCCTTCCCAAGCCCCATACCGTCACACTATCGCTCATTTCAGCCATTACTACCTTAGTCACGGCCGGACGCCACTGGGATAACCGTCTAGGTTCTCTACTAGCCAGAGGATAATCCTGGCGCCGGGGGCGGCCCCAGATGGTGAATGGAAATGTATCCACCTCACTCCCAGTCCTAAGAGAAGAAAATCCTTCCCCAACAAATAACTCTCATTACCCTTGTCACCGCCGGACTCCACAGGGACAACCGACTAGGTTTTCTACGAGTCAGAGGATAATCCTGGCGCCGCTGTCGGCCCCTGATGGGGAATGGATATGTAACCATCCGCGTCAAACCTAATCCCTACAGTCAGACAACCTTTCGATCCCCTTCCCGGAAATCGACTCATGGAACATCAACATCTCATCATCATACCTTATAACCAACAACCTTCCTTCATCCCAGGTGAAATCCTCCCCATCCCGAAACCCATCGCAGTCATTCACTATCACCACCTCACCTCCCAATTAGAAGTAATTAGCTTTAATCAACATGTGTTATACAAGGTATAAAATTCATTCAAGGAGTCAGGACTCACGAAAGTGACTCTATACTCGAACATAAGATCTTGATCTTCCCTTTCACAGGTGACCTAGCTTGGCGCTTCTGTCAAGGTGGATATCTTGCGTCGGGAAACACAATCAACCACCTGTAGTGTTCTACAGGCTCATTTCATTTGTTTCACATCATCAGGTAACAATTTCATTCGCGAGGTTAAGAGTCACGACAGTGACTCGGTACTCAAACAACAAATCAGCCCTTTCTAGGATGACCTAGATTGACGTTTCTGTCAATCTGGATATTCTTAGTCGGGCAACAGCCGAACGGCGAAATAGTTTCCCACTCTTCCTTCACGCAAGCTATGGTGAATTTAAGCTAAACCCTACCTTTTTTATCTAACCCCATTGGTGAGAATATACAAAGAGTCCAAACGGGTAGTAAGATGTGGAATAAGTAAAAAAAGTAACTAATTTTATAGTAAAAATAATATTTAACACACGTTTTAATATATTAATATAAGAAATTTAGAATATATATTTAAATTGTTTGCACAAATAGTAGGTGTGCTACTTCCCCAATTTCACAATTCCCCCCCCCCCTCACAACCTCCCTTCATCCATTAGTTGGTCAGGAGGTAGATTCATGCGGTTACTGAAATGCTAGATATAAAATATTTTACTCAGGAAATGCTTTTAACGGAATGTCCATTTGGCCTGTCATGTTTAGCAGAGTTTGTGGGATTCTTCTTCGTCGGGGAGCGTTGAAAAGGGGGGGGGGGGGGGTTGTGAGGAGGGAAAGTGGCGGCTTTGCCCTGTTATTGGTTTCTGTCCATCTCTCCGTTATTCGACCCTCTCTCTCATTCTCTCCTCCTTTTTTTTTTTTTTGTTCCCTCGACGATTCTCATATACACAAAGCGCATTTGAACCATCATATAAATTCCGGAAGATGGACGGGTTAAACCACGCAAGAGAGGGTTGAAAATCCCCCCCCACCCTCCCCACAACCCCTCAAACCAACCCCTTCTATTTCACCCTCCCGCTCCCCCCACAAAACCCAACACGTCAATATCTGTGTAACCCTGGAGGTGTGAGAGAGACTATCTTCTCTTCTCTTCCTAAGTATTGGACAGTCTGCATGAACGCCTGATGGTCAGTTGGTGGTGGATGGGTTATACGGCGCATCTTCCACTGCGCAGCTTCCTTGTTCCCGTAGCATAAAGCCTGGAAATGCCACCCTCGGCAAACTACCCCGGTGTTCCTTCTAAACTCACAAATCATCCGCCTTTTCTCTCTTGCATAATACTACGTGGCCTCCTAAAGTCATAATGTGCGGCTACTGCTAACTTCTCCGTCGGATCTGGCTATCTTCCTCTGCCTCCCTTTCTTTTCCTCTTTATCCTTTTTTCTGGTGATCTAAGTACAGTCCGCTTGAATGCCAATGACCATCGTTAGGAGAAATATGCATTATTTATATTTCCAATATTTGCATTAAAAAAATGAACTTTGACAGTACAATAATAATTTTTAATTCCTCTACCTTTCTTTTCTTCCTTACTTTTTAGCTTATCCTCTTTCTGGTAAGTATAGTACGCTTGAATACCTATGAGCATCATTAGGAGAAATATCGATTATTTATATTCTAATAGTTGCATTTAAAAAAAATTGAACGTTCACAGTGAAATTGTCAATTGCAAATCAAAAATGCAACAGCAAAAAATTGTTTTTTCAAATAAGCCTTGACCTTTCAGGCAAAATAGCTATAATGAAGAGACTAGCTATACCCGCCTCGGTGGCGTAGTTGGCTAACGCGCTAGTTGTGTTGAGCTCGACCGCCGAGGACGGGGAGATCGAGGTTCGAATCTCGGTCAGGTGAACTGGGGTGGTTTTTCCTAAATGGTTTTCTACTCTCCTCCACGCAATGCGGGTTCATTTCCTCTAAATTCAACCCTTCCAATTCCTAATCCATTAGAGTAATTAGTAATTAAGCGTATAACCCGAACGGGTAGTAAGACGCGGTGCTAATATTATAGAGACTAGCTATAGTGTATGAATTAGTTGTATACTTATAACTATAAATAATACTTATTACTTCATAATACAGTCAAATTAACAAAAGGAAGAACCTTCTCTGACAGCTAGAAAAGTCCCTAGACATAAATTTCACGTAATTATGTCAAGGCATCTTATTCAGGGGTGAAGTGGAGCGGGAATGTGTGGGAACGCCGTTCTGGAACTGCTTTTTGTAGAAAAAATATTAAATTTCATTATGCCAAGCCTAGTATAAAATGTTTTTGTGTAAAATATATTTATATATATAAATGTTTAATTTTGTAAAGATTTTTACTATGCAATTCTAAGTTAACTAATTGATTTTATATCAATATTATGTTAAAACTTTTTTTCATACTATGAATCAATAAATCCTGATCAAATTTACTGTGCTCTTATGCGAATTCTTGGAATTTTAGGGGAAGTGCTTTAAGAAGTCTCTGCCTTAGTAATCATTACTTGTAAAAAATGCTCCAAATATCTTCTAAAGGCATTTATGTTGGGAAATTCTTTCACCTCTAGGGGTTGGGGGCTGTGCCCCCCCAACCCCATCCCTTCAACTTTGGCGTGTCTACGGCCTTGCGTTCCGGCACTGCTAAATTTAAGGCTACACCACTGATCTTATTTGAAACTGTAACTTTTGATGATTAGTGCCAATGTGTAGGTTTCTAATTACTTTACCCACCGCCAGGTAGTCTTAACTTCAAATCCAGTACCAACGTTCGAAACTCAAAAAGTCCACTTCGATATGGTTCACAGCATGTCCACCTTTTCAAACTTAAAATACCGAGCGGTAATACAAATAGTCACTACTCTCGTAAATCGAATAATCAGTGGACAAAGAGTTTTATATCCCTTTTGTGTCGGTAAACTTCTTTCCGTCCAGTAAGGTCCGTGGGCTTTTTACACCCCTCCAACCCCCTTTTACCTCTTTCTCTTTTTATTTGTACTGTACTTCGATACGGCCCATAAAATAACTACCTTAACAACATTTATCCCGGCAGAAGAGCCCCTTACTTGAAATATGGAACTGTTTTCAACATGGCGGCCGGAGGTTTCTTTTTGCTTGGAAGAGAGGGGGGTTTTGCGAGTTAGCGAACCATTTCTGGGCTGAATTTATAGTCCCGAGATGACCACTGCGGATGTGGGAGGGTTGGTTTGGTACAGGGGAGCTAAATGGGGGTTGTAGGGTTGGGCTTGGTCATCCAGTATCTCTACTTGATAATAACATCTCTTCTGGGGCCATAACGTACGAAGGAGGAATATCCTCCACTATATATCGTGTCAGAAATACCACAAAACCGGAGAAAGTAGATAGGAAGGAGTCTTCTGTCTGACTGGTATAGTATTATTATTATTATTATTATTATTATTATTATCACCACGTCTTACTACCCGTTCGGGTTATATACACTTACGCTAATGTGTAAGGGTAGGGTAATTGTGAGATGAAATGGTGGACCTACAGTTTAACATGGGATCCGAACCACGGTGGAGGCCTGGCATTCCTCACATTCACAAGTTGTGATTAATACACGTCTTGTCAGAGGTGAAGGAAGGGTTTGGCAATCAGATAAATCTGTGCCGGGACCGAGGATTGAACCCCGGACCCCCAGCACAGAAGTCCGACACCTTACCCCTAGACCACCAGGTCACCTCGACTGGTATAGTAGCCTAATTCATCATTTTATAAAGTTATTGGTTTTTAATTAGGGGTATTTTTTTCTTTTTATGTTGTTTACTAAACGAAATTAAATATTTCATAGCCTTGTTTATTACACTGTGCAATAAACCATTGTAGAAGTTTAAAAGGACCAATAGTTATCAATATACCGACTAAAGTATTTGATTTTTTGTTTAACAATTGTAAATATTGTATTTTATTAAAATATACAATCAGATTTATTGATTACTTTATTTGGCTGGATACTGAACCAAATTAAATGCACGTAAGAAATATTTCTTGTCAAACAAACACACAAAACTGACGTAAATGACAGTGATCGGTAAGAATTAAATATTGGATTTAATACCAAAGCTATTATATTTGATAATTTACAGTTATAGTCGCATCTAAATATCATATTATTAAAAATTGAAAAAGAATGACAACTGGACACGGGAATCGAACCCGGAACCTTTGGTTTAGTACACCAATATGAGTGAAGAAAGACTCTGATTCCTGGATGGCAAAGGGGTTAGAGCATTGACGTTCTAAACCAAAGGTCCCGTATTCAATTCACGTGTCCAGGTGTCATTTTTTTTTAATTTAGCAAATAAGAATTAAATATTGGTATATTTTGTTTAGCCAAATGAACGACACGTTATGTCCCTGCCCCTCCCCACCCCACCTAAAAATAAACGCTCTATAATTTATGTTCACAACTCAGTGTGTAAAATATGCTAAGTGTCTCTTACTGTGAACTTAGGACTGATGTAAATTACAGCAACTCTCTATTTCTTAGCAAAAAATGTTTATTTTTCCGTTTCATAAGGAGAAAAAAGGGGGGGGGGACTATTTCTAATCTCGGTAAAGTGGTGTAGCTGGCCATCTCGAAGTTAAAAGAAGGGTGGAAATAAAGAGTAGGGGGGGAGGAAGACTGAATTTGTTGTAGGTGCTACAGAAGAGAAACGTGAAGAATAGAGAGAGAGAGAGAGAGAAAAAAATAAGAAGAATCCACTTTTTTTTACACCTCCTCCCTCCCCTTCCCTCCCCGCGAGCATCAATCTTATTTATGTGGCTACAAAACTTGCGGAATGGTTGGGCTTGCGAACAGCCCAGTCGGCCATTTGGCCCTCGCACCAACAACTACGTTATATACGGGGGGGGGGGGGGGGGGGGGAAGAGAGGCGGCCTTTACAATGGATCTCACTTCTCCCACCTTGGTTACTTGCCTGATATTTTCCATCAACTTCTTTCCTTCTTTAAGCCTTCTTTTTTTTTTCATTATTTTTATTTTAGTTTCTTTCCTTTCCCTTACTCGCCGATACTCTCCTACCTACACCCCCGCTCCTCCACCTCACTCTCTTTCTCATTCTCTCTTTCTCTCTCTCGGTGTTTCTTATTGTGGAACTATTCAATTCGGACCGCAAGGGAACACGAAAAAAATATAAAGTTTTAGAAAAAAACGTGTTAAGTTGGTAAAGTTTTTTTTTCCCCCTACCCTCGAAAATGCTGAAATGAGATTTTAAAAATGTATCAAGTGCAAGTTTGTTTATGTGTCTATCCACCAGTTTATAGTTATTTCCTTAGAAATAAATTATATATATATATATTTATATATATATATCACTGCGTTTTATTACTTGTTCAAGCTATACGCATTTATAATAATTACTAAATTAGGGTAGGGAAGAGGAAGGAAGCATTTTATAGGTAATCTACCCGCATTTGCGTGGGGCACCGTTTGGGAAAAAACACCCAACCGGGACTCGAACCTGGATCTCCCTGTCATCAGCAGGCCAGTCCTAACACGAGAGTGACGCCTTAGACTATTTAGCCGATAATAAGTTTCACACCACTTGGTATATTATTTGTATTTTGTTAAATTTGACTAACATCCGTTTACTTTTGTAATATTTGACTTTAAAACAATTAATTTAATGGTTTCTCTAATAGTATTCACTAATTACTCCAAGCTGTGAGCCTGAGGCTTATTTTACAAAGGGACCGTCAATAAATCACGTAACGCTTTTCCCTGCTGTTTATCTACTTCCACCCGTCTCGGTAACGCAGCTAACTAATGCGCTAGTTTCGTGTTCAGCTAGACTGCCGAGGATGGGGAAGATCGAGGTTCGAATCTCACTCGGGTGAACTGGAGGTGGTTTTTCCCTAAATTATTTTCCACTCACCCTCCACATAAATGTGGGTAAACTTTCCTTCAAATTTAATCTTCCCGATTCCTAACCCATTAGAGAAATTAGTACTTTAGCGTATAACCTGAACAGGTAGTAAGACGCGGTGCTATGATAATAATAATAATAATAATAATAATAATAATAATAATAATAATAATATTTCTACTCTCCTTACCTTCTTTCCATGTAACATCATGTAAACATTTAGCCTGGTCCAAGGAATGTAATACTACTCAAAAACAGATATTATCTATGAGCATGTTTACCGACGGTGAAAACATGGAACAGTAGCAATCCAACATTTAGAAATAATAATAGCTGTGTTACGTAACACTGTGTTATAACCACCCTCCCCCTACCCCCCATGTAGCATCATGTATACATTAGAGCTCGCCACTATACCCCTCACCCCTCCAACATAATTACGTGATTTATGGATACCCCAAACAGTTCACCAGAGGGTTGGGTGGTTTGAAGGTGGGGACAAATGCAGGTGTATTTCTTTACAATTCTCTCTACTCGTTGAGGATAGCCCGAATGGGTAGTAAGACGTGGTGAATAAATAAAGAAAACTTTATTATGTGTAGTTGGGTTGGTATAGTGGATAAGGATAACCTAAATATTAAATAAAGTACTAAGCACACACACACACGAATCTATTACTGTGTTATATAATTAACAGTAGGCCTATAGACATAATAACATAAAGCTCAAATTAATACTTCGAGTAATCCAAAGAAAGCCTTAAATTCACCATTAAAGACATATTTTTACTACTATTATCAAAAGAAAATTTTGTTTTTTTGAATTCCTTTCCCAATTGTGCACAAGTAAAAAATACATATATAAGTTATTTGTTAAAAAATATTATATAAAAATAAATCTTCACATATTAAATTTACAAACGTATTTTCGTTGTCTCATTTTTCTTACTTTACCTTTTGTTTATTTCTTCTTCACCCCTTCCCCCCCTTTCCCCCCCTCTTCACAAGATACCGCTATACACTTCATCAATCTCATTTATATCTGAATGGATGTTTGTTATTCCGTCCATGTTTGGCTCGCCAAACTCTCCGACGCCCCCCTTTCCTACACTCGAAAGAAAAGAAAAAAAAACCTTCTCATAAATTGTTAAGCAAGCTACACTCTCCAAGGTAAGAGCTATAAAGGCCCTCTAGGAACACTAATGTTCGCCATCATACTGCCCCCTCCTTCCCCGACATGTTCTTATACCCTGATACTATGTACTCGGATAAAGGGGGGGAGGTAAAAAAAAAAACTAACCACACGAATGGAAACGACAACCACAAGGTAAATGTCACGTGGGAAAAAACCTTAGTTTGGCTAAATGCAACCCCCCTCCCCCCTTCTTCAATCCCCCCCGCAATCATCATCTACCTTCTTTTTCAAAATTAAAAAGTACCAACAAAACAAAAACAATTAATTTGAAATTATTTAAATATATATAGTAGTATGTTGTTGTTGTTTTTTTCCAAATGTTATCTTTATTGGTATTTTCACATTCTATCAACACTAGCTACAGTAAAACCTATGATAAACAAAATAAAGGGGTTTGAACCCATTTCAGATAAACAGATTTTAGGATATGAAATTAATACTCCTCTGAAGAGTTAAAAGGTGGAAAATAGTTTATAAATTACATAATATACTGTACTTAGTTACAGAAAAGTTTTTTTTTTGTATCTGTATGTACAGTACAATAGACGGTTATTTAAGATAACAAAGTTAAATACATAACAAAACTAAATTTATAATTGCTTCTTTAAAAATCTCTGAAATTTTTTTTTCGATCTGTATATCTTAACAAATATCGACGTAAAATCGTTATTTGGCAGTTCAGGTATTAAAAAAATACATAAACAAAAAGGCTGTTAGCCGTTTCGGATATGCCGGGTTTCGGATATTAGTGGTCCAAATATGAGAGATTTTACTGTACTTGTTTATTAATATAAACATCCCTATAATAAAAAGCTTCTATAAAAAGAATAGTACGACATAATCAATCGTATATACGATTATATTGTAAATGAGAGCAAAATTACATTAAAAATCATTAAAATATCCTTAAATTAATAATTTTTCTCCAAAAAACTACTCTTTTTCTTAAGTAAATAACCCGAAGTTTAGTTTTGTGGGGTTGGTGTTGGTGGTGTGTTATCCATCCGCAGCTGTGCCGCCTCTCAGCTGGTTAGTGCTGCCTGTACCATCTGGTAGAACTCACATCTACTAGAAGAGTTCATAAACTGTGGTGGATCCCCGTTGCCTTCCATATTGAATTTCTATGAGCGAGCACTAAAGATCCTACCAATTTTGCCGGGAAAAAAATTATTTTCACACACCTTTCAGGGTTCTTTTACATGCCACAATCGACATGGGACCAACGGCTTTACTTCCCCCCGAAGAAAGTTGTGCTACAGATTTTCATCGCACAAGAAAAATCTGTCGACCTCATCTGGGATTGAACCCACGAACATTGAGTAGGCAGTGTTATTTATCATGTAAAACCCTCCTCAGATATCCTGTTTGAGTAAAATAGTTAAGAGAGAAGATTTCAAATTGTCAAAAATAAGTCGACATTAAATTTACCTTGATTTTATAGCTAGAATCAAAATCACAATTTATCAGTGATTTATGACTATAAAACTTATAAATATCAAGTTTAAGAGTGTCCATCATATCAGACCCAACTCAGCTCCCGGCTCGCGCGAGGTATTATGGGAGTAAAAGGGAAAAGAAAACACCTACGATATGTCAGAAATGTGCGCAGTACATTCGTATTTGAATGATTACTCGACATTTTCCGCGGTGACGATGAGGGACAAAGCGACAAAGTTTCTTGTTAATAACTACAAGTAGATGGCAGGGTGAGCTGGCCCACTTTGACCTTTGACCCCGACGCTGATTGGCTGCTATAATTAGACCTCCCCCCTCCCATCCCCTCCCCTCCCCACCCCTCCGCTCTGATTACAAAATCTCCACCAGTTGATTACGAAATTTCCTCCCCTACACCCCCTCCCCTACAACCCACCCTTCCCCCTACAACACCCCTTCCCCTACAACCCCCTCCCCTACACCCCCCATCCCCTACAACCCCACCACACATTGAACATGTTGGTACTTGTGCGGGCCTTTTTTTTCTTAATTATTGTTGAGTGCTAATTAATTATTCATGTCTGCTAATTGATTATTGATGTGTGCTAATTAATTATTCATGTATGGGTAGGGGGAAGGACATTGGAGTATATTTTATTTGGATGGTGAGCATACGTCTCTGCACGAACCTCTCGCTACGACTGTCCTGCGTAGAATGGAGGGCAACTTTTCTGGTCGGCCGCTTACCGAGTAGTGACCATTGCGCATAACGGTTGCGCATCCTTTCTCTTTTTCCTCCCTCTTCCCTTGTGGCAGCGACCCACAATGTTTAGGGGGTAGGAGGGGGTCAGTTGCCTCCCAGTGGAAAATTTTATGTTGCAATAAGCAAACGTTTAAAGTTTCTTGAACTCGTCTTTCCCGCCAACCCACCCCCCAAGTCCCACCCCTTGTCACAGAGGTCGTGGACTCAAAGCTAATTTTGGCTACTCTGTTTCTAGGAGCTACAGCCATCTTTTGGTAGAAACTCGAACTAGAAGGCCTCATGGGGTGACTAGAATTAAAATATATACAAACAACTAATGATACTCGACTAGAAATAACCAGGAGGATAAAAAAGTATAACGGGTGCATTAAAAATATGAGTGTTTTCATGTAGAAAAAAATAGCTCAAAATCTTTGAAAAAAAATTGTCTGTCTAAAAAGATTATTCAACCAAGGGATTCGAACCACGATAGTTTCAAATTGTCTAGAATTAATCAAGCAGGTGTGCGTCCGAAATTAAACTTGAGCCCTAAGACCGCTACAAATACAGTCCAGGGCAGTCTGTCTTGCGTAGAATGGAGGGCATCTCCTCTGCTCGTTCGCTTACCGAGTAGTGATCACTGCGCATCACGGGTGCGCACTTTCCCCTCACCCTCTCCTCTCACCTCAATCACCCTGTGACGTCATCGAGACCCGTCGCTGGATCGACAAAACGTGTTGAGACAAGAATTGAGGTCATTGACCCGGGCAATGGGTTTTCCTGGTGTTGCAACACGACATTGAATTAGGTCCCCCACCCCCTATTTGGTAATGGGTTTTCCCTGATGACTGGCGCCGGTTTGGCGGGTTGACAAGACAAGTCGAGACAAGAATAGATCACGAGAGGGCCATCTCGTAGGGGGGGTGGATATATAGGGGGGAGACCCGTTCGGTCATCTATTTATAAGCGTCTGTAGAGCGGTTCAAGATGGACAAGTTACAACAGTTGGTGAATATTGTTGACGCCGTGCAGACCGTAAAATTGAGTGATCTAACAGTGGATCAAAAGTACTCGCTGGATAAATTAAAGGCTGTCAATACAAAGTTCGGGAGACGCCTAATAGCCTATCTAGATGGCGAGTTTTGTGTATTTTTACCTTGTCGTTTCGGTACTCTAACAGATGAAGACGTGTGCGAGCTTAATAACGAAAAATTGGTATTTACCTGCGCCGGAGTAAAACCCGGTTCACCTACCATTGTGAACTTTGAACGTGTTTAAGAGTCAAGCAGTTAACAACAACAACATCGGGCAGACGGGTAGTTAATACTTGTGCACGGTGGACCCTACAAACCATACAGCACGTTTTATAGCTCACGGGTACGCTCACCATGTTTAATTTAACGTTTGTGGGTCATACGGTTACGGGTTGTGCCTATATGACAGGAGAAAATATTCACAGTGTGGTTGTGAGCGATAGACAGGTAATTTACAAAATAGTGAACCAAGACAGAGAGGAGCGAGGCTACATCGAGTTTTGCGACTCTACCTGTCACACGATAAGAGCGACTAAAGTACTACCCTACGAGAGAATCGAGGAGACTTACCTGTGTGATATGACATGTGCTGTGTACAATTTCCGCCAAGGGGACGTCGTGGCCGTGTTGCCAAGGCCTCCACCACCCTTCAGAGCTCCATACCACCCGCCACCACCACCCTTCACGGCACCGCAGTCAACGCCCCCGCCCCCAGAGTCACCGGCGTACCCGCCCCCAGAGTCACCGGCGTACCCACCCCCAGAGTCACCGGCGTGCCCACCGCCAGAGTCGTCTGCCTACCAGTACTCACAGCCAGAGTCACCCGCGTGCTCACAGTCAGAGTCGTCTGCCAACCAGTACTCACAGCCAGAGTCACCCGAGTGCCCAGCACTAGAGGAGGAGGAGGAGGAGGTAAAATCCGAAGAACCCGCAAATCTCGAGTGTTTAACAATGTACAAAACTTATCCAAACGTTAAAATTATTGGTGAAACGCCCGATGACTACATAATCGGTCTGGCCAGATTCGGTAACGTCTTACTTCCAAAGTCTGTCTATTATTTGGATTGTAAGCGGTTTAAATCTAAAGCACGTTGTATGATATATCTCGGAGGACAAAGTGTGATGTTTAAAAGTGAATTAATAAACTAGGCGCACTCATGTTGTCGTAGAACTCTGCTGACGTCATTGGAGCTAGTGGCAGACATTTTGAGAGGGGGAACGCAGTTTGTGAGTAGAGAACGTTGCCGCTTGAGCGAGAGGTTTTTTTTCACAGGGATATTTCTTTCGTTGCATTTCCGATTACCATTATGCCATATAAATGCTGCATTTGTAAGGGGGCCTACGCAAAGCTCTCCAGCCTTATTCACCACAAACATCAATGTCATCAAACATCTCAAAATACTGCTCACCAGGATGCCTGTTGGGACGAAGAGGTATTGTGCAATGCGTTAGACAGGATCGAGAAAGAAGAATACAAACGTGTAAAGTGCTTAAACGAACTTGAGAAAAACAAAAGTTATAACGTTATGCTATCGGAAGAGATCCCAATGAACCGAACGTTATCGTGCTCGAGAATGTTGGAAGAGTAAGATTTCCATGTAAAAATATTGGAGACATTGTCAATAGACATTCTAGTGCCTCGCAGCGTGTCCTGTACTATTTTGGATGTGACTCGTACTCATTTTCTAGATGGTAAAAAATTATATTCTCTCCTGATGTTTTTAGTGACTATATGGTTTTTTCCTTGCTATCACATGTTGCACTCTAATCTTAATTACTTGTATTGGTCACAAGGCCTAAAAAATCAATCTATGTTGTTGTTGTTTTTGTAGCTTCTCGTTATGAATGTTTTAAATACATTAATTGTTGATTGTCAATAAAAAAACTAGCAATAAAATGTTGTTGTTTTTAAACCCTGTAATATGTTGTGACTAGAAGGAGATGCCAATATACATGGGGCAACAATACCAGAATAAAATATAAAATGTGAGCACACACACACACACGTTCACTTATAAATTATAATTGTGGTGGCGTTATATTGCTACCACTGCCAAAGAGAAAGCAAAGTAAAAGGAATTAATTAATGTTTGAGACCAAACTTCCAGGCTAAATAAACTTGTATGATTTAATTATTTTATTCATAATGTTTGAGACAGAGGTTCTAGGCTAAATAAACTTGTATTTATAGGATCATTCTGCACTATCTAGTAACTAAACATTTTTTTCAATATCTTGGGATAGCACGTATATATTTAATTACTACTTGGACAATAATTTAAACATCCAAACGGGGTAGGAATAGTGAAAGTATTTATGAGAGGTAAGTGTACTCGCATTTGCATGGAAGGAGAGCTGGAAATACCATCAGTGTTCGAATTTCTCAACCAACCAATCATACAGGCAGAGCCTCGCTTAGTTACTTGTACAATTCACAAGACCTAAATAATATTGATTTATGTGTTATTATAATTTTTTAAATTCTTGGTAGAATATGTTTGGCTGGAGAATCAAAGACAATAAGGAGATGCGGTGTCTACACCAAAATCAGCGGTCGGAGTACTGTTCTAGGGGGAGAGAGAGAGAGAGAGTTCGGTTGTAGACGTTAAAACAGTTTATAATATTTATTCACACAACACTTAAACAACAAAGAAATGTTATTTTCGCGATATATTTTGATATATATAAAACTTTGGCAATAAATTCATAAGTAATACAATTATACATTTAAATTCACTAATATATAACCTTCACATAAATTAATATGTTGTTGTTGTTGTTGATAAGTTTTAAATATGAAACTATAGCTGATGACATGATATATAACATTTACACTAAGCAAATTAGCAACTCAAACAACAAAGAAATTCAGTTAAATGATGTTCGCAAAAAATATTTTGATATAATGATATATTAAACTTTTACAAAAAAAATCCTAAGTAATACAATTATATAGATCTTGAAATTATTTTAACTATAAGGCGGTGTTATTAATTTACAACGGGAACAAACCAGTACACATGCTAAGATACATACGTAATAAATATATGTATTAAAATGTTGCAAACTCTGTAGGAGAAAATGCTACTAATAAAGATACGTAAACATTGTTTTAAATACTTATAAAATATTCATTTTTTAGCGGGCCTGCTTGAGAAGCCCCGTTTAAATAACAATAAAGTAATGTATAAGTCTAATTGTAGTATTTTTAATGAGGCAAGCTATTTGTAACGACGCTGATGAAGGAATCGCACCAATGATACATTTTTAGGCCATTCCGGGAATCGAAGCCGGGACCCTTGGCTCGCTGGTCAGGCATGCAGGTTTCGGCTGAATATATTTATTTTTACGAAATACTTTTCTCTAGCACTTTACTACCAGAAATAAACGGGTAAGCCCCAAGACTGCTGCATTTCTCTTTTGAACCATCTAAGACTCCAATTTGACAGTAGACATGGCACCTGACAATGGCCACAAGCGTGAGATAAAAGCTGATGTCGACCAGGTGAAATGTGTAACAGCATTTGCCATGCGTTTGTTGACCTCTAAGGGACGTCACAGGGCGAGGTGTGTACCCACATTTGCGTGTCATTGACATTCGAACCCTCCAACACCGCCCGAATGAGAGAGATAAAATAATAAAATTATTGATGTACCGTCATTTTTTCAGGGCTGAAATGTGAAAACAGTCAAAGTTATTATTTATGCTTTCTCCTGCTAGATATCACCGATGGCATTCGAACCCGGGACTTGTGGCGTTTGTCGACCATGCAGGGAATTTAACTCTGGACCTTTTGCAGAGTGTGTGTAATAAAATAAACTTGAACCCTAGGACAGCTACAAATACAGTCCAGGGCAGTTAATGTATCACTATGAAGGGTTAAACATACATTTTCAAGCTATACAGGGAATCTAACTCTGGACCTTTGCAGAGTGTGTGTAATAAAATAAACTTGAACCCTAGGGCAGCTACAAATACAGTCCAGGGCAGTTAACGTATCACTATGAACGGTTAAACCTACATTTTCAAGCATACAGGGAATCGAAATCAGGACCCCTCGCAAAGTGTGTGTAATAAAATAAACTTGAACCCTAGGACAGCTACAAATACAGTCTAGGGCAGTTAATGTATCACTATGAAGGGTTAAACATACATTTTCAAGCTATACAGGGAATCTAACTCTGGACCTTTGCAGAGTGTGTGTAATAAAATAAACTTGAACCCTAGGGCAGCTACAAATACAGTCCAGGGCAGTTAACGTATCACTATGAACGGTTAAACCTACATTTTCAAGCATACAGGGAATCGAAATCAGGACCCCTCGCAAAGTGTGTGTAATAAAATAAACTTGAACCCTAGGACAGCTACAAATACAGTCTAGGGCAGTTAATGTATCACTATGAAGGGATAAACATACATTTTCAAGCTATACAGGGAATCTAACTCTGGACCTTTGCAGAGTGTGTGTAATAAAATAAACTTGAACCCTAGGGCAGCTACAAATACAGTCCAGGGCAGTTAATGAATCACTATGAACGGTTAAACCTACATTTTCAAGCATACAGGGAATCGAAATCAAGACCCCTCGCAAAGTGTGTGTAATAAAATAAACTTGAACCCTAGGACAGCTACAAATACAGTCTAGCGCAGTTAATGTATCACTATGAACGGTTAAACCTACATTTTCAAGCATACAGGGAATCGAAATCAGGAACCCTCGCAAAGTGTGTGTAATAAAATAAACTTGAACCCTAGGACAGCTACAAATACAGTCTAGGGCAGTTAATGTATCACTATGAAGGGATAAACATACATTTTCAAGCTATACAGGGAATCTAACTCTGGACCTTTGCAAAGTGTGTGTAATAAAATAAACTTGAACCCTAGGACATCTACAAATACAGTCTAGGGCAGTTAACGTATCACTATGAACGGTTAAACCTACATTTTCAAGCATACATGGAATCGAGATCAGGACCCCCTCGCAAAGTGTGTGTAAAAAATAAACTTGAACCCTAGGACAGCTACAAATACAGTCTAGGGCAGTTAATGTATCACTATGAAAGGTTAAACCCTCATTTTCACCCCATATCTGGAATCGAACTAGGGTCCTTGGCTAGGCAAACAAACAAATTATCATGCGCGAAGAAACCGGCCTCGGTACACACGCACGACAGACAAGCGTGAGATAAGAGCTGATCTTGACTAGGTGAAATGTGTAACATGTTATGTCCAAAAGGTGAAAAATCAATTATTATTCTATAATAATATTTCTGTATGTGACCAATTAATAAGTACTATGATGTATTCATAAAAAATAAACACATAGTTTTGTTGATCACAATAACCAGTCTGTAATTATAAACTTTAAACCAAATTGTTCTAATATGTTTAGCAAAATTTAAATTTTCAAAAATAAATTATTTGTAAATTACCCGAAATTATTTGGTATATGTGAAAAAAAGTATGTTATTCTTATAGATCATGAAAAAACTAATCCCTGATTTTAATTTTGAATTCAATTTTCCCGGTTAGTTAAAAAAAATTCAAACTTTCTATAAATTGTTATTGGTGATGTAAAAGAATTCCTCCGATACCAATTTTGAACCAGAGCACTCAAGCTATTTTTTAAATATCCAAATTTAAAAAAAAAAAGAAATCTGCAACTGTCACTTTTGACAAAACGTATTAATGATGAAAAAAATATAATAAAATAGTGTGCAATTTTTTTTCATATCTTTAGTAATGTCATTGGTGCCGAGTTAAAATTTTGTAGTAGAAATTCTTAAAACTTCTTGTAGGCCCTAAATGATTTTTTAGCACAGTGTTTTAATAACCGTTCGGGTTATAACACGCTTAAGTACTATTTACGCTAACGGATTAGGAATCGGGAAGCTTGAACCCACATTTGCGTGGAAGGAAAGTGGTAACCCATTTAGAGAAAAAAAACATCAGTTCACCCGCCAGAGATTCGAACCTCAATCTTTCCCAGTCCTCGGTAGTCTAGCTCAGCACAAATCTAGTGCGGTAGCCAACAGTACACCTCGGCAGGTATTCAAATCCCCCAATACGGACTCGAACCCCGATATCTTTCACCATGTGCTTCATGCCCTCTAATTACCAAACCCATTCTTTTCCCTAAAATACGTTGTGACAGAAAGGCGCTGGCAATATACACGTAACAGCTTTGCCGGAATAAAATATTAAAGAGCGCAGAAGTGAGCCCGCATTTGCGTAGAGGGAGAGTGACAAACTACCGCCAGGTCTAGGACAGCACTATCGCCATATACTAAGTTGCACGGAGTTCGAACCCTGGTCCACTGGCTGGCACTTTCATTGGCCAGATGATTATATTTGACATATGCTTGGTAACAACATAATTACTTTTATTTTGAAAATTACTCTAGTTATTCACAAAACCCAGTCCTTCCTAATTTAACACTATGAAAGGTTAAACCTGCATTTTCATCCATACTAGAAATCTATCTCTGGACACTTGGCTCAGTGGGCAGACATGCTAACGCATCACTTAAAGTGACCTTTCACAAGTGAATTCTTAGACGTCTTGACCAATGACGCGAGACGCTCGACAGAGATTAAATCAAAACTCTATTAACAGACAAATACCAGTCTCAGTCGCTTCTTCAGAGAGAGAGAGAGAGAGAGAGATATCTACATTCTTTTACAAGCACGCAGCAAATTTGTCTTGGGGACAGTAGCACCCAACAATATCCAAGTTATTTTAACATTCGTCCGACTGATTATATCAGCACACAACTTACAATCTAACTTAAATCTATAACATACAGAACACCCATTCCCCTACCGCAAATGAATCACTATGAAAGGGGGGAAAGCCATATCCCACTAATGAATCATTTTCAGGTCATTCTGGGAATCGAATCCAGGACCTATTGCTTAGTAGGCAAACACACTAACGACAGAGGTAAAGTGCAGGCCTTTTAATTGTACATTTTTTCAGTATTAATCCAATACTAGCTAGAACAAAGGTGAAATGAGACAGTTAATATTTGGAAAACCTTTTCGGCATCATTTAATTTGGTCAACATGATTTCACCAAACTCGGTGACAGTGTGGTCTAATGCACTACTCTCGTGATAGACAAGACTACTGCTGGCAGGGAGATCGAAGTTCAAATACCAGTAGAGTGTACTGATGCCTGTTTTCAACTCTTTCTCCACGCAAATGCGGTTACACTTCCTCTAAATATAGCTTTACAAATCTCTAAAATCATGATAATAATTAGTACTAATGTGTATTAACTATTCGGTTGCGCAAATGACGATGCATTTATCAACGTAAAGACGTTGGAAGGAATTACCGTTCCAGCAGTCATTAGCGCTGCTAAAAACTCCTTTGGATCTCAAGTTATGTCATGATGTACATTACAAAAGATAGCTGGGTTCATACATGCTAAATTCGGGGGTTCCAATTTGAACGGCCCATTATGAAACACTGAGGGCTTGGGAATTTCATACTGTTTATCAGTGGTCAGAGCTACTTATTCACAAGACCATTTGTGACAGAAATATACCTGAATGTCAATGCTCCTAGAGACTTGTAAGATAGAACATGCTTGCAACATCGAGATTTCCCTTTCTATTCCCAAAGCTGATTGTAGCTCTAAGAAAAAAACTGTTGGTCGCATCTTTCATAGTGTTAAATTAGGAAGGACTGGGTTTTGTGAATAACTAGAGTAATTTTCAAAATAAAAGTAATTATGTTGTTACCAAGCATATGTCAAATATAATCATCTGGCCAATGAAAGTGCCAGCCAGTGGACCAGGATTCGAACTCCGTGCAACTTAGTATATGGCGATAGTGCTGTCCTAGACCTGGCGGTAGTTTGTCACTCTCCCTCTACGCAAATGCGGGCTCACTTCTGCGCTCTTTAATATTTTATTCCGGCAAAGCTGTTACGTGTATATTGCCAGCGCCTTTCTGTCACAACGTATTTTAGGGAAAAGAATGGGTTTGGTAATTAGAGGGCATGAAGCACATGGTGAAAGATATCGGGGTTCGAGTCCGTATTGGGGGATTTGAATACCTGCCGAGGTGTACTGTTGGCTACCGCACTAGATTTGTGCTGAGCTAGACTACCGAGGACTGGGAAAGATTGAGGTTCGAATCTCTGGCGGGTGAACTGATGTTTTTTTTCTCTAAATGGGTTACCACTTTCCTTCCACGCAAATGTGGGTTCAAGCTTCCCGATTCCTAATCCGTTAGCGTAAATAGTACTTAAGCGTGTTATAACCCGAACGGTTATTAAAACACTGTGCTAAAAAATCATTTAGGGCCTACAAGAAGTTTTAAGAATTTCTACTACAAAATTTTAACTCGGCACCAATGACATTACTAAAGATATGAAAAAAAATTGCACACTATTTTATTATATTTTTTTCATCATTAATACGTTTTGTCAAAAGTGACAGTTGCAGATTTCTTTTTTTTTTTAAATTTGGATATTTAAAAAATAGCTTGAGTGCTCTGGTTCAAAATTGGTATCGGAGGAATTCTTTTACATCACCAATAACAATTTATAGAAAGTTTGAATTTTTTTTAACTAACCGGGAAAATTGAATTCAAAATTAAAATCAGGGATTAGTTTTTTCATGATCTATAAGAATAACATACTTTTTTTCACATATACCAAATAATTTCGGGTAATTTACAAATAATTTATTTTTGAAAATTTAAATTTTGCTAAACATATTAGAACAATTTGGTTTAAAGTTTATAATTACAGACTGGTTATTGTGATCAACAAAACTATGTGTTTATTTTTTATGAATACATCATAGTACTTATTAATTGGTCACATACAGAAATATTATTATAGAATAATAATTGATTTTTCACCTTTTGGACATAACATGTTACACATTTCACCTAGTCAAGATCAGCTCTTATCTCACGCTTGTCTGTCGTGCGTGTGTACCGAGGCCGGTTTCTTCGCGCATGATAATTTGTTTGTTTGCCTAGCCAAGGACCCTAGTTCGATTCCAGATATGGGGTGAAAATGAGGGTTTAACCTTTCATAGTGATACATTAACTGCCCTAGACTGTATTTGTAGCTGTCCTAGGGTTCAAGTTTATTTTTTACACACACTTTGCGAGGGGGTCCTGATCTCGATTCCATGTATGCTTGAAAATGTAGGTTTAACCGTTCATAGTGATACGTTAACTGCCCTAGACTGTATTTGTAGATGTCCTAGGGTTCAAGTTTATTTTATTACACACACTTTGCAAAGGTCCAGAGTTAGATTCCCTGTATAGCTTGAAAATGTATGTTTATCCCTTCATAGTGATACATTAACTGCCCTAGACTGTATTTGTAGCTGTCCTAGGGTTCAAGTTTATTTTATTACACACACTTTGCGAGGGTTCCTGATTTCGATTCCCTGTATGCTTGAAAATGTAGGTTTAACCGTTCATAGTGATACATTAACTGCGCTAGACTGTATTTGTAGCTGTCCTAGGGTTCAAGTTTATTTTATTACACACACTTTGCGAGGGGTCTTGATTTCGATTCCCTGTATGCTTGAAAATGTAGGTTTAACCGTTCATTGATTCATTAACTGCCCTGGACTGTATTTGTAGCTGCCCTAGGGTTCAAGTTTATTTTATTACACACACTCTGCAAAGGTCCAGAGTTAGATTCCCTGTATAGCTTGAAAATGTATGTTTATCCCTTCATAGTGATACATTAACTGCCCTAGACTGTATTTGTAGCTGTCCTAGGGTTCAAGTTTATTTTATTACACACACTTTGCGAGGGGTCCTGATTTCGATTCCCTGTATGCTTGAAAATGTAGGTTTAACCGTTCATAGTGATACGTTAACTGCCCTGGACTGTATTTGTAGCTGCCCTAGGGTTCAAGTTTATTTTATTACACACACTCTGCAAAGGTCCAGAGTTAGATTCCCTGTATAGCTTGAAAATGTATGTTTAACCCTTCATAGTGATACATTAACTGCCCTAGACTGTATTTGTAGCTGTCCTAGGGTTCAAGTTTATTTTATTACACACACTTTGCGAGGGGTCCTGATTTCGATTCCCTGTATGCTTGAAAATGTAGGTTTAACCGTTCATAGTGATACGTTAACTGCCCTGGACTGTATTTGTAGCTGCCCTAGGGTTCAAGTTTATTTTATTACACACACTCTGCAAAGGTCCAGAGTTAGATTCCCTGTATAGCTTGAAAATGTATGTTTAACCCTTCATAGTGATACATTAACTGCCCTGGACTGTATTTGTAGCTGTCCTAGGGTTCAAGTTTATTTTATTACACACACTCTGCAAAAGGTCCAGAGTTAAATTCCCTGCATGGTCGACAAACGCCACAAGTCCCGGGTTCGAATGCCATCGGTGATATCTAGCAGGAGAAAGCATAAATAATAACTTTGACTGTTTTCACATTTCAGCCCTGAAAAAATGACGGTACATCAATAATTTTATTATTTTATCTCTCTCATTCGGGCGGTGTTGGAGGGTTCGAATGTCAATGACACGCAAATGTGGGTACACACCTCGCCCTGTGACGTCCCTTAGAGGTCAACAAACGCATGGCAAATGCTGTTACACATTTCACCTGGTCGACATCAGCTTTTATCTCACGCTTGTGGCCATTGTCAGGTGCCATGTCTACTGTCAAATTGGAGTCTTAGATGGTTCAAAAGAGAAATGCAGCAGTCTTGGGGCTTACCCGTTTATTTCTGGTAGTAAAGTGCTAGAGAAAAGTATTTCGTAAAAATAAATATATTCAGCCGAAACCTGCATGCCTGACCAGCGAGCCAAGGGTCCCGGCTTCGATTCCCGGAATGGCCTAAAAATGTATCATTGGTGCGATTCCTTCATCAGCGTCGTTACAAATAGCTTGCCTCATTAAAAATACTACAATTAGACTTATACATTACTTTATTGTTATTTAAACGGGGCTTCTCAAGCAGGCCCGCTAAAAAATGAATATTTTATAAGTATTTAAAACAATGTTTACGTATCTTTATTAGTAGCATTTTCTCCTACAGAGTTTGCAACATTTTAATACATATATTTATTACGTATGTATCTTAGCATGTGTACTGGTTTGTTCCCGTTGTAAATTAATAACACCGCCTTATAGTTAAAATAATTTCAAGATCTATATAATTGTATTACTTAGGATTTTTTTTGTAAAAGTTTAATATATCATTATATCAAAATATTTTTTGCGAACATCATTTAACTGAATTTCTTTGTTGTTTGAGTTGCTAATTTGCTTAGTGTAAATGTTATATATCATGTCATCAGCTATAGTTTCATATTTAAAACTTATCAACAACAACAACAACATATTAATTTATGTGAAGGTTATATATTAGTGAATTTAAATGTATAATTGTATTACTTATGAATTTATTGCCAAAGTTTTATATATATCAAAATATATCGCGAAAATAACATTTCTTTGTTGTTTAAGTGTTGTGTGAATAAATATTATAAACTGTTTTAACGTCTACAACCGAACTCTCTCTCTCTCTCTCCCCCTAGAACAGTACTCCGACCGCTGATTTTGGTGTAGACACCGCATCTCCTTATTGTCTTTGATTCTCCAGCCAAACATATTCTACCAAGAATTTAAAAAATTATAATAACACATAAATCAATATTATTTAGGTCTTGTGAATTGTACAAGTAACTAAGCGAGGCTCTGCCTGTATGATTGGTTGGTTGAGAAATTCGAACACTGATGGTATTTCCAGCTCTCCTTCCATGCAAATGCGAGTACACTTACCTCTCATAAATACTTTCACTATTCCTACCCCGTTTGGATGTTTAAATTATTGTCCAAGTAGTAATTAAATATATACGTGCTATCCCAAGATATTGAAAAAAAATGTTTAGTTACTAGATAGTGCAGAATGATCCTATAAATACAAGTTTATTTAGCCTAGAACCTCTGTCTCAAACATTATGAATAAAATAATTAAATCATACAAGTTTATTTAGCCTGGAAGTTTGGTCTCAAACATTAATTAATTCCTTTTACTTTGCTTTCTCTTTGGCAGTGGTAGCAATATAACGCCACCACAATTATAATTTATAAGTGAACGTGTGTGTGTGTGTGCTCACATTTTATATTTTATTCTGGTATTGTTGCCCCATGTATATTGGCATCTCCTTCTAGTCACAACATATTACAGGGTTTAAAAACAACAACATTTTATTGCTAGTTTTTTTATTGACAATCAACAATTAATGTATTTAAAACATTCATAACGAGAAGCTACAAAAACAACAACAACATAGATTGATTTTTTAGGCCTTGTGACCAATACAAGTAATTAAGATTAGAGTGCAACATGTGATAGCAAGGAAAAAACCATATAGTCACTAAAAACATCAGGAGAGAATATAATTTTTTACCATCTAGAAAATGAGTACGAGTCACATCCAAAATAGTACAGGACACGCTGCGAGGCACTAGAATGTCTATTGACAATGTCTCCAATATTTTTACATGGAAATCTTACTCTTCCAACATTCTCGAGCACGATAACGTTCGGTTCATTGGGGATCTCTTCCGATAGCATAACGTTATAACTTTTGTTTTTCTCAAGTTCGTTTAAGCACTTTACACGGTTGTATTCTTCTTTCTCGATCCTGTCTAACGCATTGCACAATACCTCTTCGTCCCAACAGGCATCCTGGTGAGCAGTATTTTGAGATGTTTGATGACATTGATGTTTGTGGTGAATAAGGCTGGAGAGCTTTGCGTAGGCCCCCTTACAAATGCAGCATTTATATGGCATAATGGTAATCGGAAATGCAACGAAAGAAATATCCCTGTGAAAAAAAACCTCTCGCTCAAGCGGCAACGTTCTCTACTCACAAACTGCGTTCCCCCTCTCAAAATGTCTGCCACTAGCTCCAATGACGTCAGCAGAGTTCTACGACAACATGAGTGCGCCTAGTTTATTAATTCACTTTTAAACATCACACTTTGTCCTCCGAGATATATCATACAACGTGCTTTAGATTTAAACCGCTTACAATCCAAATAATAGACAGACTTTGGAAGTAAGACGTTACCGAATCTGGCCAGACCGATTATGTAGTCATCGGGCGTTTCACCAATAATTTTAACGTTTGGATAAGTTTTGTACATTGTTAAACACTCGAGATTTGCGGGTTCTTCGGATTTTACCTCCTCCTCCTCCTCCTCTAGTGCTGGGCACTCGGGTGACTCTGGCTGTGAGTACTGGTTGGCAGACGACTCTGACTGTGAGCACGCGGGTGACTCTGGCTGTGAGTACTGGTAGGCAGACGACTCTGGCGGTGGGCACGCCGGTGACTCTGGGGGTGGGTACGCCGGTGACTCTGGGGGCGGGTACGCCGGTGACTCTGGGGGCGGGGGCGTTGACTGCGGTGCCGTGAAGGGTGGTGTTGGCGGGTGGTATGGAGCTCTGAAGGGTGGTGGAGGCCTTGGCAACACGGCCACGACGTCCCCTTGGCGGAAATTGTACACAGCACATGTCATATCACACAGGTAAGTCTCCTCGATTCTCTCGTAGGGTAGTACTTTAGTCGCTCTTATCGTGTGACAGGTAGAGTCGCAAAACTCGATGTAGCCTCGCTCCTCTCTGTCTTGGTTCACTATTTTGTAAATTACCTGTCTATCGCTCACAACCACACTGTGAATATTTTCTCCTGTCATATAGGCACAACCCGTAACCGTATGACCCACAAACGTTAAATTAAACATGGTGAGCGTACCCGTGAGCTATAAAACGTGCTGTATGGTTTGTAGGGTCCACCGTGCACAAGTATTAACTACCCGTCTGCCCGATGTTGTTGTTGTTAACTGCTTGACTCTTAAACACGTTCAAAGTTCACAATGGTAGGTGAACCGGGTTTTACTCCGGCGCAGGTAAATACCAATTTTTCGTTATTAAGCTCGCACACGTCTTCATCTGTTAGAGTACCGAAACGACAAGGTAAAAATACACAAAACTCGCCATCTAGATAGGCTATTAGGCGTCTCCCGAACTTTGTATTGACAGCCTTTAATTTATCCAGCGAGTACTTTTGATCCACTGTTAGATCACTCAATTTTACGGTCTGCACGGCGTCAACAATATTCACCAACTGTTGTAACTTGTCCATCTTGAACCGCTCTACAGACGCTTATAAATAGATGACCGAACGGGTCTCCCCCCTATATATCCACCCCCCCTACGAGATGGCCCTCTCGTGATCTATTCTTGTCTCGACTTGTCTTGTCAACCCGCCAAACCGGCGCCAGTCATCAGGGAAAACCCATTACCAAATAGGGGGTGGGGGACCTAATTCAATGTCGTGTTGCAACACCAGGAAAACCCATTGCCCGGGTCAATGACCTCAATTCTTGTCTCAACACGTTTTGTCGATCCAGCGACGGGTCTCGATGACGTCACAGGGTGATTGAGGTGAGAGGAGAGGGTGAGGGGAAAGTGCGCACCCGTGATGCGCAGTGATCACTACTCGGTAAGCGAACGAGCAGAGGAGATGCCCTCCATTCTACGCAAGACAGACTGCCCTGGACTGTATTTGTAGCGGTCTTAGGGCTCAAGTTTAATTTCGGACGCACACCTGCTTGATTAATTCTAGACAATTTGAAACTATCGTGGTTCGAATCCCTTGGTTGAATAATCTTTTTAGACAGACAATTTTTTTTCAAAGATTTTGAGCTATTTTTTTCTACATGAAAACACTCATATTTTTAATGCACCCGTTATACTTTTTTATCCTCCTGGTTATTTCTAGTCGAGTATCATTAGTTGTTTGTATATATTTTAATTCTAGTCACCCCATGAGGCCTTCTAGTTCGAGTTTCTACCAAAAGATGGCTGTAGCTCCTAGAAACAGAGTAGCCAAAATTAGCTTTGAGTCCACGACCTCTGTGACAAGGGGTGGGACTTGGGGGGTGGGTTGGCGGGAAAGACGAGTTCAAGAAACTTTAAACGTTTGCTTATTGCAACATAAAATTTTCCACTGGGAGGCAACTGACCCCCTCCTACCCCCTAAACATTGTGGGTCGCTGCCACAAGGGAAGAGGGAGGAAAAAGAGAAAGGATGCGCAACCGTTATGCGCAATGGTCACTACTCGGTAAGCGGCCGACCAGAAAAGTTGCCCTCCATTCTACGCAGGACAGTCGTAGCGAGAGGTTCGTGCAGAGACGTATGCTCACCATCCAAATAAAATATACTCCAATGTCCTTCCCCCTACCCATACATGAATAATTAATTAGCACACATCAATAATCAATTAGCAGACATGAATAATTAATTAGCACTCAACAATAATTAAGAAAAAAAAGGCCCGCACAAGTACCAACATGTTCAATGTGTGGTGGGGTTGTAGGGGATGGGGGGTGTAGGGGAGGGGGTTGTAGGGGAAGGGGTGTTGTAGGGGGAAGGGTGGGTTGTAGGGGAGGGGGTGTAGGGGAGGAAATTTCGTAATCAACTGGTGGAGATTTTGTAATCAGAGCGGAGGGGTGGGGAGGGGAGGGGATGGGAGGGGGGAGGTCTAATTATAGCAGCCAATCAGCGTCGGGGTCAAAGGTCAAAGTGGGCCAGCTCACCCTGCCATCTACTACTACAGTATGTCCCTATTATGACAAAATGAAGATCTGTTTACAGTGCTTATCTGTGATGACATTCTAAAATGGTCAAAAAAACGGCATATTCAATACAGTTTTTATCCAAATATCATTTAATATTTCAACTATGTTCAATATTAGGAACTTCTATTAATTCTTTATCTCCATTAATGTTTAATCAGAAATGATCCACGTGTAATAGTGTTGGTGTAAACTTACTATTTCTAGCCGACTGGTTCACAAAGTTGATTGACATGTGATGCACGCTCTTGATAGAAAAATAACTAAACCATTTTGGCTGTAGCTCCGTTAAGAGAGAAAAAGAATCACACAATTTTAGGACCCACATTAAAAAAAAAATCGTGGTGACAATACTTTCTCTATATGATAAATTAAAAATCCAGGTGGTTTATAAAGAGAAGCGAACTTTTTTTTTTTTTTTTTGCACTACGTTTGTGAAAACATTCATATGAAGTTAGCTGAGAGCGATTTAATTTACGACAGACAGCTGAACACATCGCACTATATAGTTCAAGCTTTTAATATTCATCCATGTTGGACACATAAAACTGTTCAACACGTAATTTCAAAATGGCGGCAATAAATTAAAACACGTCTCTTGCCATTAAATAAGTTTCATAGTCAACAGAGGGTACGTGACTACTTTTTTTTTTTAAATAAATAATTTCAACAGTCATTAAAAGAACAGAGATGGTAAAGAGGCTGCAATAATGGAATAACTACGAACCACAGTGTTAGCAAAAAAAAATTATATCATACGCTATATTATTATTATTATTATTAGCACCGCGTCTTACTACCCGTTCGGGTTATACGCACTTACGCTAATGTGCAATGGTAGGGTGATTGTGAGATGAAATGGAGGACCTACAGTTTAACGTGGAATCCGAACCACGGTGGAGGCCTGGCTTCCACACATTCACAAGTTGTGATTAATACACGTCTTGTCAGAGGTGAAGGAAGGGTTTGGCAATCAGATAAATCTGTGCCGGGACCGAGGATTGAACCCCGGACCCTCAGCACAGAAGTACGACACCTTACCCCTAGACCACCAGGTCACCCATACGCTATAACATGGATATTACTAAGTAGGTTGATGCATGCGGGAAAGATGGATTGAGTATAGAGAAACTATTGTAATCATAGAAATAATTATCCACAGATTGACGTTTTATGCACCCCCAAAATAAAAATAATCTGGATTCTACAATCTTGTCCGTTACCCCCTCTGTCTTCAAGTTTGTCTATCCGTACCCGGGACTCAGGCCAAAATGATTTAAGGGATTTCCATTAAATTTATATTTAGATGCCATAAAGTCATACCCTGAGGCGAAATTGTGATTTTTATTCTAGCTTTTAACCAAGGATAGTTTATAATTAATGTTTTGTGGATTTGAATATCAGGTCTTAAGACATAAGTCAACGTTGCGTTAGCGTGACCTTAAATGTTTTCAATGTTAGATTATGAGCTGAATAGGTATTAAGGCGATCGGCCCTTTTCATTTGGCAGATAATGCAGAGCCATGGGAACAAATGGTTATCTTCAAGAATTTGTATTATTTTGCAATATTTTTTTTCAGAAACGGTTTGTTCAAGAATAGAAGCATGTTGATTAAGTTATACTTTTTATATACACACCTCCTCTATAATTTTAACAGTGATCAAATATCGATAAAATTGACATTTTTTAATAGAAAACTGCCGGCTGCATAACAAAAAATAATAAAATGCAACAATTAATAAACATCGATACATTATCTTAGAAGGAGTGTTGAAAATATTAACATAAAAATTTCACTCGTTCTCGAGAAAACTGATATTTCCAAAAGTACGATTTTTCCGCAAGACCTGTCCGGTAGCTAGCGCCATCTACGGTTTCCGTGATCGATCTGTTCTTGTTGACGTGGAAGGATACTTTGATCAGTTGTAAAGCCACGCCACGCCTTTCACCCTCCCGCCCACCATCCCACAAAATAGGGTTTAGACTTGCACTCGACAGGACCAAGGGCCTTAAGACTCGGTGATTAAAAAAAACTACAACTACTATTACTTTAATTTTTTTTTTAAATCCTCACTCTCTTCATAGCTGTTTCAGCTTGTATTTGTACTAACAAAAACAAAGAGGAGACACACAAAAAGAACGATCTTTCATTATAAACCTCCCATGGTTCGAGATATTGGGAACTCTAAGTGTAGTCCATTCTTCAAAAGAGTTGGAAGCGTTGTTTTCACTAGACGAAGGGAGGGTTGGTAGGACGTCTGAAGGGTGGATTGAGAGGAGGAACAGGAGAGGGAGGGGGAAGGGTGCGATGGGTCATCGAGGCGCCTACGTCGCGTCTCCAGTCATCCGTCTTCATTCTCCTGGTGACGCTGGATGGTCGACGGGTGGGTTGGGGGGGCTCAGCGCGTCACTCATTTCACTTCAAGGGACCCGGTGCGTCTTTTCTTTATCAGTGGTATCTAGTGACACATTAGCATCCTGGTACCTCATCCTCCATGTCCTTTTCACGATAATATTTGAGTTAGATGAGTCTCTTATAGATATCGTATCGTCGGTAACAAGAATGCCAGAGAGCCTGTGAAAAGTACCGATTTAGTTGGTGTCCCTGTTTCAGATAATCCATAGCATTATCACTATCATAAAAACAAGTAGTTATGTGAACAGTAGACCTCGCTCCCTCCATGTTCTTATCGTTACTACAGTCGTACTAGTAGTTCTGTGAACAGTAGACCTCACTCCCGCCATGTTCTTATCATTACTACAGTCTTACTAGTAGTTCTGTTAATAGTAGACCTCGCTCCCTCCATGTTCTTATCGTTACTACAGTCTTACTAGTAGTTCTGTGAACAGTAGACCTCTCTCCATGTTCTTATCGTTACTACAGTCTTACTAGTAGTTCTGTGAACAGTAGACCTCGCTCCCTCCATGTTCTTATCGTTACTACAGTCTTACTAGTAGTTCTGTGAACAGTAGACCTCGCTCCCTCCATGTTCTTATCGTTACTACAGTCTTACTAGTAGTTCTGTGAACAGTAGACCTTCCTCCATGTTCTTATCGTTACTACAGTCTTACTAGTAGTTCTGTGAACAGTAGACCTCGCTCCCTCCATGTTCTTATCATTACTACAGTCTTACTAGTAGTTCTGTTAATAGTAGACCTCGCTCCCTCTATGTTATAATCGTTACTACAGTCTTACTAGTAGTTCTGTGAACAGTAGACCTTCCTCCATGTTCTTATCGTTACTACAGTCTTACTAGTAGTTCTGTGAACAGTAGACCTCTCTCCATGTTCTTATCGTTACTACAGTCTTACTAGTAGTTCTGTGAACAGTAGACCTCGCTCCCTCCATGTTCTTATCGTTACTACAGTCTTACTAGTAGTTATGTGAACAGTAGACCTCGCTCCCTCCATGTTCTTATCGTTACTACAGTCTTACTAGTAGTTCTGTGAACAGTAGACCTCGCTCCCTCCATGTTCTTATCGTTACTACAGTCTTACTAGTAGTTCTATGAACAGTAGACCTCCCTCCATGTTCTTATCGTTACTACAGTCTTACTAGTAGTTCTGTGAACAGTAGACCTCCCTCCGTGTTATTATTGTTACTACAGTCTTATTAGTAGTTCTGTGAACAGTAGACCTCGCTCCCTCCATGTTCTTATCATTACTACAGTCTTACTAGTAGTTCTGTGAACAGTAGACCTCACTCCCGCCATGTTCTTATCATTACTACAGTCTTACTAGTAGTTCTGTTAATAGTAGACCTCGCTCCCTCCATGTTCTTATCGTTACTACAGTCTTACTAGTAGTTCTGTGAACAGTAGACCTCGCTCCCTCCATGTTCTTATCGTTACTACAGTCTTACTAGTAGTTATGTGAACAGTAGACCTCGCTCCCTCCATGTTCTTATCGTTACTACAGTCTTACTAGTAGTTCTATGAACAGTAGACCTCCCTCCATGTTCTTATCGTTACTACAGTCTTACTAGTAGTTCTGTGAACAGTAGACCTCGCTCCCTCCATGTTCTTATCATTACTACAGTCTTACTAGTAGTTCTGTGAACAGTAGACCTCACTCCCGCCATGTTCTTATCATTACTACAGTCGTACTAGTAGTTCTGTGAACAAGAGACCTCGCTCCCTCCATGTTATTATCGTTACTACAGTCTTACTAGTAGTTCTGTGAACAGTAGACCTCCCTCCATGTTATTATCGTTACTACAGTCTTACTAGTAGTTCTGTGAACAGTAGACCTTCCTCCATGTTATTATCGTTACTACAGTCTTACTAGTAGTTCTATGAACAGTAGACCTCCCTCCATGTTCTTATCGTTACTACAGTCTTACTAGTAGTTCTATGAACAGTAGACCTCCCTCCATGTTCTTATCGTTACTACAGTCTTACTAGTAGTTCTGTGAACAGTAGACCTCCCTCCATGTTCTTATCGTTACTACAGTCTTACTAGTAGTTCTATGAACAGTAGACCTCCCTCCATGTTCTTATCGTTACTACAGTCTTACTAGTAGTTCTGTGAACAGTAGACCTCCCTCCATGTTCTTATCGTTACTACAGTCTTACTAGTAGTTCTGTGAACAGTAGACCTCCCTCCATGTTCTTATCATTACTACAGTCTTACTAGTAGTTCTGTGAACAGTAGACCTCACTCCCGCCATGTTCTTATCATTACTACAGTCTTACTAGTAGTTCTATGAACAGTAGACCTCCCTCCATGTTCTTATCGTTACTACAGTCTTACTAGTAGTTCTGTGAACAGTAGACCTCCCTCCATGTTCTTATCGTTACTACAGTCTTACTAGTAGTTCTGTGAACAGTAGACCTCGCTCCCTCCATGTTCTTATCATTACTACAGTCTTACTAGTAGTTCTGTGAACAGTAGACCTCACTCCCTCTATGTTCTTATCGTTACTACAGTCTTACTAGTAGTTCTGTGAACAGTAGACCTCGCTCCCTCCATGTTCTTATCGTTACTACAGTCTTACTAGTAGTTATGTGAACAGTAGACCTCGCTCCCTCCATGTTCTTATCGTTACTACAGTCTTACTAGTAGTTCTGTGAACAGTAGACCTCGCTCCCTCCATGTTCTTATCGTTACTACAGTCTTACTAGTAGTTATGTGAACAGTAGACCTCGCTCCCTCCATGTTCTTATCGTTACTACAGTCTTACTAGTAGTTCTGTGAACAGTAGACCTCTCTCCATGTTCTTATCGTTACTACAGTCTTACTAGTAGTTCTGTGAACAGTAGACCTCGCTCCCTCCATGTTCTTATCGTTACTACAGTCTTACTAGTAGTTATGTGAACAGTAGACCTCCCTCCATGTTCTTATCATTACTACAGTCTTACTAGTAGTTCTATGAACAGTAGACCTCCCTCCATGTTCTTATCGTTACTACAGTCTTACTAGTAGTTATGTGAACAGTAGACCTCCCTCCATGTTCTTATCATTACTACAGTCTTACTAGTAGTTCTATGAACAGTAGACCTCCCTCCATGTTCTTATCGTTACTACAGTCTTACTAGTAGTTCTGTGAACAGTAGACCTTCCTCCATGTTCTTATCGTTACTACAGTCTTACTAGTAGTTCTGTGAACAGTAGACCTTCCTCCATGTTCTTATCGTTACTACAGTCTTACTAGTAGTTCTGTGAACAGTAGACCTCTCTCCCTCCGTATTCTTATAGTTACAATACTCTAATTATTTTTCTTTAGAATCCAAGTTTATATTTTTCCTTTGTGATCAAGTTAGACCGAAAACAAATTAATACTATCTTCAATAGTACATTATACCGTGGTTTAAGTGCTTTAAGATGCCAGATGAGCTATTAAACGACATATTTTGAGCAGCCACCATATCAAATAGCCAGATTCAAAAACTATGCGATGTAGGCCTACAACATTTGGCTTAAGTTCAATGAATAACCCTGCCAAATGTCGTTAAAATTGGTTGGTGAATTTAGCATCCATCGTGGAAAAAAATAAACAGGGGCTGCCATCTTGACACGAATAACCAAATCGAAAAACCATGTGCATACTTTGTTCGGCCTCAGCTCAAAAAATATCACTTCCAAATTTCGTCCAAGTTTATTTATTTATGGTATAGCTTTATAAAATCTAAATATTACTTTTAAACAAAATCCATCCAACTGTTTTAGATTTGTGGCCAGGGACAGATAGATAGACAGACAGACAAATATACAAACATAGAGACAGGCGGAATTGTAAAAATTCACTTTTTTTGGGTTCGTGTTCACATAAAACGTAGAAAATTTGTAATAGTCTCGAGATCTATTTCTTTCACGATCACAATACTTTCTCTTGATATGAGAAAGTAAAAATTAGCAATAAGTATGCTAATTTTATTAGAGTGATGAGCTTGCTTATTTTGACACACTTATTCCAGTACGAGCATAATATTGGATAGTGAAGATTTCATGGAGATTTCCACGTAGTGGGTACGGCCAGACTGGACGAGCAACTAAAAAAATAAAATAGAAAGTATTAGTTTTAATGAGAGGTGGCCAGACAGGAGTGCACGCGCTCGAGCTGGTACAGTCTAGTTTACAGGCGCTAGGCAGTATTATTGTATGTTAGCCCATTGAGTGCTAGGAAAACTTCTCTTTTTGACAGGATATTTGACTTTTTTTTATAGTTGTCGATAGGTTTAGCACACTTGCTACTAACGACCTAATTTAATTGGTAAGACTATATAAATATATATATATATGTAAAACTGATATAATAAATTAATTCAATATTATTATCAAAGTAGGCCATTACAAACAAGAATCACCATTAGCGTGGGGAGGGGATGGTAAAACCACAATAATAAATCACTTGTCAAAAACCGCCTTCAGTTCACTGAACCAAGATTTGAACCTTTGGCTCCTCGTCAACAACTATCGAGAGTTATCTGACAATCACGCGCTCGCTCGCCAGTTTGGCCACGGAGTCGCTGTCAGTCACTCGCTCGCTTATCAGTCTGGTTGAACCCTTATGGTCTAGAATGGTATTTCGTGTTTTATTGAAATTGATATTTAAACCGCTGGATGCTGCATATGGTTTGTTAATAATTTCTGCAAACCATAGAATCTTTTTATGAGACCCACAGATTAAGAACCTGTGGTTAAATAAAAACAAGTCTTAATAAGGTGGAGTGGAAGGGGAAAAAGGGGTGGAGGGTTTAAAATCAAAAAGTGTTTTTAACCAAAATAAATAAAATATTTATTCAATAGATATACATTTAGTTTGATTTTTATACAGGTGACCTGGTCGTCTAGGAGTAAGGTGTCGGACTTCTGTGCTTGGGGGTCCGGGGATCAATCCTTTAGTTCCGGCACAGATTTATCTGACTGCCAAACCCTTCCTTCACCTCTGACAAGACGTGTATTAATCACAACTTGTTGAATTTGTGGAAGCCAGGCCTCCACCGTGGTTTGGATCCCACGTTAAACTGTAGGTCCTCCATTTCATCTTACAATCACCCTACCATTACACATTAGCGTAAGTGCGTGTAGCCCAAACGGGTAGTAAGACGCGGTGCTGATGATAATAATAATTATTATTTTTTACACATAGCAATCTGAACAGTTCCTGAAGATTTGTCATGCATGACTCATGAACATTTCGGTGTTTAAGGAGAAATCTTATGAGTATATTAAAAGAGACCTGGCTAAATTCTACGTTGTCCATTATCAATATTCAAGAAATTTTTAGATTTTACCTATGTGTATAAAATTAAACTAATTAATGTTTCTATTCCTAATAAAGATATAAATTTGGATGGAGAATAACTGAGAAAAGGGCACAACGTAAAATAGGCTATCTTGGAAACGTAATTAAGACGAAAGGTGGAAGTAGAGAGGATGTAATGAGAATAGAACAGCAGGGAAAGTTGTTCTATAGGTGTGTGAACGATCTGCTATGGAGAAGAGAAGTGTCCTTGAAGTGTAAAGAAGTGTTGTACAGGGCGTACTTTGTACCCATTGTCAAACATGCACACATGGACTGTGAATGTAAGAGAGACTGCGAAAGATGGGAATGAAGTTTGTGAGTAGCGTCACCAGGAGAACCAGGATTAGGATTGAAGCTATCCGGGAAATAATGGGAGTATATGAGATAGTAGAGGAAGGAAAAAGAGAGGATGCCAAAGAAAATATGGGAAATTAAGTGTGTAAGAAAATGATTGCAAGGGAGGGTAATAAAGAGATTAGAGGAGTAGACAACAGAAAGTGTGCAAGTGAGAGGAGAAGAATTGAAGCCATTAAAGGAGGAAGATGGTGGAAGGATAGAGGATTATGGAGGCATTTTATAAACTGACCTGGCCACAGGATGGAAAAAGATGATGATGATGATGATAATGTTGATGATTAATGTAGGCCCATCTTTTGGAGCAATATTTTATGTATTTTGAACAAAAAAAGGTTTTTTTGTTAAAATAAAATCTCCCGCTCACCTCCATAAAACCTTAAAGATATTACCTAAAGTAAAAGCCTTGATCTGGTTCAACTGTTATATTCGTCTATTCATAAAAAAATATTGAGCCTATATAACTAAACTAAACATATATACCGAATCCATGCAAAGTAAAAGCAGAGGAAAAATAATCTATAAAACTGTCTCATTTCTCTCTGAATATTTACAAAATTCGGCTATTAAAGTTAACTGATTTTGGCAGATAAAAAAAAAGAGGGGGGTGGTAGAAAAAAATATCATTCCTTTCCATATAATTTTTTTTTTCCGACGACCAAACAAAAACACACAGAGGGGGAATAAAAAATAAGTTTTGAAGTTTTCGTGCCCTCCCTCCCTTCCCCCTCCCTTACTTTTCTTGTGTTCTTCATTATCCAAGCATTCTTTTTGTGTCCCGGGCAATGAGCTGGATGGATATAAGATGGGAACAGACGGTGGGTACCGAGATTAAATTTTTTGGAACATAATTCTGCATGAGAAAGTATCCAAGAGGGAAAGACATTCCCGGCAAGGAATCCTTCCCCTCCTCTTCCCATTCCCCCCCTCCCCCTTTTTCGTTTATATAGACGCTGAGATGGAAACGAAATCTTAATAATTGCGACATAAACATTAAGGAAGAAAGAGAGAGAGAGAGAGAAATACCCGACCTTGCTCTTAATGGCCGTTTCTTCTTCACGGGGACGTTATAGACTGCCTTGTACTAGACAAACCAAAAACTTCAGTCTTTTTTTTTTACTTTCTCTCAACTCCTTGGAAAATGAAGTATTGTGATCGTCGAATAAATTGTACTAGAAATTTTCATAAATGTCCACGTCACATGACCTCCTGAAACAGAAAATTTGTTTTCGTGACGAGAACCGAAAATATTCTACCGATCAGGGTAAAACTTGGTATTTAAGGTTTTTTTATAAAGTTCGTCCCGAGAGGTTTTTGTAATTAAAGATAAAATAATAAAATCAAGGGTAGTTTACTGAAGGTCAATTAGAGAAAAAATCAATTTTCTCTAAATTGGTTCTAACAATTTTGAATAAATTTGTTTATAGGTATTGTTTAATGCCAAGAACAAACTTGCAATTCTCATTTTCCTAAGAAAATGACTTTGAGGGTACTTTAATATAAGAAGAAATTTCTCATTTTTTTTAATCCGCAACTGTTTTAGATAATAAATAACTTAACATTTTAAAGTTGTAGTACTATTAAATGTAAAAATCTTGTATTTGAAACATATTTTTACAAAACCAATAGTTTCTTAGTTATAATAAAATATAAATACTTTTATAGAATGTTTTGAAAATTTAAATTGATTGTTTATACTCTTTGGTAGACAGAAATGTTCACCTTATCTCAATTTTTCTGCAACAATGTCTGGTATTTCGTTTTATAAATCCTACGAGTGTTTAGTAAAGGTGTCTAATTTAGTATAAAAGAGAGAGAAAATCTCTTCTGGGCATCTTACCCATTATTTTTAGATATATAAAGCACCTTTAGTCCCGTCTACATACCTCGTATCTGTAAGGTCCTTGATCAATAGTACGTATGAAGATATAAACTTCACAGTAAGAGATGTATCTGTACAAGGAGTCCCGATCCGTCATATCCGTAGTCCATAGAACTCCGTCAAAAATGGATCAACTTGAACTTTTATAACGTTGGATGAAAGTAAACGTGATTTAAGGATAGTATTTATGGAGTTTTATAATTTTATGCATAATAAATAAAATATAACCTCATTAAATGTGCTTAGTTTAATTGTTTACATAATATAGTAATCTCCACAGGTCTATTTGCTTTACTATTATCATTTTTATCACGTCTTACTACCCGTTTGGGTTGTACGCATATGTACTAATTACGCTAAGTATGAGGAAGGTTGAATTTAAAGAAAGTGAACCCACATTTGCGGGGCTGGAAAATGGAAAACCGTTTAGGGAAAAAACCTTTGTACACCCGACCTGGATTCGAACCCCTATTTCCCCGTCCTCGGCAGTTAGTCTATTACGAGAGAGTGTCGTCTTAGAGACCATATAGCCACCGAAGCGAGAAAACAAAACAGTTAACTTCTAAAGATTGCATCCCACCTTAATGACTGTCGTTATAGATGGCTGCGGAGAGCCAATCAGAAGTAGACAAATAAATGAACATCGATATTAATTTAAATGAAACCCTGCTTCGATAGCCGCGTGTTTTAAGGCGTCACTTTTTTGCAATAGACTAGACTGCGATGACAGGGAAAGATCGGTGTTTGAATCCCGGTGTGATTTACTTAGGGTGTTTTCTCCTAAATAATTTTTTACTCTTCCTCCACGCAAATGCGGGTAGACTTTTCTCATCCCTAACACATTTACGTAATTAGTACGTATGTGTGTAACCGGACGGGTAGTAAGAAGTGGTGCTAAAGAAAAATGGAATTAAAGCACCAATGATAGGGAAAACTATTGCCAATCTTTACGCTCTCGTGTATATTAACTGCACTAGAATACTTAATAGTGATAACATTATTCCTTCATAGCTCTCTGAAACGCCTCTTCCCTTCCGTGCAATTTAATCAAACCAAAAACCCTAGTATTTCGAATGGATAGTACAAACTCCTTTTGTTTCTATTAAAATAGCCAAGTTTTGATTAAAAATAGTTTTAGATAAATTATATGAAAACTTCTTTATTTATATATATATAAAGTTTTGAAAATTTTCATTTCTTGAATGCTAAAAATCAACATTTCTATCAAATTAATGACGTAGTTTTATTTAATATTATAGGTAACTTATATATAAAATGTATGTTTACCATGTTGTTGATTTGGGATATTTAACGAGTATTTTTTTTAAGTACATGGCTAAATCATAACATAAATTAAAATATAACTTAACCTAAGACACCCTAATTTATCGCAATACTCCTTTAGCATAAGAACAATGCATACACAAACATGAAATAATTTTAATCATTAACTTCGATTATTTTTTGTTTTTTATGTTTAAGTTAAAGTGGCTTACTATTATGTCTTAATCTATGGGTGTAAGAATGAGAAGGATAATTGCGTATAAGTTGCACCTGCATCAACCTCAACAGAAGTATGGAAAAGCCAGAGTGATAAATTACATTAGGAAAATTAGATTTAGCAACCTACGGTCAATATTCGAACCTATCTCCCAGTTACCAGAGATCCGGTAGATTTCGAGTCTGACGGCGAAACCGTTCAACCACCAGTGTGGGGTTGGAATTAAAATTACAACTCCCTGGACCTATGATATAATTTTTTTAATTTCTCTCGACCCTTCTAAAAGAGAAGTACAGTATTGTGATCCTCAAAAAATTCGAATTTAAAATTTTGATAAATTTCTATGTTTTCTCTGATACCAAAAAAGTTGTTTCCGTCTGTCTGTATTTGAACTAGAGTCAAAACCATTTTACCAATCGAGTTAAGACTTGGTATCTACATTTTTCATCATGTTCACCTGTGAGATTTTTGGAACTGTATATTTTACCCTAAAATTAAGGGTAGTTTACTGAAGGGCAATATTCTCAAAATTCGCTCTAATGATTTTCATTATATTTTGTATCGAGGTATTGTTTATCAGTACAAACAAAATGGAAATTCTCGTTTTTATATGAAAATGACTTTGAGGGTACTTTACACAATCAATAATTTTGATAATATATCCTCAACTATTTAGAATACGAAATAATTTATCATTGTAAAGATGTAGTAATATTAAATATAAAACTCTTTTGTTTGAAATACTTTTTTTAAATCAATAGTTTCTGATCCAGAAGCCAATATTTATATTTTTTATTCATATCTTTTAAATGAAATTAATTCTTCTTATGCTCTTTGGTGGACAAAGTAGTTCCTTTTTCTTGAAGTTTCTGTAAAAAATGTATATTATTTTGTTTCACAGATCTTACGAGTTTTTATTAAATGTCTCTATCTTAAGATAAAAGAGAAAGAAAGTATATGCGGTGCACTGTACCATTTATATTATAATTTTAAATTATTATTTTACATTATACATTATCTATGAAATATTCTTAATTTCCACGTGTATTCTTAATAAATCTTTTACAAATTTGTTTTTTACATCCTTTTAAGGGCCCGTCTTCTTGGTCTAGCGGTCAGCATTCCTGGTTTATAATCAAAGAGGTCCTGGGATTGACTCCCAGCGGTACAACAGTATTTTTCCCGAATGGGTCATTGTTCTTATCATCCCCATGGTCTTGTTAGTTAGGTTTAAGACTTACCAGTAAACCCGTGCGAAGCTTTCACTCATTCAACCTTTCCCCCCCCCCCCCAAAAAAAAGATTTAGTCTTTTGTTGGGTTGTTGAATTAAATACTCAGCGAAGTGTGTACACAAAATAGCAAAGAGAATTTATTTTCGGTAATTGATAGAAAAATATTGTTAGATTTTCTTTTAACTTAAATTTTAAATCAACAATGTGTTTTAACGTAAACTGAGTATGCTATGTCATAAGTCGGTAAAAAGAATCCTATCCACTGATACCTTATTCATCGCTGTAGGCTTTGTATTAGTTGAGAGAAAGGGATGTTGACCACAGAAATAATATATAGGATTCTGGCACCACATAATCATCACTATCATCATCACATCATCTCACAGGTCTGAAGTAACCGCACCCACATCATGGTCTGACCTCAGAAGACGGTCACATAGAGTCTGTTCACCGTAGGAATTGTTTTCTGAAAGGCCTTTTTCCCTACCAGAAAGCTATTATATAGTAGGGTTTTGGTAGGAAAAAAGACCTTTCAGAGAGTAATTCCTACCGTGAATGCAGTATATCTAACACCACCAGTGGAAGACCAGGAATGTTTAGCCGACAAAACCTGGGGGAATATGTTAAATATATATATAAATATATATATATATATATTTATAAAATTAACACCCCATCTTACTGCCCATTCGGGATATACTCCTATGTACTAATTACACTAATGTTTTAGGGATTAATATGGTTTAATTTAGAGGATGTGCACCCACATTTGTATGGAGAGAGTAGAAAACCATTTACGAAAATCACCCTTAGTGCACCCGATCGGGATTGAACCTCAATCTCCCCATCTTCGGCAGTCTAGTCTTATACGAGGGTAGCACGTTAGACCAGAAGCGGGTTATATATATGTATAAGTATGTTTCACATTAAGGGGGCAGAGGGGTGCGTCTCTGGTTTTGTTTCCGTCTTTAAACTAACTCTGCAAGTTCTTCCTCCGAAAACAATTAATACGTGTTCAGATAATTACCAGCACTCGAGGTCATAACTCGACGGAGACCATGACCCCCCCCCCCCCCCCCATGTTATAATTATTTTGGAGGTCTGCAGCCCCTTTCACACGGAACATTACAGCGGTAATGTCTGCAGTGTTACCACTGTCGTAAAACTCGCGCTAAAAGGGGGAGAGGGAGGGGTAGAAAACTTTCCTTGGCTCATGACTAATGACACTGAAACATTTAGTCAGGGTGGCACCATTGTAGACTTCTCATAAAAGCGCAAGTTTATATAATCTACCATAAGTAACAAATGTATGAAGAAGGTTAGTTTCACAAACTGAAAGGTAAAGAGTGACCCCCTTCCCCCCCTAAAAAAAATTGGGGTGTAGGTGACTTTTGTTTGACCCCAGACAGTGTAGAATATAATTTAGTTTGGCTGTCAATAAATTTGATCGCAGTTTACATGGAGGTCTAGGTTAGAATCTCCGCCGAGTGCACTTAGGAGGTGTTTACGACGTGTGTTTTAGCACAGTGTTTTTTTTCTTAGCCAATATTTATGCAAATGCAGGTAAATATATTTCCTCTGGGCTATCCTCCCAACATCTACTCTTTAGAAAACGTAATCAGTTTTATTTTTTAATCTAAACCAAACTAGAATTTTTATGAGGTTTTCACAACACTGGTAGTTACTTGACCTGTGGCATCAGGCTCGCAATAGGCTAGTTTTATGGTGATGGGGAGACAAAAGTTTGAACCTCGGCTGGGGGTAGGTACTGTGGGAGTTTTTTAAATGCAGTTGATCACTGTAGTTTAATCATCCCTTCGCTAAGCCAATGCAAATTAATTTTTAGAGGTTCAAAACTAGGTAGAGTGTACTGAGGTGGTTTTTACCAAACTGGTTTTCCACACTCCCTCCACGCGAATACAGGTACACTGCATATGAATATAGCCTTCCTAATCCCTATAACTATTAGTGTCATTAGTACATAAGCGTATAACCCGGACGTTCAGAAAGACGTGGTGCTAATAAGAATCAAGCTCTTAGTAGACTTGGTGTTAAATGTCCTAAAATGAAAGTTTATTTTACTGTCCAAATTTCCAGATTATAAATTTATTCTGGAAGTAAGGTTGGATGCTTAGTATCACCTTGTCTGTAAACTAAGTAATCAGGCCAAAATATTATTGTATTGTGTATTTTTATTTTAAAATAAATAATTAAAATAGGGACTGAGAATATACTAAATCAATACACCACCAAATTACTTATTAAATAATATTAATAATAATTTAAAGAATAGGCAAGACCTGATTTTGTATTTAAATGCCATCCACCTTATGTCCCATCACTTATTGTTTTTTAAAAAATATTATTTTTCAAATGAAAGAAAATATTGTTGTATTGTTAGGAATTAAACTTGAAATATTAGAACGAGACGTATCCAGGCGAAAAACCAATCGAGTCAACTTTCTTACTTAACCAAAGTCACAGCGTTTGTAAGACCCACTTTCCCCAAATAATTTTAAATTCACCAAGAAGTTTAACCCATGGTCTAAATAACATGTGCTTTTCCCTAAAATATTTATGCCGTTTAAGCCAAGGTTAAGTTAAACCATTGTGTGGGATGGTTTAAACGTCATATTCTATTTAACCTATCCTAGTAACCTAAAAACTTTGTTTAGAACATTGCATGTACATGTTTTTTAGCCTAGAAAATGGAAGAAATATTTGATATTTTGAATGGATTAGGGAAAACTGCGCCTCCCCAGAAAAAAAGGGGAAAATGTCATCCTCTTCACACCATTAGGTGGGGAAAATGCGCCCCACACACTGTTTTACACACTTAAAAAACGAGTACGCCCAAGGACCTAGCAAAGTGTTTGGAGAGTCTAGCATAGATTCAAAAAAAATTGAGTAAAATGTCGTCAATAATTAGTTTGGTAACTTCAATTTATACTTTCACATCAAATGCTTACAGATATACACTAATCTTTAATTCATTGAAAATCTAACCTAATCTAACCTAACCTAGCCTAACCTAACCTAGCCTAGACTAACCTAACCTAGACTAACCTAACCTAAACAACAGGCAAAGAGAGAGGTGCGATGAATCGATGTACTTTGACCTTCTCAAAACCTCATGATGTGCGATGAGTCAATTTGAAATACCCACCCTACGAAACAAAAGGATGCGATGAACCGATCTACGCCGGTGAAAATGTTAAGGTCGTGAGGAAAGTGAAAAAAGTGCGCCCACATGACCTTGTTAAAATTATTTAGGTGAGACAGACAAGGTCGTGTGGGCGCACTTTTCTCGCCTATTAATGGTATGATTCATGGGAGAGTGCAGTTTTCATCTTTTTTTTCTGGGAAGGCGCAGTTTTACCGGGCGCAATTTTCCTGACACCATTTTGAACCAGGTTGAAGACTAAGACTTTGAAATAATAATGCCTTCCACACGGATACCAACGAAACTATGGGATCGCATTGGGCATTTTTTTAAATGTAAGGTGATCTGGCGTTCTAGGGGTAAGGTGTCGGACTTCTGTGCTGGGGTTCTGGGGTTCAATCCTCGGTCCCAACACAGATTTATCTGATTGCCAAACCCTTCCTTCACCTCTGACAAGACGTGTATTAATCACAACTTGTGAATGTGTGGAATGCCCAGGCCTCCACCGTAGTTCGGATCCCACGTTAAACTGTAGGTCCTCCATTTCATCTCACAATCGCCCTACCATTACACATTAGCGTAAGTGCGTACAACCCAAACGGGTAGTACGACGTGGTGCTAATAATTATAATAATAATTTAAAGTGTAATTAAATGTAATTTTATGATAGATTTCTAATGCATAAGTGAGTGGAAAGATATTTGTAAAAAAAAAAACACCCTGAGTACACCTGACTGAGATTCGAACTTTGATCTGCCAGTCATCGGCAGTCTTGTCTTCTGCGAGAGTAGCGCGTTGGACCGCGCGTCCAGCGAAGCGGGTGAGGCATTATTAAGTCTAAGTCTACTAAGAAGAGAACACGATCTTAAGTACCGTACTCATGTTTTTAAATTATAACATCTCTCGTTAAAAACAGATGGTGTGCCTTGTTAATCTTAGTGCCTGGCTCAGTGTTCCGTGAGTTGGAAAATGTTGACATTCTCTGTTCTAAAGGAATCATTTCCCGTTTGAAATATTTTGGTAATATGCTATCATAGCAAAAGGAAAAAAGGAAAAAACTTAGATTGGGGAATAAAAAAATAGACGTAGATTTAAATCTCTGTACAAATTTGAAGGAACACCAAATGGTTAATTGTCTATCCTGATACGCATGGCTATCCCTGGCCCCTTAATCGCAATAATGACGAGCTACAGCCGGGGAGGGAGGAGGGATCAATATGGCCACCACGCGCATGCATGGGCTCTATTCCGTATTACTAGCCTCTATCCGACAGATAGCCGGCCAATCAGCTGTGGATCGCTTGGAATGAAATGCTTTTGCCACACACACACACACACACACACACACACAGGTACATACACACGTGTGCCTACTCTCATAAAAAGTTGTCATCTATATATACGACTGACTAAATTGTGCAAATTATATCAGCCTAGCTTCAACATCACTTTACAGTTGAATTTGGAGGTATTCAATTTTGTCGAAGCGTTACAAGGTTTAAAAGGGAAATGAGCTTTTTTTTTCTTTTTTCTTTTTTTTTTTGACAACGTGAAAATTTTGTAAAAGTAGAGGGGGTGAGTCGGATGAAGCCTGATTATATCAGTGTTGCCAAACGCTTTCATGTATATGGTTCGCCTAGGTTGTAAATGAATTTTATTGCAACAAAGGACCTTTTGATGTTACATGTCAATTTTAGACTATATTGGCCCTTCCATGTCAGTTGTATGTTCGTCACTTGAGAATATTAACATTCATCTTGTGATTATTTTTTTTAAATAAAAAAGACTGTTTTATTCATTATTACTACGTTTGTAAGAAATAAGGTAAGCTGTATACATACAGACATACATACCTAATCAAGCCATTCATTTACGGAGTAGGAAAAAAACTGTGCATATAACTAAAAAAAAATCTCCGTACTTCATCGATCCTCACTAACTTTCTCCACACTTATTCTTGCATACTCCCTTCGCTTCAACAACATCCATATACCAAGTCAAACATGCTCTTTTATTCTTAAAGATCTCAATGTTTCTCTTTTTCACACATTCGTCTAGAACATTTAGCCACGTCTTACATGGCCTACGCCTTCCTTTTTGATCTACACACTCTACCTTCATATATCTGCTTCGTCACTCGATCCACACTCATCCTCTCAACATGTCCAAACCAACGTAAGACGCTTCTTTCACACTCATTGACCTATTGGATTCCCTTTCAAGCCACGCTCCTTCAGCACCCATTCATTACTGACTCTGTCCATAAGAGTTTTTCCACATACATTTATTAGATATCTCATTCCAACCGTATTAATTTTGTGTACATTAATAACAGTTAGAGATATACAATATTAAACCTTTAGTTAATGTATCCGTAAATTGCATGAAAAACTCTCTCTATAGTTTATTTTAGTAAAGTGTACAAAATATTCAATATATCTCACAAAATCGTTAAAGGTTCATTATAAAAAAATATATATATATATCTGACTTTAATTTTTAAAATATCTTGCTGGTGACCACATGGTTTAAATGTTGCTTAGCATTTATTTTTGGTTTAATGATGACGTGGAGGTAATTTTAATCCCGTTCGGACGTACTGATTGTGTTTAACCCTAAACGATTTCCCCTTCTCTCCTTCCAAGAAAATTGAGGAAAACTTCCTCTAAATTATAACTTAATTTCTCATCAAACATTTATGTATTCCAAAGCATTTTGGGTAGACGGGTAGTATTGGGAAGTGGAACAAAAAACATCCTAAACTAAAGCGGAGCGTCGATTCTTCCAAACGCCGTGAGGTATCCCGTGACGTGACCCGCCGCACTTAAATGTCATGCGGATAGTATTAGGGTGGAAGTGTAGGTAACGCAAGGCTAAGGGCAGTATTTTTGCTGGGTTCTTTTTAGCAAAACCTTTCGCTTTGGCCAAAATAAATGAAATATTGCTCCAGTATGCATATACCCATACCCATAGTATTATCAACAGTTGTTGAATATATGTTATGAGCATAGTGGTATTAGATGAGAAACCTTTTAAATGAAGAGAAAAAGTTGTCATTAAATTCCAGGACACCCTTGAAAGATATTCAACAACTGTTGAGGTCACCACGTGAAAAAAAAATTAAACTTGATGTTTGTACTGAAACATTATTTGATTTATTTTGACCATAAAAATGGTTTGATATAAAAACTGCAAAATTACTGCCCTAAATTCGAGTTCCTTAGACTACCCCTTAATTTTGAGAGCAGCTATATATATATATGCATCTTGGAAACCTTATATGTACACAAGGATGTATCCTTCATTACAAAACCGTACAGAAAAAAAGTTTTTGATAAAATGAATCGATTTTTTTTAATATCTTGCAACTCCTAGGATAGAGAAAGTACAGTGATCGCCCCCCTTACAAAAAATAAAATAAATGGAGACCTTGTTGGATGTTGATGTTTCATGATTCCCTGAAACTGAAAATGTGGTTTTCGTGATCCCATCTGTCTGTTTGTCTGTCTGTCTGTCTGTCTGTCAAAATCTTGGCCTAGAGCTGAAATCATTTTACCGATTGTGCTAAAACTTGGTATCTAGGTTTTGCATAAGGCATCCCCCAGCTATAAAAGTAAAAATCTATTTTCTCAAAATTTGCAGGATGATGAGGATTATTTTAAGGGAATAAACCCACATTCCTTATTGTGAGTCAAAAATACAGCCTCCAGAATCACATGTACATGTAAACCCCAAAATTAACCTCTGCTGTCTGCATAAAATGCATCCATATTAATTCAAATTTTCACAGAAAGGTTCGTTTATAAAATATGATATATATATTTATTTTGTTTTTGCAGTTAACAATGAAGTTTTACTATATAATTAATGTTATATTATAGGTATTAATATTATCTAACAAAAGTGACAGTTGCGAATCACATTACCTGACGTATGAATACGTGAAAGAGAATCTTGTCACTCGTATTTAACTGAATGAAAATGAAAATTGAACTGTAAGACCTTTCGCCAACGGAGCTACTCAAATAAGACTCAAAAGGGACTCGAGTAAAACCTTAAATTACCATCCCAGTAGTCTGCGCGTCACCGCTAATATATTTCAACGAGGGTTCGCTAACGGGAGTTACTGTTTGCTAAACGGTTCACAACGCGTCCGTGATTATTCACCGGAAACTCTACATGACAGATGCCAGGCCACCTTAGCGATGTACTCAATAATCATCAATTAAAAATTATTGAACATTTAATCTACTACTCGAGGTAACTTTTCTTTCAACACCCTGTATAACGCTATACCTTGTATCAGTTTGTTGCAGTTCCTTTGACGCAACGAATGGTCTGCGTGTTTTTTTTTTTAATATATGGATGATTCCAAAATTTTATATAATTACGTTTTTTATATTTGTAATAATAATTATTTAATAGTAATAATTAGTTAATAAAAATAGAGAACAAAATCCTCCTCGGCACTCGAGTCACTAGACGTTATATTAATCAGAATTAAATATCCTAGAAGCCCGAAGAAGATGCGTTCGAGCTATTTAGTACGAAACTGATTGAAAATCCCGCCCCTCTTGCGTAATACCGTGTGCGAAACATAAAGTAACAAACCAGTTACTGACCAGTTTGTGACTTCAATCACTTAACACTACAAATCACATTTGAGTAATTCCGTTCAGATAGTGTCATAAAGAAATAGTATACTTGAAACATGTGTTTTAAACCAAGTTTATATCTCTGTTTAAGATATAATCTACTTTCATACATAATAACCAATTGTCCACTAAACTTTGTACAGTTACATAAACAGAAATATTTCTTATAGAAACCTTTAATTTGTATTTTTTTTAACGAGACTATAAAGATTCTGTTTTGAGTGCTATGCCAACAGAAGGGGGAGGCAGATAAGATGAGAGAAGTTGATTTTGTGTGTGTGTGTTGGGAAGGTTGGTAGTGATGGACCATCCAAGGGTGAGTGGAAAGGGGTAGAAAGAGAGTGGGGGGGGGGGGGTGCGGGTGGTGGAAGATGCTGGACCACCGGACTCTAGTGATCAATACAACGAGGGAGTAGCACGCAAGATGGTGGGAGAAGCAGTAAAGAGGCAAAAGGGATAGGGGAGGTGGGAAGGGGGAAGTAACAGGGGGGTTGTTGGTAGGGCTAAAAGGGGGTTTTGCGGGGTGGGGGGTTATTCTTGACTGGGCACGCTCTCTTGTCCACTACTACCCCCCCTTTAGCCACCATTTTCTTGGTCTGCTAATATCACTCTGACCGCCGCCATGATGCTACTGCTTCAAACAAAAGGCACTGTTGCCAACTGTTGAGGGTGAAGTTTTGCACGTACCAGCTATTGTATTCGATGCTCAAAGGACCTCCAAGGAATTTGGTTTCGGTAATCGAGGTATTTGTTGAGGGTCTTGTGAAAGTTTTATTTTTTTTTGTTTAAAAAAGGAAAGTTACTTTATCTGATACACAAATATGTAACAATTAAGTTGATGTATACTTTATTAAAGATGTTCAATCTAATGCTAATATTTTATTTAGTAAATATTTTATTTTGGAATTAAAATTATAGGACAGTATATAAGTGAAATTATATATATTATATATATATATATATATATATACAGAGAAAGAAAGAAAGAGAGAGATTATACCACTGAACGAAACGTGTGTATATGTATATACTTTTTTTTTACTGGTACACTTATTTACTTAGACAAGAAACTTTTAGCTAGATTAAGATTATGTAAAATTTAAATATACAGTATAATTTTTAAAGTTTATAATTACTGTTGTCAAGATTTTATATAGAGGCATACAGGCATTGATATTATTAATTTTTTTCATATATAAACGTACTAAGCGGTTAAAAAATTAATCATTTATGTTCAACCAAATAAATCAAAATCACTAATTTTAAATAGAAAACCTTAATACAATAATTTAAATAAATGATATGATCAACAACACAGACTTGCTCTATCATTTACCCTAAAAATTGAGATATTTACTTAAAACTTATTTTAATTACATAGACATGTAGTAGACATTGTTACAGTAGCATGATGGGAAAAAAGAGTATCACATTTCACCAAAGAGCTTGGATAGATACTGTTATAGAAGCATCATGGTTCATCAAAGACCATAACGTTTCACCGCACTGCACTATGTTGACAAGTGACGTTTATTTTAACTGTTCTGTTATCAACTGGCTAGGTCAAAGATAACTCTTTTTAATTATATAATCACTACACCAATTCATCCCCTTTTTCGATGGTATTTGGTTTTGGTGCTCGATAATTTTTAGGGTTTTTAAATTTCTTTATTATACAATAGTTGCAATTTTCCATCTCGTCAAGATAGTACTAAGTAGTTAATTATTTATATAATTCCGTAAATTTCGAGAGCCTTCCTCCCAATTCGTCGACTCCTTCTATTTTTTGAATTTATAATTTAAATACTTTTCTGGAGAAGGATTATTATATAAATGTATAGCTACACATTTTTCCATACTTCTAATTGAAATATATATGTGTGATTATAAATAGAGGTATATGTTAGTTTTATAAAAAATATAGGCCTATTTCAAATAAAGTTTTTTAATGGTCCTACAGTTTTGCAATGAAAAGTTATCTCTTATTTCAAAAAGATGTGGAAAACTAATATGCAGAAAATTGGAGCTATACACTTATTAAAAGGTACCTCTAGGGCATTTTCCCAGGAAAATGAAATAGGCCATTTTGTTCAAAATTTTAAATAGTTGTGTCTAGATACTAATTTTAGTCAAAATCATTCGAGCCGATTTCGAGAACATTGATTTTTACTCTTTTTGCCTTAAGCAAAATATCCTTACTTAATTTTTAGGATTAGAAATTTAACTGTAAAAAACTCTATTTTTATAGAACATTATAATATAATACTGTGCGTCTGGGCTACATTCTTAGCTCAGTTTATGGAAAGATTGGACAGTACTAATGTACCGTTGTTCAGGGGACGCCCGAATGTACTAATCGTACATCCTTTCCATGAAGGCTCTTTCCATGTCCCGATGAGATGAGGAGATTATGGTAGTGAGAATAAGGGTGTGATACCAGTGGAAACTCTTAAACCTAATTTAAACCTAACTAACCAAATCCTGGTTACCATTGGTGTAATTCCCTTTTCAGGAATTTTTTTTAATGTACCAGCCGGGAATCGGGCTCGGGACACGTGGGTTCGTATACAGGTGCACTGGCCAATACACCACGGGGCTGGTTATAGAATCTAATGAACACCCTAGCTACTAAGGTTTAGCACAATGGGTAAAATTGTTTCGGCTATAGGACGACTGAATTACAGATATATGGTATTACGTAAACCTATTTTTTGCATTCAGGGAGTCATAGAACGTCGATATCCGGTAAAATATCAAATTCCATTGATTTCTTTGATGATCAAAATATGTCTTCTCTCATTGGTGTTCAATCAGATAAGTTACGAACCACGTATTGCAAACGGGCTATCCGATGAGGGGTATAATTGGGATGGAGTTTGGATTTAGTGTACCCTCATTTTAGTGGAGGCATAGGGGGAAAGCATTTATAAAAATACGCAAATGTACAGCTGACTGAGATTCAAACCCTTACCTCTCCATCAGGTGTATGCTAGACAATAAAATATTGACGTATCTACTCATGCGCCCACCACCATAAATTGCATTGTATGTATTGAAGGTGCTTTTTTCTTAGTGTTTTCACTCTCTCCCTCAACCAAAATGTGGGTACAATTCCTCTAAACTCAACCTTTCTCATCACTAAAACATTACTGTAATTCGGACGAGTAGTAAGACGTGGTTCTAAAAAAAATCGCTGGACTATAATAATAATAATAATCTTACGTAAAGCTAACTTAACACGCTTCCGACCAAACTGTGAGCCCCTTAAACCCCACCCATTTAGATATCCACCTTCACCACAAATCTATTTTTTTTAAATGAGCTAAAACGTCCGCTCAGGAGCTTCAATCAAGCTCCCCTCTTCACATGCGGCGGGAGGGGGAGGGGGGCAGATCTGTATGACGTGTCGCGCCTCTCTCGCCCCATCTATCGTCGGCGCCGTCAGTCAGCTAGCCCGCCTATACCGTGTACAGTAGCAGCAAGGTCCCTTGTTACCCCCGGCTTCCCCTACACTACACGATCACGAGAACCAAACCACTCGTCAATAATGCACCCATCCTCCCTCCCCCCCCCCAACCGCTTCCTCCCTTTTCTACCCTTCAGAACAGTTAGTTAGTTACCTTTATGTAAATTCAGCTTTGTTAGTGACAGCTAAATGTCTCTTCTACCCCTATTCTCCCCCCCCCCATTCCTTCCCACTCTACAATAATGTAGTCTAGCACTCGAAGAGGGATTTAGTTACTGAGAGAATAGAGGTTTAGACTAGACTCACCCACCAGGTGATAGAAAAGAAGTAGTTCTACGAACTAATTTTCATAGAACCCACTTTGGTGGCCTGATCGTCTAACGCACTTTTCTCGCAGTAGAATTGACTACCGATGACGGGGAGATCAAGGTTCGAATCTCAGTCAGGTACACTGAGGATGGTTTTTCCTAAATAGTTTTACACTCCTCCTCCTCCACGCAAATGTAGGTACACTTTCTATAAATATAGCCTTCCTAATTTATAAAACCATTAGTGTAATTAGTGCATAAGCGTGTGGCCTGAAAATAAGAAGAGATCTGACAGCTATAAATGTTACTAGATCTAATTTCACGTATTAGGTGACCTGGTGATTTAGAGGTAAGGTGTCCGACTTCTGTGCTGGTGGGTCCGGGGTTCAATCCTCGGTCCCGGTACGGATTTATCTGATTGCCAAACCCTTCCTTCACCTCTGACAAGACGTGTATTAATCACAACTTGTGAATGTGTGTGGAATGTCAGGCCTTCACCGTGGTTCGGATCCCCGTTAAACTGTAGATCCTCCATTTCATCTCACAATCACCCTACCATTACACATTAGCGTTAAGTGCGTATAATCCGAACGGGTAGTAAGACGCGGTGCTAGTAATATAATAATAATAATAATAATTCACGTATTAATACGTAATTTCTTATCTACAGCATTGGTCCCTTTTGATAAAGGCCTATATTTTCAATACCTATAGAATAACACTAATAATATAAGTAAAATGATAACATTTATGACATTAAAAACATATTAATATTTTTCTAAAAGTTACTTCCTACCAAAACCTAACTATAGTCGTGTGCAATTAGATGTGGGTGTTTATGAGACCGTACAATCCTGCTTAACTAAATCAACGGGCGTTTGGCTAATAAAGAAGCATAGCCAAAACCTTATTAATCATGTAAATCAATCTGTGCTGTAAAGTGTACTTGATATTAACCTGGAAGGCAGGGGATCTCATCATTAGTGTGTATAAACTCTTATTTCAAGTAAATCTAGCAAAATAATATAGACCAGCAAACCCTTGCGAAACTTTCACACATTCACCCTCCTCCCCAAAAAAGTTATTATTATTATTATTATTATTATTAGCACCGCGTCTTACTACCCGTTCGGGTTATATGCACTTACGCTAATGTGTAATGGTTGGGTGATTGTGAGATGAAATGGAGGACCTAAAGTTTAACGTGGGATCCGAACCACGGTGGAGGCCTGGGCATTCCACACATTCACAAGTTGTGATTAATACACGTCTTGTCAGAGGTGAAGGAAGGGTTTGGTAATCAGATAAATCTGTGCCGGGACCGAGGATTGAACCCCGGACCCTTAGCACAGAAGTCTGACACCTTACCCCTAGACCACCAGGTAACCCCCCAAAAAAATGATTTAGTCTTTTGAGTCTTTTGTTGGGTTGTTGAGATTAAATACTCAGCGAAGTGTATACACAAAATAGCAAAAAGAGTTTATTTTCCGTAATTTATACAAAAATATTGTTAAATTTTTCTTTTAACTTAAATTTTAAACAAACAAAATGTTTTAACGTAAACTGAGCATGCTATGTCAGAAGTCGGTAAAAAATCCTATCCACTGATACCTTATTCATCGCTGTAGGCTTTGTATTAATTTGATAAAAAGGGATGTTGACAACAGAAATAATATATAGAATAATTAAATGTTTTGTTTATCGTATGGTATATATGACCGGAAGGTAGTGTACATGACACCCAGATCAGGACGCCTTATGTGTAGACTATACGCCGCTCTGTTGGCACAGAACATTCCTGGAGTACAATTAGAGAGGTTGTCCACACGCCGTACCCGTCATGTGATGACGTGATGATAGTTATTATGAAGTTGTGGAGCCTGGAGTGAGACTTAACCTAACTTAAGACTAACTAATTCCCCTGAAGAGAAAAGTAACCAAAGTACCAGCCGGGAAACGAACCCGGGACCTCTAGGCTCGTAGCTAGGTGCACTGACTACTATACTACGGGGCCGATTATTACACTATTAAGATTATTATGTAAAATTCACCTGTTAACGGTGAATAAAAACTTAACACTAACAAAAATCTAAGAATAATATTTTCACTTAAGATTAATTGCATAATAAAATAGGATAGAGCTGGAAAATCATCAACCAAAAGTTGGCATATTTATATGTTTGTATATAATATTAATAATGTAATAAAATACTTAGATTTTAGATCATCTCAATTTTGATAGGGCCCAAAATATATATTTATTCATCCACATTTCAATAATGTATCTAAAATTTGTAATTACTTTTATGTTTAAAGATTATCAACCTTGACATGGCTAATAATTTTAAATATTTAGGAACAAGTTCACCCAACAATAACGATATTAGTTTAGAAATTAGGAAAATAATACAGTAGGGAAATGCATAATATTACTCGATCAGTAAGTTGTTCGTAACATCTCGCCTGCTGCCAAGGAATGTAAAACTAAGAATATTAAAAAACAGTAATTATTTTACCAGTTGTTCTCTAAGGGTGTGAAATATGGTCTCCTACCTCATGACGAGAACCAATGTAGGGTTTTCGAAAACAAGGTGCTTAGGAAGATATTTGAATTAAAAAAAAAGGGATGGGACTACTGGAAAGTGGAGGAGTATACATAATGAAGGGTTACATACCCTGTACTAATCACAAGACATTGTTCGGATAATCAAGTATCGTAGATTACGGTGGGCAGGACATACAACGTGAAGGGGAGAATCTAGAACCTTGTTCAGAGTATTGATGGGCAAACCCAATGGGAAGAGACCAATGGTAAGACCTAGACGTAGATGAGAGGATAACATTAGAATGGACCTGAGAGAGATAGGGTGTAATGAGGTGGACTGGATAGAACAAGCTCAAGATAGGGATAGGGTGTAACGAGGTGGACTGGATATAACTAGCACAAGATAGGTATATGTGGCGTACTTTTGTAAGTGCGGCAATGAACTTTCGAGTTCCTAATCCCATAAAGTTTGCAGTTAAAGTTGATTAGTAGTTTACTGTGTTTATAATTCTAATTATTAGTGCACCATCTTTATTTTACCTCATTAGGATGAGAAACAAGTCTTTACAAAAAAACTTTCTTTAATTATAAGCAAAATTCATTTATCAACTGGACCAATCCCAAGGCTCATCAAAAGTTTCATCAACACCATGCATTAGTAATAGTTGAAGTAGGGCTACTCTGATGATTTTGATGGTGACTGGAAAATTAATCTTCTGCTAATTTACTAAATAAATTAAAACTTATTTTTAAGAGAAAGGATATTTAAAAATTTGAAAGTTTTACGTTTATTATTGAATATAGGCCTATATTCACGAATTTAATCAATTGAATATCATCTAAATAATAATTTTTTTTTTTTTTGTTGAGTGAACATCATTTGAGGTTGTTAACTAAGTCTAAATATGATAGGAAATAGACAAATTTTAGGGAGGGTTCTACTTTTAAATAAAAGCTTAGAACAAAAACTAGCCTCAAATCATGTTCTAATACCATTAATAAATCAGGTGTAGTTTTTTTAAACACCATTTCTTACTACCCGTTTGGGTTAAGGTGTTTACTATAGGTTATACCATGTTAAGTTGGTTTGTAAGTCGAATACTTATATAATCCTGTGTTTATAATTCCGTGATAGCTATCTTACTGTTATTAAAAAATATTTACAACTATGTCTTAAAAAAATTAGTTGATTATGTTGGGAAATGTAGATTTAAGTTTCAGCCATTTTGTTTTTAAGTTGGTAGTTTTAAACTCGTATTTAATTCCTATTCTAGAACTTGAACAACTTTAAAATAAAATCTTCCCAATTTAAAATCTAATCATCCATATATAAAGAAAAAGAAAAGTTAAAAACTCATTTTAGATATTAGGGGAAATTAGTTAAAAGAAAGGAGGAGACTTATTAGAATTCCTTTTATTAATTCGTCTCTTTATATTCTAACTACGACTTTTGTAATTCCTACGGATAAATGTAAGACATTATTTCGCCTGGTGTTATGAAAAGAAATTTACGTGTCGTGCCATTCCTTAGGGGAATTTTCCGACTCAACATTTCCATAAACTTATTTTAGCTGATTCATTTTCTGCTTGACAGAGAAAAGTAATTTCACCCAAGAAAATGGAAATGTTCCCGTTTTAAAGACGACGCACTCAAGTGGATGTTTTCACTTTGAGATGATTTTCTTAAGATTAAAATAATTTAATGGCAAAATATTTTGAAGGAATTAATTAGGAAAAAGAAATTAAATGAAAGGTTGAACAAAAATGAAGAATTTTTTTTTTACTCTGTGTGATTAATTAAATACTTATTTTTAAGGGTTGATATTTAATCGATTGATTTCAAAATACAAAATTGTAATAACTCTATAAATCGTATTAGATGTAACACTAGAATTAAACAAAATAATTATCTATTAAAACTATTATGTATTTCGTAGTTAATAATTTAATACAAGGGCAAAAATCATTTAATATAAACTATAGGAATGGAGGAATGAGAAGGTAAGCTATATAGGTAATGTACCCGCGTTAGTATAAAGGATAAATTTCGGAAACTATACCGAAAATCATGTGTGGGTAGAAAATATCTCGTATAAAATTGAAACTCCGACTTCTCCTTAAATTATGAAGTTTAATGTGAACTTGTCCCCTTGAACTTCTTGGCCATCGCCCTAAGCGAAAAATAGCCTTTCCACTAATTTGGACGTTTAGAATACTTTTTTTAGCACTGCCTCTTGATACCTATTCGGGTTATACGCTTATGTACTAATTACTCTAATGGGTTAAGAATGAGGAAGGTTGAATTTACAGGAAGCGTATCTGCATTTGCGTGAAGAAAGAAAGTGAGAAACTATTCAGGAAAAACCACCCTCAGTACACCCGACCGGAATCGAACCACTATCTCCCCGTCATCGGCAGTCTAGTCTATTACGAGAGTGACGTGTTAGACCACGCAACCACAGAAGCAGATAATACCTTATTTGAATCCTGGTTAGGTACATTAACATTAAGTCATTAAATAATAAATTTGGTCTATCACATCTAAGTACCCGTTTGGGCTTTACATTAATTACGCAAATAAAATAAGGATTAGGAAGATAAACAATTTGTAGGAAATGTATCCGAATTTGTGTGGAGGGAAAGTGGAAAAACTTTAAGAAAAAAAACTCAGCACAACCGGCCAGGATTCGAACTCGGATACCCCCCATCACCGCTAATCCAGTTCAACATGAAAGTGACGCGTTAGACCATGAGACCACTATAGCAAGATTTTATAGATTATTACCCAAGATGCCGACACCACTATAGTCAGGAGGTCTCAGAATCTAGAAAGTCAGACAAAACACGTCTAAAAGAAAGACTGATGAAGACGTGGTTAATTTCTGGTCCCTTAGAGACCAAAAAAGACGAGAGAAACTTAAACTACAGCTAACTTTTGTCGTTCCAAGAGGAGGAAGAAGAAGAAGAATAGATGCAAGGGTCGAAGCGTCTCGACGTGGCGCGTTGTGGCGCTTGGCTAGAAGGATGGGGGGGGGGGAGAAGGTGGATGTTTTGGAAGGGTAAGAGGGGGGGTTTTGGAGGGAGGGGGTAGATGTTCACAGCGATAGGATAATTAAGAGCAGAGACCGCAGAGTTGTAAAGCCAAGCTGGGTAGATGGAGAGACAAGCAGAGAGACATACGGTGAACTGAACTGTACTTGCCGTTACAAAAATAACCAGCTGCCTTCCTCCCTCTCCCCCCCTCCCCCCCCTACGTCCCTGGTGTGGTGCGTGAGACAATAAACAACAGAAGACACGGGCGGGCGCAATGCGACACGCAGAAGAAGAAAAAAAAGAGACGAAACAAGATTCGGCCAAATATTTTGAGGCCCTGCTGTGTCTGATTCACGTGCGAGATGGATTAGGATTGTGCAAGTTGTTGAACTTCTTTGAAAACATCTCAAATAATCATGAGTAAAACGTGGTTAAACAACCACCATGGGTCTTAAGGCGGGTTCAAACTGAAAGCTAAAATTTGCTCTTCTAAGGCCAGTTCATATAGAAAGCTAAGAGATGGTTCCTCTTTCCCCTCCTAAATTACTGTAGTTTCTTTCTGGTCTACTCCAGTGAAGTAAAGTTATGGAACTCTCCAAAATGTCTTGTTTGAGCTCAGATGATAGTAATGAGGAAGAGCAGATGATAGTACTGATGAAGAGAAGATGATAGTACTGAGAAAGAGAAGATGATAGTACTGAGAAAGAGAAGATGATAGTACTGAGAAAGAGAAGATGATAGTACTGATGAAGAGAAGATGATAGTACTGAGAAAGAGAAGATGATAGTACTGAGGAAGAGAAGATGATAGTACTGAGGAAGAGAAGATGATAGTACTGATGAAGAGAAGATGATAGTACTGATGAAGAGAAGATGATAGTACTGAGAAAGAGAAGATGATAGTACTGAGGAAGAGAAGATGATAGTACTGATGAAGAGAAGATGATAGTACTGAGAAAGAGAAGATGATAGTACTGAGAAAGAGAAGATGATAGTACTGATGAAGAGAAGATGATAGTACTGAGAAAGAGAAGATGATAGTACTGAGAAAGAGAAGATGATAGTACTGAGGAAGAGAAGATGATAGTACTGATGAAGAGAAGATGATAGTACTGATGAAGAGAAGATGATAGTACTGATGAAGAGAAGATGATAGTACTGAGAAAGAGAAGATGATAGTACTGATGAAGAGAAGATGATAGTACTGATGAAGAGAAGATGATAGTACTGAGAAAGAGAAGATGATAGTACTGAGGAGGAGGAGATGGTAGTACTGAGGAAGAGAAGATGATAGTACTGAGAAAGAGAAGATGTTGCTGTTAGCAGCTGTTTTGGAAGAGGAAGAAAATGTAAGAGGTGTAGGTTTGACTTGTTCAACTAATGGTTCCATTGAACTATGAAAACATTTATTAAATGTAAAACCTAATTAGAAAATTACTTAAATACACATGGAACAAACTGAAAACAAAATTTCAAAACCTCTTTGTTTATTTTCAACAATCCAGCACCTGCCTCTGTTCAACACGTAGACCTAACTGTGTTATGCGCATGTGCAAAGTAAAGATGGCTCAAGCTAGAAGAATGGAAAATTTCTCGTCCAGCGATCGGGAAAAACATAGTGCGGCGTAGTTTAGCTTAGCTAGCTATGTGAACCAACACATTTAAATATATGGTATGCTATTTTTCTTAGTAGTTAGCAAATCAAGTCTTAGCTTTACTTTCAGTGTGAACCGGCCGTAACTGTTTAGAACTTAACAGATACCCATTTTGAACCAAATCACTATAACCAAATTTTAAAATATTAAAATTTAAAAAATCATTATACTACCCTTAAATTAATTTAACATACAAAACAAGTAGGCCATACAGTTTTATTTATCATGTAAAAAACTCTACAAATATCTATTTTAAACAAAATCGTTATAGCCATTTTAAAAATATTTCGAATTTTCTAAAATCACTCATCGGAGAACTACTCTTTATCAAAATGTTACCCAAAAATCAAGTATTCATTATTATTTGGGAGCTCGAACACTTCATAGATATCAATTTTAAAACAAAATTGTTTGAGCCATTTTACCAAAATTTTATAATTTAAAAAAAAAAATCTCACATAAGTAAAATATCCTTAATTTGAGGGATAAGGTCAAAATATATATAAAAAAAAGCTCTAGCCCTATATATAACATCCAAGCATCAGGTTTGAACAAAAGCCTTCAAACCATTTCAGATTTGTGGTCAGGGACAGAACTTTTTTTTTTTTTAATAAAATAAGCTTTTTCTTTTCGGACACATATAAAACGTATAAAGATTTATCATAATTACAAAGCAAGGATTATTTATTTCTTACCATCAATCTCCGGTTATATGTACCTGTATTACCTCCATTTTTTATAGGTTCTATAACACCTGACCCGCCTCGGGCGTAGTTGGCTAACGCGCTAGTCGTGTTGAGCTCGACCGCCGAGGACGGGGAGATCGAGGTTCGAATCTCGGTCGGGTGAACTGGGAGTGGTTTTTCCTAAATGGTTTTCCACTCTCCCTCCACGCAAATGCGGGTTCACTTCCTCTAAATTCAACCCTCCCAGTTCCTAATCCATTAGCGTAATTAGTACTTAGGCGTATAACCCGAACGGGTAGTAAGACGCGGTGCTAAATATGTATAAATATATAACACCTGGTGGTCCCGGGGTCAGTGATCGTGTCTACCGGCGATCACTGAGTAAGTTAATAACTTCGGACTACGTCCCACACAATATAAATTTAATCTCTGGTATTAGTTCACTCTAGGATAGGGTGTAGGAAAGGGTGATTACATATATTTGGTGTAATGAGATAGCCTGGATAGAATTAGCTCAAGATAGGGATAGGTGGCGTACGTTTGTGAGTGAGGTAATGAATTTTCGATTTCCTAATGTCATAGTGTAGTAGTAGTAGTAGCACCGCGTCTTACTACCCGCTCGGGTTATAAGCACTTACGCTAATGTGCAATGGTAGGGTGATTGTGAGATGAAAATGGAGGACCTACAGTTTAACGTGGGATCCGAACCATGGTGGAGGCCTGGGCATTCCTCACATTCACAAGTTGTGATTAATACACGTCTTGTCAGAGGTGAAGGAAGGGTTTGGGCAATCAGATAAATCTGTGCCGGGACCGGGGATTGAGCCCCGGACACTCAGTACAGAAGGCCGACACCTTACCCCTAGACCGCCAGTAGTAGTAGTATGATAAAGTAAAGGACCTTATTCTGTGACACAACACCATATTCTCTTTTGTCTACATAACACGAGTATTTCTCAAAAGTAGAGTTTGATAAAACTATTAGCTTCACTAGTCCCCCCCTCCCCCCCTCTTGGTGTGTAAAACTAGAACCTTTAACTTCCTGTTAGCACCTTATGTTTACCAAGTGCACTTAAGATCTTTCCGCAGACAGCTCTCAGATTTTGCGTTCCCTTTACAGAAGCTCAGATTTCTTTCATTCCTTCTCATCTAGCATTCTCTTTTCTCTTCTTATTCCATTCTTGAAGAAAGTGGAGAAGACGCTCCCTTCCCCCACCACCACCACCACCACCTTTTTTTACCACCCATGAAGCCTTTTCCTTTCCTTTCGCTTGTGGTACATGGTATGTGTAAAATAAGGGGGAATGGTTGGGGGGGATGGAGGTTGGAGGAATACTAGAGCAATTCAAATTTTCACGGCATTCCTTCTCTGAGATGAAGTTGAGATCGTAGTGAAATGACTCACAAGACAGGGGCATCGTATGACTTTCTTCGTGCGTCGCATTTATCTTACCATCCCTCTTCCTCCTTTTCCCAACCACCCCCCCCCTCTCTCTCTCTCTCACTCGTCCACAACCCTCCCGACCTTCAACACCCTTTTCTTACCCTTTTAAACCACAAGCTTTTTAACACCGCGCTTTATCCGGAATACACTAATTCAATAATGTTTCGGACAGAGATAGCAAGAATTTTTATTTTCAACATTTGAAGAAATAAAATACTTTTATCTATTATTGGGTGACCTGGTGGTCTAGGGGTAAGGTGTCAGACTTCTATGCTGAGGGTCCGGGGTTCAATCCTCGGTCCCAGGACAGATTTATCTGATTGCCCAAACCCTACCTTCACCTCTGACAAGACGTGTATTAATCACAACTTGTGAATGTGAGGAATGCCAGGCCTCCACCGTGGTTCGGATTCCACGTTAAACTGTAGGTCCTCCATTTCACCTCACAATCACTCCTACCATTGCACATTAGCGTAAGTGCGTATAACCCGAACGGGTAGTAAGACGCGGTGCTAATAATAATAATAATAATAATCTATTAGTTTAAAGTATTTTATCAAAATTACTGGTTATTTTAATTTCTTCAGAATAGTTTTTTTTTATGAACAGTATGAAACGAACGTATATTATGTTCTAATAAACCAAATATATTATAGTTAGGAAAAAATAAAATCGAAACTTGGCTGACAGTAGATAATCATATAATTAGTTTTCCTTGGTGGTCATATTTAACACTTTTCAGAGATAAATTTGAACAATTTTGCTAGAGCTATTTTTTAAGAAAATAAAATCTCCCCTCCCCCCTTCCCCCCAAAAAAAGGTACCTTCAACTGAATGTGTCTTAGAAAAGCAAACATATATTCTTATTTGTCATGTTAAATTCAAATAACAGTCATCGGTAAATTACCCTGAAATGATTTGTTTACCAAAAAAATAAGTATATGATTTTATGTGACACGTAAAACACTCCCCAAATAATCATTATTATTACTATTATTATTTATATCAAGTAATTTTTACAAGAGTTTTGGTTTAAACTGTCAGAAATATAGTTATGAAAACATTTATAGCATATATATATAATGTAGGTGAACGAGGTTGAAGGGTTGACATATATAATATTATTTATAACATAACACTTCCTTTCATTTTTCATAACTCTGACTGCTACCCATTTTTTTTAATGGATTTTTTAATTTCGCGTCACAGGAAGAACGTTGACACATTGAAAATGTTTGTTTATGCCACATCATATTAAAACTGTTCACACTTCAGTTTCCTAACTAATTTTGACACAGATGAGAATACCGAAGAATAACATTTCCTGTGATTTTTTTTAAAAAATAAAGTCACAAGAAACTAGTGAGATGTCAAAGAGGCAAGTAAGGTGACCTTTTTTTTTTTTTATGAAGTGTCAGAAAATATTACGTTGGAAGTGTCATAATATTAGTTTTTAGATTTTTTTAGAAGAAAGTCATCTCGTTTCTTACTACCTCATTTTATTTCGATGTGTCGACATATATGAGACTTATTCGCTTCTATTTATGTAATCGTAATAAATCATATCTGTGGTGTGTTAGCCATTTACTACTATCCAACAAAAACAAATTTGATAATTTCAATTTTTTTTAAATATATTAAAGAAAATCTAGAAATATTTGTAGTTTTTTTTTTAAATATAGTATGTGTTTGCTTGAAAAAAATTACAAACCTTTTCATTTTCTCAGTAAATTTAGTGATAATCCATTGCGTGTTTGACGGGTAAAGATATTCATGTCGAGCTGTGTCTAAGCGGGTGTCGTCTAAAATAAGCCGTAAGGATGACGAGGCGTGGTTAAAGGAGAAGAAATATTTACGACAGCTAAACTTACGCTTCTCTTGTGGTTAATGTGCGCCCCATTTTATGGTTGCTGTGTAGGAAGGGGAGAAGGGGTTATTTTTGTTCTAATAACCCCATTCATTAATAAAAAAATATATTGCGAGACATTGCCAGAAATATGATGAATGTGTTTCTGTGTATGTTTTTTGATGTAACGATTGTTAAAGATGAATAGAAGACAAACCACTTAATAAACATCTTATGATTTAGAATAAGCAGTTTTAACTTGATTGATGTAGCGAAAAATAATAATAAAAGAATGTTGAATAGACTATCTATCTTGAAAAAAAAAAAGCTAAGTAGAATTTAAAATGTTTACAAAATGTATATATTATGGGTGGCCACAAAGCGGCCTGCGAGCTGGCATTCAGCTCGTGGAGGATAATATTATGGCTCATACGAGGGTGGTTAATTAAGTATTTATCTTTTAAAATAAATGGTACGGCACACCGCACAGACTTTCTCTCTCTTTCTATAAACTCGTAAGATTTCTGAACGGAATAATGTACATTGTATCATCACCACTCCACATAAGAACACGCATAAAATAATATACAATGATATAGAATCAATGCGGCGCATCTTTGTCCACCTAAGAGCATTTCAAACAGTTTAATGTCTTCCACAAGGGTCAACACTTCGTATTAAAATTTCGATTTCTGGTTAAAATTTTAACATTTTATAAGGTGTTGCAGATCTTCAAGTCATCGCATTGATATTTAATTATTCATTTATACATTTTGACCAATAAAAAATCTAAATATTGACTATTGAGTCTAAAATGGAGATAGATCATTGCTATGCAAACATTTCTCCTAAGAGATTTAAGGAAAAATAACATACTTTTTTAGATACTTATATTTAATTACTCTATGGCATTGGAGAATTATTGCGTTAAGACTTAAGTAGTATATGTTTACAACTAAAGCTCACAAAATTGTATTAATATATTTGCAAATATCTCAGAAACTGCTGCTTTTATAAAAATATATGTCAAATAAATTTTTTTTATTTCTGATAGTCCTACAATTTTGCAATGATAAGTTGTTTAGTTTCTCCAATAGTTGTGGAGATACGGAAATTAACGCTTCTGTAAAGTACCCTAAAAATCATTTTCATAGGAAAATGAAAATAGCCAGTTTATTTATAATCTTAATCAACGCCTAGATACGAATTTTAATTAAAATCGTTTGAGTAGATTTTGAGAAAATCGACTTTTTCTCTTTTCGCCCTTCAGTAAACTACCCTTAATTTTAAGTTTTTATAGACACACAGACAGACGGCATTGCAAAGACTATTTTTTAGGGTTCGGGGGGTCATGAGACGTCGACATCCATCAACATTTCAGGTTAGTTTTTTTTTACGGTCGCAATACTTAAACTTTAATGTCCAAAAAGTTAAAAAAATTCATATAATTGCGTATAGATTGAAAGTTATTGATTTTATAAAAATATGTTTCGGATAAAATATCTGTATTATAAATATATATACATATTTGTAATGCTAAGTAATTTCATATCTCAAATAGTTTCGGAGCTATTTAAAAAAATGTTAATTGACGCATCAGACCGGAGCCCTTAAAGCCATTTTGCCGAAATATTGAGGGTAGCCATTTTGTTTGGAATATTTATTAATGTTCATAAATGAAATTTAATCAAAATCGTTGGAGCCGATTTTGAGAAAATCGACTTTTTCTCTTTTTGCCCTTCAGTAAACTACCCTTAATTTTAGGGGTAGATGTCCAATTCCAAAAACCCCTCGGGGCAACCCTATGAAAACCCAAGATATCAAGTTTCAGCTCAATCGGTAAAATAGTTTAGGCTCTAGTTGGAGGTACAGACAGACAGACAGACAGACAGACAGACAGACGGAAATTCAAAAACCACTTTTTCGGATTCAGGAAGTCATGAAACGTCAAAATTCATCAAAATCTCGACTTCGATTTTTTTGACGATCACAATACTTTCTCTACCTGTAAGATAGAGAGAAAGTAAAAAGGGAGAATAAATGCACTATGATAGGTAAACCTAAGTTAATTTTGATATTAAAGTTAATCGTAGCTTAAGACTTTACAATATACCGAATACACACTCTAGAGCAAGGGTCGGCAACCTTTTTGGGCCCCGATTGACTTAAGGACGTTGACTACCCGTGACGTCACAGCCGGTCAAGATAGGATTTTTCCATTTTAGTGAATTTACGTTTTACTCAGCGAGTTTTAAAGATATAACGTTGAAACAAAAACCATATATTCTTAAATAATTATAAAAATAGTCCTACAGTGTCACAAAATTATGTTTTTTATCTTAGAATAGTTTTCTTTTTTGTAAACGTATTATTTATAAATCCTCTACAACTTAGGATATTTAGTTTATTCGCGAAAATGTCCTGTAGAAATCTTCCTTTCAGGATGTAGATTAAAAAAAGTCAGTGGTATCATATGTCGATCTAGAATAGGAAACAAGTAAAACGTGAAATTAAAAAGTAAGTCAATGTTTTCAGGGAGCAAATATTATAGTGACTGTGTAAACTCGTCAGAGGAAGAGGGAAAGGATTATCATCACATAGATAAGAGCCCTCTCAGGGTGAACTTAACATTTTCTTCCCCCTCTTTATATTTTGTACATTGGCGTCTAAGTGTGATAGTGCTTAGACTGCTTAGGTGCGTCAAGCTAAGATGCAACCCGCATCGCAAAATAGCTTCGAAATCTCCAAGAAGGCAACGTCGTTAAAAACCTATCAAAGGTTGCGGGATCACCCATCGTTTCGCCACTCTACTTTTGTTTATTAATTTTTTGGTCCATACATTTTATAAACCCCCTTTTTTTTTAGCACTGAATCTTACTACCCGTTTGGGTTATACGATTATATACTAATTACTCTAACGGTTCTAGGGATTATGAAGGTATATTTAGAAGACGGGTACCAGCATTTGCGTGGAGGGAGAGTGGAGAACTATTCTGGTAGAACCCGCCTCAATACACCCAACAGATATTCGAACCTCGATCTCCCCTTCATCGGCAGTCTAGTCTACTGCGAGAGTAGCGCGTTAGATCACGTGGCCACCGAAGTGGGTCGTCTTATATTTATTCCTTAAATTTAAGCTTTCCTCAAATACTTGTCTGGCCAACCTAATAGAAAAAAATATAAATAAAATGTAGATTTTCGTATTATACCATTTAAATCTCCTATAACAATGGTTCTCAAACTGTGGTACACGTACCCTCAGGGAGACGTGGGCAGCTTAAAAGGGGAAATTTGTTAAAATGACAAGAGAACCAAACTTGGTGGGGAATTTTAGACGTGACCGAAGAAAATTTTCCCTCTTTGTTACTTAATCTTTTGTCATTTGACCTGTAATTTGGGGAAATTTTATCATGTGGTTCCATTAAACCTTTAGTCATGACCAAGAGGTACAATCTAAAAAGAAAAAAAAAGATTGAGAAAATTGTTGTATAACATTACCGATTATGATCGATAAAGCTAATTTTGGTCACATTCAAATATTATTAAAAGTTGCTTGATGTATTTGCGAGTTTAAAAGAATAAAAGCTCGATTTTTAATCATGGTGTAGTTTTCTTAAACGATCTAATGAAAATCGCCACGAGATCGATTGATCTGGATCGTGACCGACCAGTTGCGAGCCCCTGGTCTAGATTATATGATTAACTTGAAAATTATAAATAAAATATTTTGAAAAATAAAATAACCACCCTACAATCAAAATAGATGTATCATTTTTAGAAGAGCTATATATATACTTGGCTGGTAATATATTGGCAATTATTTCCAGTGAATGTGTAGGAGGAGGTAATAGGTGTGACAGCTAAATCGCACATGAGGGGGCTTGGTGCAATAATGTGCTATGACACAACTATCACAGTAATACTCGTAGATAGGATGTAATTGTTTTCCTAAACTTCCTTAAGCATTTGTAAGATTTTTATGAATGTTTCAATTTTTATCAAATTAGGGGAAAAATATCAATTATTTAGATTTTTAGAGTTATTAATATTTTAAAATATAAAATATTAATATCCTAGAGCACCTGGTTTGTATTCAGACTACGATCTCATCATCACTGGTGAACCAGACATTACGAAAATTACACCTTAACCTTTTTTCCCACCGATGTTGGTTTATATGTGGGTTTTTTAAAATATTTTATTTAAAATAAAATATACATATCTGAATAAGTATATGACTCACAAATGAACCCGATAACCATTAAAAAAAACCAAAACTTTGGTGACAGCAGGAATTCAAGCATCTTTTTTATTTTGACAAATATAATTTCTTCTTCCTCAAGGGTGACTGGTGTTCTAGGGGTAAGTTCAGACTTCTGTGCTGAGGGTCCGGGTTCAATCCTAGGTCCCGGCACAGATTTATCTGATTGCCAAACCCTTCCTTCACCTCTGGCAAGACGTGTATTAATCACAACTTGTGAATGTGTGAATGCAGGCCTCCACCGTGGTTCGGATTCCACGTTAAACTGTAGTCCTCCATTTCATCTCACAATCCCCCTACCATTACACATTAGCGTAAGTGCGTATAACCCGAACGGTAGTAAGACACGTGCTAATAAAATAATAATAATTCTTCCTCAACATACGGGATCAAACAAGAATTAGCTGGCCATGAGCGCTCGCAGTAACGGACAAGAGGGGCACTTGCCCCCTCCCTGGAATTATATGTTTACTTTAACAATAAAACATCGTTAGAAAATTTTTAATCTTCTAGTTTGCCTTACAAAAAATTTTTTCTACAACATTTTAACAACTAACATATTCACAATCGTGGTATATGATCATCACATCCACTATACGCATTTCCGAATAAAAATCTCTCACTAAATTTTAAACAATTGTCAAAATTTCATCATAATCTTCTCTTCTGAGAACAGAGGAAACGAACGATATTTGCGTATGTGTGGGGAGAGGGGAGGGACTATATATTGACCCCCCTCCCCCCGGAAAAATTTCTGCGGGCACCCATGTACCCATCACCGAACCTACCATGATTATGTTTTGAAATCATTAATTCCCCCCTTCTCCTCGACCCCTCTTTTCCCCTTCCCCCCTACTGTAAATAATAATATAAAGGGACAGAGGTGTATCTGTCACTTCAAATTGTTTAAATCTCATTTTTAAACTTGAATAAATATTATTTTCATCATACCAAAGTGGAAACACACAACTACAACAATCTATTATTATTTTGTACATTCCGTGTATTATGGATTAATTGTTTATAAGAGATACTAACAGCCTATGAATGAGTCGAGTGTATTAAAGAGAGTTTAGTCCTATAACCACTTGAAAGCCTTTGAACTAAGAAATAATGACTGGTTCCAATTTTAACGTCAGATGATGTATAAATATTGAGAGTAAACATGTGAGAAGAATGGGAGAGGCAGACAAGGGGGAGGGGGGAAGAGGTAAGAGCAAACATACCATAATCTCTCTTTTCCTTTAATTTATGATATCTCATATTTACCCATTACTTAAAAAAAAAAAAACTGGCACTGTCTCCTATATAAGTTCCATTTCCACCTCTTTTTTCTTTTTTTTTTTCAATCCTTCACCTCACTATCGCCACGATCATATTTTTCATCTCATTTTTCATCTCATTTCTCGTTCCCCTCCCTTTATATCCAACAATATTTTCACTTAATACAGAAACATCTTTCAGAGGAGGCTGACGCGTCCCCATGAGCACGAACATTTTCTTAATAAATTTCAACAGAAGTGAGATGAAACGAAAGAAGGACAGAAACTGAAAAAAAAAAAAGGTCGAAATGAAAGGACAGTAATTTTCTGCCATATTAATCACTTTAATCACCTGAATCTTTCATACTAGATTTTTTATTCTAGGCCACGAGACTCTCCGCATGTCCCGTTTCCTCTTAAGATTCAAACTAACATGTCTACAGGTTGATCTAAATTTAGACTTACAGTTGGGTTGGGGTGTGGTGGGGCACGCGGATTAAACGTCAAGTTTATATAATCTGGTTTTCTGGTGACGGGGAAGTCAGGATTCGAATACTGGCTGAATTTATTGAAGGTAGTATTTTTTTTTTTCATTTTTTTACCCACTCTTCCTCAACTTAAATGTGTCTACGTCATCCTTAAATTCTATCTCCTTAATCCCTTATCCATTATCGTAGTTAAATACGGATAGTCCGGCCGGGTAGTAAGACTCGGTGCAAAGGAATGAAATGGTTCGGTGTACCGCTAAGATATTTCTCCTTTCTTTATTTAACTTATACTTATAGCTCGTAAGATATATATGAAGAGAAATAATAAACATGGTTATACAAAGATAATGAGAAAATAAACCCATCGCATTCCACCAAAGAGAATACAGGAAATAATAGACACCGTAACAGAAACATATAATTTGTTCGGTGCATCTTAATATACCCATTTTCCAGAGCGTTTTTTTTTAAAATATTTGTTTATGACCCGGAAAATAGTGATATAATAAAATATTATTTAAAATAAATGTTTAATAACTTTAAGAATGCAACAACTTTGCAGTAGTAAGCTATATCTATTTCTTATCCCCAAGAATGGTAGTGATTTGATCGAAATGGGAAATTTCCGCTATAAAGTACTCTCAAATTGATTTTTATGAGGAAATAAGACTCGTAATTATATTTGTAATGTTAAACAGTGCCTAGATGCCTAGATACTAATTCTAATTAAAACCGTTAGAGGCAATTTTGCTAAAAATCTTCTTTTTTTTTTCTATTTTGGCCACTAAATAAACTACCCTTAATTTTAAGGTTGGATAACTAATTAAAAAAAAAATCCTCTGAGGAACCTTATGAAGTGTCTAGATACCAAATTTTAGCCCGATCAGTAAAATGGTTCCAGCTCTAGGCCGAAATATAGACAGACAGACAGAGGAATGGACAGACAGATAAACAGACAGACAGACAGACAGATAGACAGACAGAGGTATGGACAGCCAAACAGACAGACAGACAGTGTAGTACAGCAGATAAACAGACGGCATCGCGAATATAACTTTTTCGAGTTCAGTAGGTCATGACTCGTTAACATTCATCAAAATCTTCACGTTGATTTTTTTTTGCTATCATAATACTTCCTCTCTCCCAGAGGTAGCCAGAAAGCGAAAGCGTTGACTGAAAGTAACGGTTATGACTACTTTTTAAGTTCCCGTGAGCCCGATATTATTAAGTGTAAACTTAAAAGACCGGAAAGAGGGTTAAGATGCGGAAGAGAAAACAGAAAATGGTCCATAAACCACCCATCCTTCCCCAGCCCCCCTCCTTCAACCCCCCCCCCCCCATTACAACCCCGCTCCCCTTCATCGGTCCATTTGTTAAGTGTCTTGCCTGAGGCTTCTTACAATGCTGAGTGGAGTCACAGAAAGATTCAGACAGAAAAATAAAAGAGAGAAATAAAGAGTCAAATAAAAAGGAAACACAGGGGGGAGTGTGGGGGGGGAAGAGTTTAAAATGTTGGCAAAGTGCCCCCTCCTCCTCTCGCCCCCCCCCCCCCTTTTCACTACCTTCTTCGACAGCCGAAAGGTAGAAAGAACATTTCGACCCCAGACGGTTGAGGACAACTAATTTGTTTGTGCTACTACATAACTCAAGTCAGTAGAGCTATCATCTCATTTCCCACTATCAATCCCCTCTTGACTCTTACACCTATCCCCCCGCCCCCCAAACCTCATATTCCCCCCAACCTCATATTCGCCCCCCCCCCCTCCACGGATCGTTTCAATAATAGTGCCGAGTTATGAGTGGAGATGATGCAGCTCGACTAAACCAACGTTTTATTTCTGAAAGACCAGAAGTTAATTTTATACATACGGCCATTACTCGCTCATGTTCTCAAAAAAATAAAAATTCAATAATATCTTTTTCGTCTCCACGATATACATATTTTTTTTTAATCTTTTTTTTTTTTAAGAGAGCAATATTTTATGAGAGCATAGGAGAAGTGACAAACATGAACTTGGTTTTGATATACGATGGATTCAGTTAAGCTGAAAGAGTTAATTTATTACTATGGAATTTTTTCAAAACTTTACTTTTTTACTTTTATTAATCAAAAAATAAAAATTTTCACGACGTAATGAAGTGAGATGACGACTCTACGCTACGTTACGTTGGCAAAGAAGTATTCTAGGAAATATATCAATAAGCTTTTAATTATCGAATTATTTGGATTCTATCCAAAACAGCTTAGCGTTAAAACCCTATAATATACTTTAACAATTTTTTTCGTATGTATGTATGTATGTATGTATGTAGGTATGTATGTATGTATGTAGGTAGGTAGGTAGGTAGGTAGGTATGTAGGTAGGTATGTATGTAAGTAGATATGTAGTAGGTGGTATATAGGTAGGTATGTATGTAAGAGATATGTAGTAGTAGGTATATAGGTAGGTATGTATGTAAGTAGATATGTAGTTAGGTAGGTTATATGGTAGGTATGTATGTAAGTAGATATGTAGTAGGTAGGTATATAGGTAGGTATGTATGTAAGTAGATATGTAGTAGGTAGGTATGTATGTAAGTAGATATGTAGTAGGTAGGTATATAGGTAGGTAAGTAGGTAGGTAGGTATGTGGGTGAGTGGGTGGGTAGGTATGTATGCCTACTACACTGGATATCATCTCTGAGGTAACTGCATGGTTACTATTAGGAAACAGCGTTGTCATTCTCTCGTTTTCCCGTGGTCATTCTCCCCTCAAATAAGACAAGTTAGGCAACGCTGGTAGTCAATGTTGCCAATAGCTCCTTCTTACCCCAGCACATCACTTTCAGACATAAATTGAGAGCGAGGAGATTTGGCAACAGTTAAATGAGAGAGAGCGAAGATAAAGTTTTTCTCCATAAGACTTGCAGTTACCTCAGCAAATGATCTTGGGTGTAGTTTGATTAAAAATTAACAGTATTGATTTTTTTTAAACTCTAGACTATATTTGGTAAAGTTGGTAAAGTATAACGCATTAACATTATTTGTAGAATAATGACATTCACTTTTTGCTAATTATTTAAGATTCATTTGGCTGGAATTGATGTGTTTTTGAGCGTGTTAGCTATACTCTAATTTCTGTAGCAAGGTCCTTTTAGAAAATAAAAACATACCGTTCAACGGGCAAAAATTGATGCAATATTTTTTATTATTATGTTTTTTTATATGTATTTAAAATATACATCAAAAGAGAAAGTTGCAGATAACATGAGGGTAGCCGCATATTTACACTAATGGTTAGGGATAAGAAAGGTGAATTAATATGAAATATACCCTCATTTGTCGACCTCTGTGGTCTTGGGGTAAAGTGCTCACCTTAGACCCAGTTTTTGTGGGTTCAAACCCAGCCAAGGTCGACGGATTTTTATTGAACTATAAAAATCCTTCGGAAGAGAAGTAAATCCGTTGGTCCCATATCTATTGTGGCGTGTAAAAAAACCATGGAAGGTATAAGTTCAATGTGGAAGGCAGTTTGGAACAGCCACACTTTTTAAATTCACTTAATAAATGGGATCTTTGCCAGATGGTTCAGGCAGCACTAACCAGCTGAAGGTCTTGAGTGCATGCCCAGCTACGGATGAATATGAAACCACATCAAACCAGTCTTCAGGTTGTTGACTTAAGATGAAGATACCAGCATATAGCATGGAAAGCCTTTTTTTTAATAACCTCTCAATACACTCTACCAGGATTTGAGTAATTCCTTCAATCCATTCTAGTCACTGAGCAGTGACACTTAACCATTTTACCACTATTTCAGGTGTCCTAGTTCTTCAACCATTCCTCCTCCCTTCAGGATTTAAAAAAAACATATCTTTGGTTAGGCTAGGTAGTTTTCGGACTCATTTTACCAACGATCAAAAAAATTAGAACCTAACAGATAGTAAGAACGTTAGTACTAAATTAAAACTAGCAATTCCTACGTCCTGAAAATTAATTGGTTAACATTGGTTATTGGTTAATATAATTGCATATTAAAAAATTATAATTTTATTGAGGGAAGTCAGTCAATAAATCCTATCTTGGGGCATCCTAGTTATTATAAAATCCAACACACAAAAATGTGGCCTCATTTTGGTGTCGAATCAAGGTAAAGGTTGCACTTACATACGTTTGTTTAACCATGTCGTACTACTCATCAAGGCTATCCACATTTAATTTATTTAATTTTTTATTTATTTGAAGTATTTAACGTGCAATTTTTTTGAACTAACTGATTATATGAGCCCACGAGATTTTCTATGAGCGATAGCGAAATAACCTATCAAGTTTGTCGGGAAAGGATATTCGTCATACCTTCCAGAGTTCTTTTACATGCCACAATCGACGTGGGACCGATGCTTCACTTCCACTCCAAGGAAGTTGTGCTACGGTTTTTTATTGCTCAAGGAAAAAATCCTTCAATCCCAGTGGGTTTGAACCCATAAACATTGGATCCTGAGATGAGAGCTTTACCCCAAGACCATCAAGGTCGACGACACTTAATTACACTAATGATTTAAAAATAAGTAAAAAAGTTTAGAGGAAATTGTACCTCCATTAAATGGAGGAATAGAAGAAAACCATTTAGGAAAAAAAAAACCTTTCCCAGCTCACTTGGTCTGGATTTAAACTCCAACCCCCTATTCACTTGAAAAGTGGTCTATATTTTTGTCTTATTTTTATAAAAGTCCTTCTTTTAAAAACCAACTATTTTATATCCCCCATTATCAAATTGAAAACCTGTCATATAATTTCATCGGACTACTCTAATAACGAATTAATAACTTTCAAACATGAAATTGAGAAAAGTCCAAGCCCGTTGACGGACAAGAACATGAAATTTGTTTCCAGTTGAACGAGTCTGCCGAACCCCCCTTTATCCCCCCCCCCACCCAGTCCATCATTGGGATAGCCTATTTGTTGTCAAAAGCCAGGGTTCGGTCAAATGTCACGCATGCAAGGATGATAGTCGATAGGGAAATTAGCCGAGTAGTGAAGACAGAGGGAAGGATTCCAATTACGTCATTAATTTTAAAATTCAATAGAATAACGTAATCTGAGTCTCTCCCGAGTCCCTTACTCCCCCCCCCAACCCTCCCCTTTTAACCCCCCACTCAATTTTTTTTATTGCAGAGCGAATGAAAATATAGACGGAATCGTAAATTGAAATGCATAATGAAGTATGTGTATCGTGATGTCCGATTTTACGTAGAGAGGCACTTCTATCATATATGCACGCAAATGTCTATGTTTCAATATGCAGCCCGTCCAATTAAGGATAGACTGTAAATATTTTATAAATAGCTTCTTTTTTTTTTTTGCCCTTTTTTTTTTTTTTTTTGCATGTCACCCATCATGATCGTGGAAATTGTGATTTGATTGAGGGAAGAAGAAAAAAAAACTAAATTAAAAAAAAGAACGTAAATAGAAAAAAAACTTTTTTTTTCTGTAACTATTTTGAAACTTTGACATCCAAGATTAGTTTAAATTTGAGTTTGAATAATACATTGTGTAAAAATGCCATATTTATTCCATTTTTTAAAAAATTATTACCTAGCTTTGACAAAATTTACTAATGGAATTACAGGGGGAGCTCCTCCAAAAAGGTAGTTTTGTGTCCGGAAAAACATGGTGCTATCGAAAATTTGCGTGATAGAAAACACGAATTAAACGAGAAAATATTGGTTATGGTGTACACCTATGAAAAATTACTTTCCGTTTATATTTTTGACATATTTTCTAGCTCTTTTTTGTTATATATTATCTACATCGTGTTTTTTTGTACATAATATTGTTTTTTTTAACATTCCGTCTTAATACCAGTTCAGGTTATACGCTTAAATTTACTAATTATGCTAGTGAGTTTAGGGATTGCGAAGAGGAATTGTACCTGCATTTACGTGGAGGTAGAGTGGACAACCATTTTGGGGTAGAAAACGCCTTCAGTACACCCGATTAAGATTTGAACCTCGAACTTTCCGTTTTTGGCAGTCTAGTCTACTGCGAGAGTAGAACCTTAGACCTCGTGACCGCAGAAACGGATCATAATAATGTTAAAAACTTAAATATCAAGCATTAAAATACCGAGAAAAAAAATTGATTACATGAAACAGAATAAACTGTAAAGAGGAACACAGATTAATTATGGTTATCTAGCTGTAAACATACTGAGGCAGGCAGCATTGCAGTGCTAGTGGCGGGAAGACTAGGAACTAAATGCGGGAAGTCGCGTAGTAGCCGTCTCGAGACCGCGTAAGAGAAAAACTATCCCCAACCCGCAGATTTCGTTCAATCCAAATCGCTCAGTAAAAACACGCGTTATAGGAAAACTCTGCATTAGTATATGATTCAGTTTAACAGTTTTACTTGTTACAAGTTGTATACTATCACAGTATATTACAGTATATATACTGTTTGTTCATGAATAGGAGGGTGACCTGGTGGTCTAGGGGTAAAGTGTCAGACTTCTGTGTTGGGGGTGTCCGGGGTTCAATCCTCAGTCCCGGCATGGATTTATCTGATTTGCCAAACCCTTCCTTCACCTCTAACAAGACGTGTATTAATCACAACTTGTGAATGTGAGGAATGCTAGGCCTCCACCGTGGTTCGGATCCCACGTTAAACTGTAGGTCCTCCATTTCATCCCACAATCACCCTACCATTACACATTAGCGTAAGTGTGTATAACCCGAACGGGTAGTAAGACGCGGTGCTAATAATATTATTATTATTATTATTATTATTATTATCATCATCATCATCATCATCATATTGAGTTAAGAAGATCCAAATGGTTTTCCGCGCTCTCTCCTTGCAAATGTGCTAATATCTGAAGAAAAAAAATTGACCACAAAAAAAACTATTTTTTTCCCTGTGAAATAATGAACTATTTGACAGATAACAGACATTTTTATCTATATTAAATCTAGCCACAAATTAATTCACCAGGATAGTCAAATTCCTGGATGACAAATAAGTACAAAATCACTTCCGCACAAGGAATAGAGTAACTCACTGGTTATTCTTATTCCTCCCTCAGTTGGAATCAACCCCCGACCTTTAAATTCACATTCTAGCACAAAATCCGTCCAAACAATCTTGTTAGCTCTAGTTGTATTATATTTCCGCCGAAAAAATCTTTGAGAACACTTAAAAATAACCAACACTGGCAATATATATATCATTATGTTAATCTTTAACATGTCATAAATCAACATCGTCTGTCAACGTTGCAAATGAAGAACACTTTGTTTGGCGTATGATTGCATTAAAGAAGATCTATTCTAGTGAATTTATGAACCATTTTAAAAGGTTCTTCTAGTGATGATCAAACAATACTTTACCTAGCCTAGAATATATCTATGCAAGTCTTGAAGATAAAGGTCGTTTCGAATATGCTGCGGGAATGGAAAAATCTAGAACTGCGTTCAGGGTATTGACTGGCAAACCCAATGGGAAGAAATCATTGAAAGTACCTAGTAGTAGATGGGAGGATATCATTAGAATGGCTCTGAAATTAATAGAGTGTATAATCAGATGGACTGGATAGAGCTAACTCAAGATAGGGATATGGTGTAAAGAGGTGGAGTGGATATAACTAATTCAAGATAGGGATAAGGTGTAATGAGGTGGACTGGATAGAACTAGCTCAAGATAGGGATAGGGTGTAATGAGGGGGACTGGATAAAATTAGCTCAAGATAGGGATAAGGTGTAATGAGGTGGACTGGATAGAACTAGCTCAAGATAGGGATATGGTGTAAAGAGGTGGAGTGGATATAACTAATTCAAGATAGGGATAAGGTGTAATGAGGTGGACTGGATAGAATTAGCTAAAGATAGGGATATGCTGTAATGAGGTGGACTGGATAGAACTAGCTCAAGATAGGTATAGGGTGTAATGAGGTGGAGTGGATAGAACTATCTCAAGATAGGGATATGATGTAATGAGGTGGACTGGATAGAACTAGCTCAAGATAGAGATATGGTGTAATGAGGTGGAGTGGATAGAACTAGCTCAATATAGGATAGGGTATAACGAAGAGGACTGGATAGAACCAGCTCAAGATAGAGATAGGGTGTAATGAGGTGGAGGGATAGAACTATCTCAAGATAGGGATATGATGTAATGAGGTGAACTGGATAGAATTAGCTAAAGATAGGGATAGGGTACAATGAGGTGGACTGGATAGAACTAGCTCAAGATAGGTATAGGGTATAATGTGGTGGACTGGATAGAATTGGCTTAAGATAGGATAGGCTGTAATGAGGTGGACTGGAAAGAGCTAGCTTATAAAGAGATAGGTGGAGTATTTTGGTAAGTTCGGCAATTTTCGAGTTCCTGATACAATAGAAAGTAGTAATAATATAGACCTATGTATAGTAAATATCCTTGAACCACTTCTTCCCCCCCCCTTCCAACCCCCCTCACCGACCATCAATAATTGAAGTGTGTTTTGGTTATTATCTGCAATGATTACCACACAAGTGCTGCCGCGTGTATGGTCACGTGACGTCCACCCACCCGTATCGACCTATCGATCCCTGGTCGACATGGTTCCAATCTCGAAACGTCATTAACCAATTACATCGCGGGATGGCACGCCATGGTTGTTTTACAAACAAAGAGTCCCCCTTCACCCCTTCTCCCTTTCATGAAAACGTTCGAGGGGGGTATGTTATAAGGGGGAGGGAGGGGTTTAGGGTAAAATTTATTATAAAGATTGATGTCCCGGGCGATATCGGAACGGTGGAGGCTCTAGGAACCATTTAACTTGATCACGTGGACGTGAGACAGATCACGTGACTTCGGGTTTGAAGTGCTCTCTTTGACCACACAACTTCCGGTTCCGCTTGATAGTCTATATCTGTAAAGTACCGTGACCATACACAATGCTACTGTGTCCAAACATACTTTCCATCACGTGGACAGCGGAGGAATATAAAGATTATAATAGGGAGGCTAAACATACTTTCCATCACGTGGACAGCGGAGGAGTATAAAGATTATAATAGGGAGGTTAAACATACTTTCCATCACGTGGACAGTGGAGGAGTATAAAGATTATAATAGGGAGGTTAAACATACTTTCCATCACGTGGACAGCGGAGGAGTATAAAGATTATAATAGAGAGGTTATACATACTTTCCATCACGTGGACAGCGGAGGAATATAAAGATTATAATAGAGAGGTTATACATACTTTCCATCACGTGGACAGCGGAGGAGTATAAAGATTATAATAGGGAGGTTATACATACTTTCCATCACGTGGACAGCGGAGGAGTATAAAGATTATAATAGGGAGGTTATACATACTTTCCATCACGTGGACAGCGGAGGAGTATAAAGATTATAATAGGGAAGTTATACAGACGTTTTGAAATAACCCACAATTCGACAGATAAGATGGCGAAGGTTGCGAGCTAAGGTCATTATTTTTGCAGTTTTTACATTAAAAAATTAATTTTGGCAACAACAACAAAAATTCTTCAGTAGAAACATAAAGTTTAATTTTCTTCTGACGCTGATATCAACAGTTCTTGAATATCTGTCAAGGAAGTCCAAGAATTCGATAGTAACTTTTTTTTCTCCAATTAAAATGTTATTCATAAAATGCTAATATTCAAGAATTGCTGAGATTCTTATTTGAATAAAATTAAATTATTTGTTTCTATCTATTTTTCAGAAAAAGGTTGTTTGCTATTAAAAAAAAGTTCAAAAACCCTTACCTTTTCTGGAATCCCCTTTCAACCCACCTTAACATGTGAGTGTCCTTTTTATAACGTTTCCCAAAATGATTATTAAATCAACACAAAAAGGGGGGGAACACAGTTGAGAGTCTAATTTTAATAATCTAGACCGAGTTGTTGTCGTCTATCAATAAATGAACTTCCTCCCTACCTCAATTTCCTGTCAGGACTTTTTTTTACAATTTAAATTTCTCCCGCCTTTATGAACCATTAACTTAGATGAGGCGGGGATGATGTTTGATGAGTTAATAAGACCCGAGTCGAAGGGAGCCGTTACGGAAGATATTTTATGAGACACGGTCACGCCACTTACAGTTATCAAAATTCACCCCACCCTCAGGGGGATTCAATCCTGAAAAAATAAAAAATAAATAATATATACGCTCCAAACACCTTTCGAACCTTGGCTTTACTTATTTGGGGGGGAATGGATACCTCACTCGAATAAATACACAATCGTTATTAGCGTTTATTACTCTATCAATTAGAGGAAAATTGTTTTCATGAAAATGTTTGACCTTGAGATTATTACGTGTGCCCCTAAACTTAAAAAAAAAAAAGTTCACCACATAGACTTTCTCTTTAATCTTAAGTAGAAACATTTTACTAAAAAGTTGTAAGATTTTTAAAACTGAATAATATACATAGTTATAGATTAATTCCACCAACGAGCATTAACGTAATCATATAAACTGTTACTGAAACAGTGAGAAGAGAGTTGCATCGCTGTCCGCCAAAGAGCAATACAAATCAATTTAATATTTATAAATGTTCCATAAATATATATATATATATGTTAATCTTGAATATATTTTTATATATATGGTTAAGCTCTGAAACTATTGCTCCTATAAAAATATATTCAAGATTAACATATTTTTATAGGAGCAATAGTTTCAGAGCTTTACTCAACCATATATATATAATATTTTTTTTTCAAGATTAACATATTTTTAATGTTAACAGTAATCTATGACGTTACCATGATAAGTTTTTTCGTATCTCAAATAGTTGCGTATATATGATCAAAATTGGGAATCTCATCTTCCCTAAAGTGCCCTTAAAGTAATTTTCATGGGAATGCAAGAACTGCAATTTTGTTTGTAATGTTAAACAATGGATAGATATTATACAATTTAATAAAAATCGTTAGAGAGCGGGTTTTGAGAAAATCTATCTAATCTCTTTTGCTCTTCAGTAAACTGCCCTTAGTTTTAGGGAGATATCTAATTCTAAAAATCTGTTTGTTGGACCTTATGAAAACCCTAGATACAGATTTTTAATCCTGGTTGGTAAAATGTTTTCAGCTCTAATTCGAGATATAGAGAGATGGCATCGCAAAAGAAAGAACACTTTTCTAGTCCCAGGGGGTCATGAAACTTTGACATTTATCAAAATCTCGAGTTAGAATTTTTGACGATCACATTACTTTTCTCTTTGAGGGGTTGGGAAAAAGTAAAAAGTGAATTTATCATTCATTTTGTCTGATCAGAGCAGAATTTCTATACCCCCCCCTTTTTTTTTTTTTTTTTTAGGTGGGCACATACAAAGTCAAAATTCATCACAATATTAAGATAAATAAGGTTCACGATTTCAAGACTTTCTCAAACTGGGAAAGCAAAAAAAAAAAAATACATGTTACACTTTCCCCGAGAATTTTTAAAACTAAATTTGATCAATAAAAGAACGATCTTTAAGTGTCAAGGAAAGATAGATAGAATCTATATCTGCTTAGATACAACTCGATTTGATCGTTGGGGGCTCCGCCCCCAAACCCCCGGTGAATTTTATTTGCAAGTGGATGTAAACTAATGTAATTCCAGCGTTGTATTGAACGTAACAACTTAAAAGTTACCAGTATTGTATTGTATATACCGCACCGACTTTAAAGTTGCTCCACCATTTTGAATTTTTTTCGGGGGTTAAAATTTAAAAGTTTTAACTTTTTGTAATTTTCCCGTCGGTTACAGGCTAGAAGCTATAAGTTTGCCAAATTTCAAGTTTCTAGATCATCTGGAGGTGGGTAAACATTAATGTCAGTGAGTGAGTGAGTCAGCCATGTGGCTTTATAGTAGTATAATGCGTATTTCCTATTATTTAAAGTATGATGATATCATAATTCATTAGAATAATCATAAAACACGCAAAAAAATACGAAAATACGAGTGGTGATTTATATAGTGTGTACAGCAAGCATCGTCAGCCAATTAAATCTTTTATTTTTTCTTTTATTCATTTTTTTATTTGGTCTTAATTCTTTTTAATCAAATAAAACAAAGGCTTTTTAAAAATTACGTAGCAGATTCTAATTCCCTACTCTAATAAATTAAATTAAAAATCTCGACAAGAATCTTGGCAGCGGCCATGCTACATTTTAAAATAAAGAAAATAATGTAAAAGAAAAGAATAAATTAGGTCTATACGAGAGAAAAAGATTTGAAAGAATAACTTTTTAAAAAAAAACCTGTGGTTGCATTAGATTTACATACAATTTACTTTATCCCCTGTGACGGGAATGTTGAGGTTCGATTCTCGAGGCGGGCACATAGGGAAGATTGGGTTGGGGACTATCCCAATTTCTCCACGCTAGTGTACTACCCTCTTCATCCTTAGCTCTTAGCTTTATCTACCATATTAATAAATATTTTATTTCTCTCGACCACATGAATATATAAGTATTGTTATCGTCAACAAAACTGAGCTCAATATTTTGATAAATGTCATCGTTTCATGACCCCTTGAAATAAAAAAAAGTTGTTTTCACGATGAAAACTCTGTCCGTCTGTCTGTATCTTGGACTAGAGCCGAAAATAATTTACTGATCGGACTAAAACTTGGTATCCTGAGTTTTCATAAAGTCCCCCAAAGGGATTTTTGGATTTAGATATCTAGCCCTAAAAATTAAGTGTAGTTTATTGAATGGCAAAAAGAGAAAACATAGATTTTTTTTTAAATCCGCCTCAACGATTTTTTATTAAATTTATATATAATTTAACATTAGAAACAAAAGAGCAACTTTAATTTTTCCATGAAAATTACTTTTAGGGTAATATACTTACTCAGATGTTTCCAATTTTAATCATAGATCTTGAAATATGAAAAATACGAAATAATGTTTTGTTGTAAAGATGTAGTAATATTAAATATAAAACTCTATGTTTGAAGTATATTTTTAAAAATCAATAGTTTCTTAACTATAAGACAATATTTATATATTTTTTTATTCAAGTCTTAATAAAATCGATTCTTCTTACGCTTTTTGGTGGGCAGAGATGCTCCTCTTTTCTCAATGTTTCTGTAACATTGTACATTATTACAATCAGGTCCATTGAAGGATTATTTCTTTTCACAAATCTTACTAGATTTTGGTTAATATCTCTATTTTAAGATTAAAGAGAGAGAAAATATGTGCAGTACACCGTAACATTAATTATTTTTTTACCCACTTCTGTGGTCGCATGGTCTAAGGCAGGGATGTCAAACTGGTGGTACACCGGGCCTCATGCAACCCTATCCATGACTTTCCGACCTTTTTTTTTTTTAAGTCATCATGCAATGCAACCCGAGTCTTCTTTTTATAATCTTCGAGGCGATTCAACATTTTGGAATATGATATTCGGGGACTAGGGTAATATGGAGAGTGTAGAGATTTTGTGCAAAGTCGTAGGTGACCTGGCGGTCTAGGGGTAAGGTGTCAGACTTCTGTGCTGAGGTCCAGGGTTCAATCCTCGGTTCCGGCACAGGTTTATCTGATTGCCAAACCCTTCCTTCACCTCTGACAAGACGTGTATGATGGCGGAAAGTCAGGGGTTCGAAACCTGGCTCTTTGTGCTGAGGTTTTTTTCCCCACTCTCCCCTCCACATAATTCATCTATGATACCTTAATCGTCCTTATTCCGATTAGTGTAAATATATGGATACTTCGGACGTATTGTAAGTCATGGTGGTCAGAAAATAACTGCATATAAAATATAGATTAAATATCAAATATATTATAGTTGATAGTTACAATTATCGCCGCATCTAAATATCGTATTCTTTAAATTGAAAAATGACTGTGTTATCTTATAGCTCTTTATCTTAATTGATCTCTCATATGTGTAGCAGACGATTCTCACACGTCCATCACAGACTCTGCCTTAAAATATTAGTGAAGAATGACCCTGAACATTGGGAAGATTCCAGGATAGCTCAGTGGTTATATCATTGGAGTACTAAATCAAACGACCGAGGTTTGAATCCCATGTAGCAGGTGTCTTTTTTTCAATTTAAAGAATATGATATAAAAGTTATTTAACGGATATTACTTTTTAAGTTTGTCCTTCTGATGCTCAGGTGATGCTACCGGTGGCGCCTCACGGCGGAGGGTCCCTTTTAAAACGATCGAGAGGGTATTGCAAAAGCTTTTGTGCTTTGTGTATGAGCTTTAATTACCTTCATTTAAATGATGTTTATCTTAATTACATTCTTGGCTCGTGGCTCTTGGTACCTTGTATAAACCAGGGAGGGGTAAAGTAGAATAAGGGGGGGAGGGGAGGAAGGTTTAGGAGAAGCAAGAGGGAGAGGGAGGGTTATTGTTAGTGCAAGCGTGTTATTGTTGGTGTCAGTTTTAGTGCCAAGGATGTAAGGAAGACGCTAAGGGTTAGAATTGGGTTGAAGTAGGTTGGTTCTAAGGGGGTAGGGGTTAGTGAGGGGGTTGGAGGGTTACAACAATAAGTTTTGTGATGCACGAGCCATTTAGACTCGGTAGAGGAGGAAATGTTGTCGCTAGCTGTTATCTTTGTTTCCGGTCTTACACAGTGTTTATGACTCGAAAAACCCCCCCTTGTGATGTTGCCGCTTGCCTTGTTTTCCTCTTGTTGCCTCTGGTGTTGCCGTTTTACTGTGTGTAAGACTTGTGGAAGATAATGGGTTGAAGAGTGGGGGGAAAAAGGGGGAGGAAGGAGGTATTTAAGTTAAAGTCTAGTGACATAGTTTATGACGAGTGTTAAATTTTACGTTAATTCTTATCAGGGGGAGGTGTATGTATTTAAAATAAACAGGATGTGTCCGGAATCTGATGATATTTTGTTTTAAGGTCATGAATTTTTACCCTCCTATGTAAACAAAGTTTTGGAACAACAAGAAAAACTAGTTCTATAGCTTATCTATATGAACGTTTCTCTTTTATGTGCCTTCTGTAGTAAAAAATTTAATTTGGACTTACGGCAAGGAGGTATACATTCATTTCTGCAATTTTCACAAAAATTGAAACGGATAACTTTCTTCAAATGTAGTGATTACTAATGTCATTTACCCACTTTGGTGGCCGCATGGTTAGAGGCGTCACTCTCGCAATATAATGAATTTCCGACGAAGGTTGTATCGTGGTTCGAAACCCGTTTGGGTGCATTGATGGTGTATTTTCCGTGAATGTGGGTACACCGCCTTTATATTTAACCTTTCTCACACCTAACACATTAGCGTAATTAGTATGTACCTGTGCTTATAGCCCAGATTGGTAGTAACACGCAGTGCTAAAAAAAATGTTAGTTAAAAGAATAGGAATGGAAGATTATATGAACTGATGAGGCTTTATCTGCAGTTACAATAACATAACATCGATATTTTAAAAGTAAATAAAGGGAAACAAAATTAAACTTAATTTTATATATATATATATATATATATATATATATACATTAATATCAAATAATAGTTTATTGCAATCTCAGACGTGATGAACGTAAATTATAAAAAAAAAGGAAATAAAGGAATTGCAATAAGACATCAAACAATGGACACGGGACTCGAATAGCTTCGGCTATTTGATTCTTAATATGCAATCCTGTACAGTAATAATAATAATAATAATAATAATAATAATAATAATAATAATAATAAATAATAATAATAATGGTACAAGTGGCAGTAATAAGCCAACTACCGAGTCGAAGATGGCTGCGTTATCTGATAGCTCGTGATCTTAATAAAATCACACATTTGTAGCCGACGATTTCCGCACGTCCATCATAGACTCTGCCTTAAAATATGAGTAGGGAATGACCCTGGGCACGGGACGATTCCTGGATAGCTCAGTGGCAGAGCATTGGCATAGTAAACCGAAGGTTCCAGGTTCGATTCCCGTCTCCAGGTGTCATTTTTCAATTTTCAGAATATGATATCTAGATGGAGTATTCCTATCTATATGCACAAATAATAGTTCGCTATTGATTTTAATCATGCTGGCACCGTTCTATGATTTACTATGATCACCCACGTGCTGATTTACCAGTCACATAGACCCTTCTATTGATAGACTCAGAGAGTGTGTATTTCCATTGATACCTTGCCAACTGAATGTTCCACTGAGTGATTTCACTATATCACGGGTACAGTTTAAACAAATGTAGCTTACCTTGAAAAAACACAACGTCAGCATACAGGATAATGATGACGTCAGGCATGGGCGTCCATAAATGGGTGATAAGGGGTGCTCCAGCCCCCTTGCTAGCCTGCAATATTCGCTTTATTTTTTATTTTTAATTCTTATGAAAAGATAAAATTGGGAGTTTGGGATTTGGCTGCGATTTGTTATTAACAACTTTGAATCATCACTATCCAAGATAACAGAGATAAAAATGATAAAATGTAGATTTACTCCCATTCCCTCTCTAACAGCTTTCTTTTTAATTTGTTCTGTTTGATAAACTTATGAAAAATATGTTTCTTTTCAATGGGTTCAGCTACATTTTATTCTTTTGTTTATTTTTTTCAGAATTTTTTTTTTAATTTTTGTGAAAATTGGCTCTTGAAACTCATATAATTAGCTGAGAATTATGTTCAGATGCTATAAAATTCCTCCCACAAGGTTAAATTCCTGAAATTTTCTTCCTAGTAGGGGGGAGGATGCCATAACCCCAGTAGATGGGACGCCAATCTTTTCCCTTTTTGGAATACCCCCATGGGTGCCCATGGGGATCAGGTATAATGTTAAGGTATTCTGGGTAGATTCTAACTGGTGCTTAAAATAATATAATATTTGGGCCTATTTATCAGTAAAATATAAATTATTTTATTTCTCGGCGTTTGTATTGGGTGGTTATTTTTAAAAGTTTTACCTTATGGTAGAAAGAACATTATATAATTTTTTTTTTTGGTTAACTAACATTGATAACATTTTATTACTGTAATTTTATGGGATATAATGGCTTAAAGCAAGAATTATAGCTGGAGATCAAATGATTTGAAGCATGAATACATTAAAGTAGATTTAGTAATTTTTCTAACTGTCTGAAATGGTTTTTTTTTTTTCCCTGTGAAAATTTGACTGTAGTCTGGAGTCACATTTTCTAATACTACTTTGAATTTAGAAATTTTTAATACTTTAAATACTACGGTATGTTAAGCATTTATGTTAAACAAAAAAAAAGAATAAAATAGTTTAAAATTAATTCTTATAGAATAAACACGCTCTGAATCCGCGTCCATTTTGTTTATTTTCCCGGTAGAGGCGCGCTTGTCGTCGAAAGGTTATGATGCCGTGTGTATGGTTTTCATAACCATTCAAGTTATCGATTGTTTTGCCTACATCGCAGGGGTAGATAGATATACGGGACAAGGGGGCGTGGAAAACAAGGGGGTAGGGGGGTGCACTGGAGAAGCCAATGCCGTGTCTTGAAGATGACGATCCCGGGTTTTCTATTGGACAGACAAATGAATGCGCAACACCAAAAACTTTTCATATACACGCTGGAGTTCTCTCTTTCTATCGTGTTGTGTTCGCTTATAATAGCGTTATGTAAGGGTGGGAAGGAAGGATGAAGGAAGAGGGTGGTTATTTATATAAATAGGGGTTGAGCACGCGACTACTACCAGCGCGCTCTAAAAGGTAGGGGAGGGGCGAATATTGTTTTGGGGTTTATTCGTTTGAATTAATCTTTTAATCGGTGTCGTGTCGTGAAGCGTTGCCTAGGGTAAGAGGGGTTAGTTTTTAAGGTACGGTAGAAGGAAGCGGAAGTATTTTTACAGTTTTTATAGAATATACATTTTTTGGCCAAAATAAATCCAATATTTCTCCAGTAGCAACATAGAGTTTAGATTTCTGGACATGCTAATATCAACAGATCTTGAATATCTGTCAAGGTTGTCCTGGAATTTTGTCAAAACTTGTTCTCTTTATTTAAAAAGTTTTGACAAAATTCCAGGACACCCTTGACAGATATTCAAGATTGTTGATATTAGCATGTGCAGAAAGCTAAACTCTATGTTACTATGGAGAAATATTGGATTTATTTTAGCCAAAAAAATGTAATGCTATAAAAACTGTAAAATTACTCGCGCTCCCTTCTGCCGCACCTTAAACTGTACCTGTAATATGACGTAACTAAGTAGAATTCTCACTGGCCAGGCGTTAAAGGAAACATAGGCCAGTATTATTACTAATAACCATCTGGAAGGTTTTTTTTTCCCTACTAGAAGGTTCTTTGTAGGAAAATCTGGCTATACATACACCATGTAAGGTACATACAGAATGTATCATAACATGTGGGACCAACTTTAGGGGTGTACAAGAGACACAAAAGCAATGGAAAAGGTCATCTAACAAAGGTCACGTTTGACCATGTTTTATAGTTATTGTCATGTTTGTACACCAATAATTTGGGGCTGCCTAACATTACAGGAAGTTCCCAAAATGGCCAACTTGGGCCAGAATGCAAGCCTGCAGTAATCGTGTTGTATAATGCCGCACTCTTTCAAAAATACATCGTATTGTAATACTTGAATTCAGGCTGGAGGTGGCCATTTTGAGCACTTCATATAATGTTAAACAGCTCCATATTACTGGAGTAGAAACATGAATATAACCCGGTAATAAGGTCAAATGGGACACTTGTTGGATACTTTATTTTCACTGTGTTTATGTCTCTTGTCCACCGCTGAAAAGAGTCCATAATGTTACGCTACACCCTGTATATTGAAAATCCCACTTGTGATTGGTCAAATGGGGGAAAATTCAGTGATAAGTTAATTTTTAAATGCTTAGAGAGATCATGTTAAATAACCTAGGATAATAACGGTCGTATATAACTACAAAAATTTGTAAGGACTGTAATAAAATAATTGAAGCATATTAGTATTTTATCTACCAGCAAAGTTAGTTTAGATGCGTGACGATGACTTGGAAGTCTGGGATTTGATTCCAGGATGGATGCATTGAGGATGTTTTTACTATCATTATTTCTTTAAAATACTCTCTCTCTGGAAAATATTAATGGCTTTACTTATATTCTACATGCCTCATAGCGTAAAAATATTTGTTTTGACGATGACAGGGTGTTCACAGTTTGAATCTCGACTGGGTGCACCTTTTTTTGTTTTTTCCCTGAATGGTTTCAAATTCGCCTTCAAACGCAAATGATGATATCCCTCCTATAAATTCTACCTTTCTCATCCCTATTTTATTAGTTTATCTATCCGAATGACAAGGATGGTTAGTGATAGGTGAAATACCAAAAAGAAAGCTTTTTTATACATATATTTTGAATAAAATCGTTAGACTAATTCTCGAATCATTTAAAATTTTCAAAAACAAGTTTTAATTAAATTACTCTTACAAAAATGTACACAAAAAAAAGAGTATATAGTGCTACTTAAAATGTGAGAAATAAACTTCACACTTATCCATTTTAAAACCAAATAACTATGCTGAAAATTTAAAAATGACACCTGGACACGCGAATCGAACCCAGGACCTTTGCTTAGTATGCCAACCTCTAACCACTGAGCTATTAGGAATCGTCCCATGCCCAGGGTCATTCTTCACTCATATTTTAAGGTAAAGTATTATATCTAGATGGATTAATCCTCAATAAAAGCATAACTAATAGCTTTGGCTATTTGATTTCAAATCATTATAGCCATTTTCCAAAATTTCGAACTGTCAAAAACAATCATGAGTAATTCACTCCTAGTTTTAAAATTATAGATAAAATAATGGCATCGTCTCATGTTATGACCATGTAACATCTAAATAAAAAAATTAAGTTTGGACTAAATCCATTCGACATGGTCTGCTGTAGACCCAGGGACAGAAAGACGTAGAAGCGGTCACGGAGATATATATATATAAATGTAGGTAAAACACTATTTTAATTGAGTTGAACATAAAACGTCAAGAATAATCATAATTTTGAGGTAGAAAAGGTTCTAAATCCAATAGTTTATCTGTAAAAAAAAAAAAGATACTACCTCACAGTTCTCTTCCTTAACTTTTCGACCTTACGTTCATATCTTTACCAACTTTTCCACATTACGTTTTAACAAAACAAACAACACATTCTTCTTGATCAAGATGAAGCTTCCTAATCTTTTCCAAATTTTTTTTTCTTCTCTTTTTCTTTTCTTTTTTATCTCTCTCTCTCTCTCTCACAAAAGTTAATTTTCTGTTCGTTACACAAGGAGACATAATTCAGTTGATTCGTGATGTGAGTTACATAGCAACCAAGTGAAAAACTTTTTTTTCAGGCTTGGGTTTTTCTAGGAAGGGGGTGAGAATGGGGCTGCGTGAGTGGGGGGTTGGGGGGTAAAGTCTCTAGGGGATTCACGTGTTTCTAACGTTATATTTCCCCACCCACCTACCGTACCTCAGCCCCTCTCATTTCTACCCCTTTTTTCTCTCTCTCCTTCCTATCCACAAGGAAGAAGTGTTATTTGGTGTTATTTTCTTTTCAAGCTATACGTTACAACGCCGTGTTTAAACATCAATCCTAGAGCAAGACTTGGCTTGGAAACGTATATATAAGGGATATATAGGGGTGGTAGTGAAACTGTGTTTTCTTCCCCCCCCCCCTTCTCCTTGCCCTGAAAAAATCCCCCTCCCTCTCCCTTAAAACCCAACCTTCTCCTCTCTCCTGCCCGTTTTCTACTGACCTCCGACCTTCTCGAACCATTTATCTTGGAACCGAAAACCAAGTACTGGTCACCGGCCGAAAAATAACTGCCCCATTGCAGTATAAGCTATGAGCCTGGGCTAGCCGGCATGGTGGTCGTAGTATAACTATAAGGGGTAGCTAACACATTTCTGCAGGCTTCCTTCCTAACCTTCCAGTCTCAATCTGAACGTTATTTTGGGGTTAGAAGGATATAAGTGAGAAATATTTCGTTTAATTCGTGGTTTTGTGGACTAAGAAATCGAAAAAAATCGTCTGCAATATAATTCATCCGATTCAGTGGCCGCATGGTCTAAGGCGCTACTCTTGCAGTATACTATACTGCCGATGGCGGAGATATCGAGGTTCGAATCTCGTCTGGTGTACTGAGGGTGGTTTTTTCCAAAATTATTTTCCATAGGTACACTTCCTCTGAATTATAACCTCTCTAATACCTCAAACCATTAGAGTAATTAATACATAAATGTAAAACCGCACGGGTAGTAGGAAGTGGTGCTAAAAAAAATCCGATGTAGGCCTCAGTGGGTAAAATAGTGTGATTATCAACATGTAAGAGTAGAAATATATTATTTTAAATTTATTCATTTAGAATAAAATTAAATGTTATGAAAATCAATATATACTAAAATTCAGTGCCATTGGTAACCAATTGAATTAATTGTAATAATAGGTTGTATAATTGAATCAATTAAATAAATAAGATGTAAAGCTATAATTGCAATAACATAGGTAATAAATTACTAAGTTTGTTTTCACATGTATAACTGAATTTGATAGGTGACCTGGCGGTCTAGGGGTAAGGTGTCAGACTTCTGTGCTGGGGGGTCCGGGGTTCAATCCTCGGTCCCGGCACAGGTTTATCTGATTGCCAAACCCTTCCTTCACCTCTGACAAGACGTGTATTAATCACAACTTGTGAATGTGAGGAATGCCAGGCCTCCACCGTGGTTCGGATCCCACGTTAAACTGTAGGTCCTCCATTTCATCTCACAATCACCATACCATTACACATTAGCGTAAGTGCGTATAACCCGAACGGGTAGTAAGAAGCGGTGCTAATAATAATAATTATTATTATAATATAACGGAATTTAAAACTAAACCGATTATCTGTAGGCCTAATCAAATGGTACCAAAAACTTTGTAAACACCATTAAATCTAATGGATCATTTGGTTAGACCAACGAGGATACGAAACAAGGCAAATTAAAACAGTTCATGATTAGAAGTCGTAACTATTAGAAAGCTTAGGTTGATTCCTTTAAAGATCAATTTATTACAGCAATGTAATTGGTCAATAAATTAACCATTACTTGATGCGTTTTTTTTAAGTTCACATGCATTTTCAACAACAAGAACATAATGGAGTGATATTTCAACTGGTTGAATAATTTATTTGTTAGTTTATTGATTAAATTACTATTAAACTACTTTCATTAATAGACTTATAGTAAAACAAAACAATAAATATACTTTTTATAATTTCTGTCCACTGCATCTTAATACTTATCGGGGTTTATCAGAATATTTACCTTAATGGTGTATAGGTGCGTAAGATAGTATTTTAGTGGAAATTTACTCAAAATTGCCTAGAAAGAGAGTGAAAAGACATCTATGAAAAAAAATTGTCGTATAACTTACCTAGTTGGGATTCGAACCCCCAACCTCCTCATTATCGGTAAACCAGACCAGGCGATAAAGACGCCTCAACACGATTAACCATCGATTCTGGTAGAACAAAATTAATTGTAATGTTTGAATAGATCAACTTCTTTTGTCACACGAATCAAACCCAAGACGATTAATAACAATGATATCAACGAATTAGAACGTACAACGACTTTATTTTTTTACCGGGTAGTAAGGGCTTTTAGACCGATGAAGGCTAGCCAACGCCAAAGCCCTTCTTGCTTCAATCCTCACATGGCTTTTCTTGTAACTATTTTATATTCCATACTGATAACGACGCTATGCTTTAGAACCCAACGTATATTTCAACTGTAAAATTGCAGCAATGGGCTGTAAGATAGAGGACTACAGTAAAAAGGTAAAAGGGGGGGGGAAAAAGTAAGATAATAAATAAAATAGCCTAGGTGTGTTTACTCGACAAACACAAGCATAGAAGAGAAATATAGAGATGACATAAGAAAGAGTGAAAAATGGAGAAAAAGCAGAACAACGTGTGTATATTTCTTCCCTGCTTCCCAATCTCACCTCCTATCCCACTTTCCCCCCTGCCCTCTTTTTTTTTATTCCTTTACTTCTTCCATCCACTGCCTTCCCCCCTCTCTCCCTCTTTATCACCATCTCCCTCTCCACTTCTGCTTTTCTCACTCGGAAGAAAAGCACTTTCATAAATCTGCTCCGAGATATATGTGCGCACAATTTCCGGGATCCGGCCATTAAGTTGCTCCATTGCAATGCTACTCCCTGCTTCCACTACCCTTTCCAACCCTACAAAACCCTTCCCCTCCCACCCCCTTTCACGACCTTCCTAAACCCACCCCTTGACTGCTTCTCTCTTACACTTGAGAACTCTTATATCACTCTATCTCTCTTTATTTCTCCTTGCACTATATCTCAAGACCACCACATCTCTGTTCGTATATGATTCTTTGCCGGCCCTCTTCAGCCATTATACACAGAACGTCTACGTGCTAGAGGAATAATTCTTGTGTTTTGTGTGTGTGAATGTGTGTGTGTGAATGAGGGTTTAAAGGGGGGAGTGAAGGAGGGGTTGTATGGAATATCTTGATTCCCCACACTCTTAAGAGATACCTTCACTATTATCCACGTCTTAAGACGGAATCTAAACGTAAGACGCTACAACCGAAGGGTGAAGATAAGCAAGCTGAAATTATTGAACGTCTTTGGGGGAGGAAGATCTTCCGTGCGATGGTAGAGTTCTTGATTATGGGTAGGTTTTGGTTTAACTTTATCCGAGAAACATTACATTTGTTACTAGGCCTTAATGGAAACCCTCTTGGTTAAGGCGCGTATCAGTGATAATCATCTTATTGTATTTTAGGGCCATCTGCAAGATTACATCGGTATTAAGAACATAAAACTGATAGGTTTGAATTTTAAGGAAATCTACTGGGATTTCCTGAAAGAATAAATCATTAAAAAGACATGCCAAGTGCATCTAGATGGGCTTGAATATAAGCCTTCCAAGTTAAGAGTTAGGAGTTGAAAACACCACACCGACCCTTCCGGCGTTGAGGTGGCGTGTAAAGGAACTTGAATCAAGTTCAGTATATTTGGGATTTTCATGACAAAAAAAAAATTTGGATCAAATAAAATCAAATGTTGCTTCAATGGAAACTATAAGTTTAATTTTATACATTTTATAGCTCTTTAACATTTCAATGTTGACCGTAAAACAAATTCGTTTGAATTTTTCCTCTAAAAATCGTTTTTACACTTCGGTCTTGTGTTCATAGTAATCTTCTCCGTTACCATTTTTTAATTAAAGGTAGGCCTACTTTTAACACTTAGTTATTGTTTTCATATGTGATCTTCCACCGGCTTTCTTTATTTTAATTAAAGCTACTTTTAATCACTTCCGCTTATTTTTGTTTTTCATTCGTTGATCTTCCCGCTTTCATCTTTTAATTAAAGCTACTTTCAACACTTCGTTATTGTTTTCATTATTTGTACTCTTCTCAACCCGCTTTCATCTTTTAATTAAAATGCTACTTGTTTAATACACTTTCCCGTTATTGTTTTCATAGTGATCTTCCCGCTTTCATCTTTTTAATATAAAAGCTACTTTTTTTTATAACACTTTACGCTTTATTTGTGTTTTTATTATAGTGTTTTACTTCGTAGCCCCCTGCCCCATCCCCCCACATTCCACCCCCAATCTACTTCCAAACAAAATATAATAAATATGAGTATTTAATAAAATTAACTTTTAATGTCAAACAATCAATGTCTTTATTTTGATAATTATAAATGCGAAATATTACTTTTAAATAATACACTTTAATTAATTACCCGTATAATTTATTAAATGCTTTAAAATAAACTCCGTACATAACGTATATAGAGGGAATACAGTTAAACTTACATTCTAAGTACGGCTAACCCTTCTTCTGAGACTCGTCCTAGTCATTCAATTGGTGAATAAAATTAAGTCGTCGTGTTTATTTGCTTTTATCTGCACTTTGAACGAAATCCTTTCTTTAGCCCCCGAACCAGACAGAAAAAGACGAGGCGGAGAGTGGGGGGACGGGGGGGGGGGGGTAAGTTTTGGTGTGAGACCAAGCGGGGGAGGAGGAGGTTTAAGGGTAAAAAGAGAGTCGTCTATCCCCCCGCTAGGTCTAGAGGTGAACTAGGGTCAGTGAGGGCAACTCGCACTTTCACCCTCTGGGGAGATAGAGGTGGGGGTGGGGCCGGACTCGGTTGCTCTGCCAACACGACAGATTACCCAACAGAACCACAGCTGCACTGATCAAGTGGTTTTAAAAAGAGAAAGGGGGGGGGGGGGCTCCCCTAATATCTTGTTTGTATGAAGATAATATATATTTTTTTTACTTTCTCGTGAACTCCTGAAGAAAAAAAATGTCGTAATCGTAAAAAAAATCTGATTTTTATGAATAGCGACGTTTCATGAACTCCTGAATAATAAAAAGTTTTTTTTCAACGTGATATGTTTTTTATTGGGACTATTTTTAAAACCAGTTTACCAATCAAGGTAAAACTTAATATGCTTTAAATTGAAAAATTACACCTGGCCACGAGAATTAAACCCGGAACCTTTGGCTTAGTACTTAATGCCTTGACCACTGAGCTATCCAAGAGTCTCCCAGTGCCCAGGGTCATTCTTCACTCATATTTTAGGGCAGAGTCTGTGATGGACGCGTGTAAATCGTCAGCTACATATTGCAAACAAAATGGCGAATCTCTTTTTCCCGTGAAAATGAATTTGGAGGTACTTTATGTAGCCATAAATTCCCAATTTTTATAATACCTCCAAAAATTAAAAGTTTTTACTTCGAAGAATATTTTATAAAATCAATAGTATACGATCTATAAACAAATATATTTTTAAAATAATTATTTTGGAAGTGAAGAGTTAAAAATGCACAGAGCAAATCATATGTTTCTGTAACAGTGTATTATTTCATGTATGATCTTTGGTGAAATGCGATGCTCTTTTATTTTTCCTCGTTTGTTTCACATTATCTTTACAAGCTATAAGTATTATTAGGAGGTAGAAAGTCTGTTTGGTGTAATGTACCATTTATTTAGATATTCAAGTATTAAGTTTACTCTTACAAAGAAGTGGCTGTTTTTAACACTTGGCATTTGATTATAAAACACTACATACTTTTTCTTCGAGATTAGGAGTTTAATTTAAAAGTTGCACTCATAACTAAAACTAAAAAAGGGGGGGGGGTAAGTTATTAATACATTTAAGCCCTAGAGTAATCAAATTAAAGGTTGTTCCACTATAACTTTTGGGCTTATATAAATTGGCGTATAAATATATTAAATTATTTTTAATGGGTCCTGTAGATGCTTTAATTAGTACAGTAATCTAAACGCTAATCAAAACTATACAATATTATATTTCCGTGACTTTGGAGAAAGTGACACTTTTTTTTTCTTGTTAAAAAAAGAATGATGACACGGTTCGAGTAAAATGCTCGCTCTAGTTTTTTTTTTTTTTACAAGAGCCAGAGTCAAGTTGTGTTAAACCGATGTGACTCTTGGGGACACGCAAACTTTCCCCCCTCCCCTTTCCCCCCTCCTCACATCCTCCTCCCCAGACTCCACTACCCCTTTACTCTAGCAAACGCGCGTCCTCTTTTGTCACCTTCAGTTTCCCACCACGTGCCGCTTCTATCACCTCGTTTTTGCTTGCTAAGCGCGATTTGAGCGAAAGAATTGCTCTTCGTGTGACACAACGATGGATAAGTACGATATGTTACATGAAAGGGTCGTACTCCACCTTTTAGTAGACTGGTAATTCTGATTTCTGTTGGCGTACGCTTTTTTTGCTGTTATAGGCTCTTACGAAATAAAATAAAAAAAACTTTAACTTAATTTGATAAAAAAAAATACTATCCAATAATTATAAAGGTTAAAATAACAACTAAAAACATCATTTATAAAAAGTATTTGATTGTTTCCAATATGACAATGCAGTATAAAAATAAAAATCTGCAAGATCTATATATATATATATATGATATATATATTATATAATATATCTGCAGATTTTATAAGTAAATTAAAGTAAATTAGTAAAGAATAATATATATATATATATCTTGCAGATTTTTATTAAAGTAAATTAAAGTAAATTAGTAAAGAAATAATATATATATATATTATTTCTTTACTCCCAAATAAATGAATATTTTAATCAAGTTTATTATTAATATCTTTAAATGTTGATTCAACTTACATACATACCTAATCACGCCTTTCCCATAGGGTATGTAAGAAACTTCGCATATATCTCAAAAAACAACTCCGTACTTAATCCATCCTCACTAACTTTCTTCACACTTCCCTATCCTTGTATACTCCCTTCGCTTCAACAACATACATACACCGAGTCATACATGCTCTTTTATTCTTAAAAATTGTAATATTTATCTTTTTTACACATTCGTCTACAACATTTAGCCACGTCTTACATGGGCATACCCCTTCCTTTTGATCCACACACACTCTACCTTCATATATTTGCTGCGTCACTCGATCCACACCCATCCTTTCAACATGCCCAAACCTCTAAAGTTAAATAATACCATCTTTTATTCTCTATTGTGCTTTAATGATTATATTCATATCTAATGTTAGTTTTTAAAATCTATAACTTGATAATATCTTATTAAATTCAAACATAATAAGAACTTTTTAAAAGTTCATGTTTATGAATTAAATTCTAAATATTTTTATTTTATGTATAGCCTGTTTGAAAAATATCCCCTTAGCAGGAATTAAAGTCCCATAACCTGGTAGTTCTTTAGGATGTCTTTTTAAGATATCTTTTTGAATGAGCTATGTGCAAATTATAGATTTCAAATAAATTGACAAATCACACCTGGACATGGGAATAGAACCCGGGTTCTTTGGTTACACGCACCAATGTTATACCACAGAGCTACCCAGGGATCGTCCCGTGTTCAGGGTAATTCTTCACTCATACATTAAGGCAAAGTCTGTGACGGACGTGTTAATATAATCGACTATCATTGATATTACCACCACCGGTGATTCGATTGTGGATTTATTTTGCCAATAGTATCAATATATTCTACGTTCCAAGCTAATCAAGAACCTGAGCATGTGATGATCCTTAGATAGCTCAGTGGTAGAGCATTGGCCTGATAAGCCAAAGGTCCTGGGTTCGATTCCCATGTCCAGGTGTCATTTTTACTGCTACTATTCGAATATGATTCGGCTATAGCTGATTTCTGTAATTATGATCTTTCATCCCCCAAGCTTCACTTTCCATACATGCATGGTTACTTAATTATGTAGCGTTGCTTTCTTACAATATGTGTGTATAGTATTACATACAGAAGCCCCATGGCTTCTTTGGTGCTGACTGGCAGCTCACAGCTGACTTCTGACAGTCAACATTTAGGTATATACCTAAATTTTGACTGTCAGAAGTGACAGCTGCTAAACACATGTTTTTGCAGATCACATGGTAACAAAAGTTTGAATGAGTTGTACTCAATAATCATTCAGTGTAAAATAATCTTACAAGAAAATAAGGTTGTGAATTTTTGAGCTTAATATTAAAACTAAATAAATAGAGCTCTTAGTAATAACTAATAATATTAACGAATTGTTAGTTAAATATGTTTGATAGAAAAAATATAAATATAAAACTTTATCACAAATCTGTTTTTTTTAAATAAATTGTTTTACAAGTTAAAACATTTTTAATTTTAGAATGTTATTTGTTTTATACTAATCAATTAATGTGTGAATCACATAATCATATATCTTAGTTTTATTGTTACGTAACAGGAAATGAGGCACAATCTGGGTGTAAATAAAACCAAGTAAGAACTTTTATGTGTTCTCGGATTTAAACACTCTAAAAGCAAGGCTCAATTTTCACCTTGATTAATAGACTTGAATTAAAAGTGAGTAAAAGCGCAATTTGGTTTAGTTAAATGTGTTTTGTACATGAAATAAATAGGAGTTTTTTTCCAGCAAGTAAATCTTCCTCCTTTGGCTAACAGAGCAGTAAGAGTAGTAGGGTTGATGTAGAGAGAAAAGAAGGGGGTAGTAGTAAGGGGGGGGGGGGCAGAGATGTAATTGGGCTGTCCGGAGTAGCGAAGGGGCATTGGGCAATGGTTAACTCTGAGGGGGTGAAAGCAGGTGGAGTTTGTTGGAGGTGAAAGTTTATGATCTCAGTCAAAGTACAAACTACATAGTATACCTCTCTTAAACCTAGTTCACATTTAGATCAACGAAAACAACAAATGGATATATACATTAGCGCAAGAACGTTTTTATTTTATTTTAGGAGGGTGTTCAGTGGGAATTTAGTACGAAATTATGAGTGTTTGGTGAAGCTTAGGAAATAAAGGGAGGGTCTAGAATATTTTTTTTTAATATTGGGTGTGTTTAGAAAATATTTAAAGAATTATTTCATGATAGTAAAAAGTGTTTTCTAATAATTAAGGTATTTTTATTTACATATCTCACGACATACTTGTACAAAAAACTACTAAAATATATGTCGTATAATACTACCTATTTAAGTTAAATGTATTAATTTTATCTAAGAATTTGGTTGGGTACAAATGATATATTGTATCTAGCCACTAAAATTTGAGTGGGTACACTGTTACAAACTACCCCGGTTGCTATGCCACTATATTTATGTGTGTGTGTGTGTGTGTGTGTGTGTGTGTGTGTGTGTGTGTGTGTGTGTGTGTGCGTGCGTGCGTGCGTGTGTGTTCGATCACCTTTTCCAAAGGCATAAGTTTGACTATATGTGACTTAATTTTTAATATAGATTTATTTGTCAACCAACGAAGCGTTCGTTCTTATTTGTGAATCATTGTTTCTAATTTTTAATTAATGTATTTCAACACAAAAGTGTTAATTTATTAATATAACGGGTAAGGTATGAGAAAAATAATGAAGAGAACCAAACACTCACCCCCCTCACCCTAGCGGAGATATACTGAACTAGGGCCAACTTCCGGTATCATAATCAAGCATACATTATTAAGGTTGAGTGGTATAGGGTGTTGGACTCGCATGCCACTTGAGATTCAGTGGTGGAAAGGTTGGGTTTTGAATAACAGCTGAATGTACTTGAAGGAGAGGTTCAAATTGTGATTATTTAATCCCCTCTCCAATCCAATGTGAGTACATTTATTTTAAAATAACTTACTATTCTTGCTCTATTAACCAACAAATTAAGAGTATTTATGATAGTGGGAGAGTTAAAAATGAGACTTCGTGCAGCCATTAATTTTGTATGTTTGCTTAAAATTTTGAAAAGTCCGTTATTCCTTTATTTCAGAATGAAACAGTTTAAGTGTGTCCTCACTTTGTTGATGCTCAAATAAATATAAAGTAAATTATTGGATATATAATAAGTCGAGAAATATTCTGAAAAGGTGGCTCAATTTACTCTCCTATCCCTATCTTGAGCTAGTTATATCCAGTTCACCTCATTACACCCTATCTTGACCTAGTTATATCCAGTCCACCTCATTGCACCCTATCCCTGTTTTGAGCTAGTTCTATCCAGTCCACCTCATTAAACCCTATCCCTATCTTGAGCTAGTTCTATCCAGTCCACCTCATTACACCCTATCTTGACCTAGTTATATCCAGTCCACCTCATTGCACCCTATCCCTGTTTTGAGCTAGTTCTATCCAGTCCACCTCATTAAACCCTATCCCTAGCTTGAGATAGTTCTAACCAGTCCACCTCATTACACCCTATATCTTTAAATCAATTCTAATGTTATCCTCACATCTGAGTCTAGGTCTTCCCAATGGTTTCTTCCCATTGGGTTTTGTCGGTCAGTAGGCCTATCCTGAACATCGTTATAGATTCTCTTATTATCGCTACATGTCCTGCCCACCATAATATGCTATATTTGATTATACTAACAATGTATTGTAATGAGTACAAGGTACACAACTCATCATAATACAACCTCCTCCGCTCTTTATTATATTCAGAAATTTTTGAATCAAATAATGTCCTGGGCACTTTGTTTTCGAACACCCTAAATTTCATGTTTCACAAAACCACAAATAATAACCAATAAAACTACTGTTTTGAATATTTTTAGTGTATATTATATTGGATTAATTTAGTTTAATTTTCTACTTATAGTGATAGAAAAATTTCTTTGTTTGTTTGTCATATAAAGACAATAGAACGTAAACTTTTCAAAAGAAGAAGAAATCCTTATCAACTGCCAATGCCAAATGACAAATATTCCAGAATAATTGTTGAAATTAATATACGTGTAAAATTAAACTGTACGTATGGAACTGAAGAAATATTTTATTAATTTGATCCCAAAAAGGTTTTTTTGCTACTGAAAAAATATACTGACATTAAGGGGGCCACCTCAGTGCCTACCAAGTACCTACTCAGTGCCTGTGGCCTACCAAGGTGAAGGGAATGGGTTGAGGAATGTGGTGCCAAGAGCCTAATCCATATATACAAATAGCCATCAAACAATGTGTTGGGTACCCGCTTCAGTTGACAAATAGTCTCGTTTTATAGTGACCGGTCTGCTGAACAGTGGGAGATCAGATTCGAATCCCGGTCTGGTATACTAAGGGTTGTTTTCCCCAAATGTTTTCCCACTCTCCTTCCACACAAATGCGGGTAGATTACCTCTAAAATACTTCCTTCCTCATTAGAGTAGTTTATTATTATGTGTGTACAACCAGACCAGAGTAGTAAGACGTGATGATAAAAGAAAGTGTGTTTGAGATAATTAGGTTAGGTTTGAAGAGGCATTTTTTTTGGTCATCAGTCTCTAAGACTGGTTTGATGTCATCCTCCATTTTTTTACTATCCTGTTCCAATCTCTTTATCTCTATGAGCCTACTTATTACAGCTCGCATCCTGAATTATCTGCTTCATATACTCTAATCTTTGCCTTTCTCTGCAATTTATCCTTTCCAATGTAACCTCCAATAACAAATTAACCAATCCTGTATATGCCTCAAAATATGCCCAGAATGAATCTCTTCTCTCTCTTTTCTTTTTTGTTTTTTGTAAGAATTTCTCCCATTTATAGAATCTAATAATTTGGCACTTTATCAGTCCAACAAATATTTAGCATTCTTCTCTAGAACCCACATTTAAAATGCTTCTATTTTACTTCCTTCTGGCAAATACTAAATAAATCCAAACAAATAATGCCAATCGGAGAGAAACATCTTCCTTAATGAAAATACCAGCTCATTGAATCCCAGGGTAGGGGGATGTATAATAATATTGAAGTATTAATACATCTTGTCGACAGTAGATCCAATTTTAGTGACAGATTCAAACACCAAGCGCTGTAGTTGATACGTGAATAGAGAACTGGGATAGTTCTTATTGATTCATTGTAGCATATTAATTGAGGTTTCTGGTTTTATAATCTTTAGGAGAATTTAAACTTAGGCTATTTCTATTGCATTTGTTCTATTCAAATAAATTAATTTTTTCCATGAAAAAAAATAATTAAAAACTGTACAAAATTTAAAGATTTCCACCTCAGATCTTCCATTCAGATGGCGTTTAACAAAGCGCCGCGAGATGACGCAAAACGCAACTTGACATACGTGTCTACTAGGCGGGTTGCAGGGTAGCACGGGGAAATAGCTAGACTTGCTCAGAGTTGTTTACAAAGGAGAGTAAATCTTAATTTGGTCAATTAATGGGAACTTTATAATCGGGTAATCTAATAGGTATACACTTTTAAAATAAATATACCTAATATAGCAGCTATTGAGTCCTAAATATTGATACCAAGGTAATGGTATGGATCAATTAATAAAGAAAGATACTAAATTATTGTGGTAGCCACCTCGCATCGAATTAGGTTCCTCCAGATTCATATTTAGCCCCTTACCACTATATTATAGGTGCGATCCAATATTAATACAGTTAAGACATATTATTTTTTTATATTCTGAAAATTGAAAAATGACACCTGAACACGGGAATCGAACCCGGTACCTTTGGCTTAGTACGCCAATGATCTAACCACTGAACTATCCAGGAATCATCCCGTGCCCAAGCTCATTCCCCACTCATATTTTAAGGCAGAGCCCATGATGGACGTGCGGAAATCGTCGGCTACAAGATTTGTTGACAAAATTAATAAGTTTTCACTATAATGTTAGTACTATGTTATCGATATTAATAATATATATTAAAAGTTAAAACTGTAGATAACATGACTTGACGTATGAATACAGGTACGTGAAAGAAAATTTAGTAGTTTTTGTAGCTCTCAGGTATGATTGTTTCTTTGAAAATTGCACTTTAATATCATAATATTATCGCGAAGGAAAACTTAACTACATTACATTGCATTACATTACATTACATTACATTATATTACATTACATTACATTAAAGGGTAGGCAAGAAACTATGCATACATCTAAAAACAACTCCGTACTTAATCCATCCTCACTAACTTTCTCCACACTTCCTTATCCTTGCATTCTCCCCTCGCTTCAACAACATCCATAAACCGAGTTATACATGCTCTTTTATTATTAAAACTCTTAATTTTTCTCTTTTTCACACATTCGTCTACAATATTTAGCCACGTCTTACATGGCCTACGCCTTCATTTTGATCCACACACTCTACCTTCATATATTTGCTTCGTCACTCGATCCACACTCAACCTCTCAACATGACCAAACCAACGTAAGACGCTTCTTTCACAATGATTTATTGAATTCCCTTTCAAGCCGCACTCCTTCAAGATCTATTCATTTTATTACTAACTCTGTCCAGACAAGTTTTTTACATATGTATTGTTTCATTAACTAAATAATTTGTTAAATATGAAAACCACACAATATATACTTTCCACTACCATTTTGTTTGAATTATTAGCATCTATTATAGTTTAAAACTGAGTATTTTAATTAATTAAATAATAAGTTTGTTGGAAAGTAGTGTGTAGTCCATTAGCAAAAATAATGAGAATCCTAAATTTACCTCTTAACGTTCGTGAACCTACCTTAGTTTTTTTTTTTTTAATTGCTACCACCCTCTAGCACATCGGTAGGAACAAAGTCGTAACTAGCGAGTATTACTTCTGAAAATAGAACTCATTTAGGGCCACCATGTAAATCTTGTGTTAAAGGTAGTTAGGTTCGGGGTACCTCCCTCCAGTGCTACCAACCTTTAGACTCTTGTAACACGCATTATGTTGGCAAGAGGACGTTCGACAAATTCGCAGGTTCCTGCCGTGGACAGTCTCATCCATCGTTCCAGTTCCGGGTCCTCTTCTTGCACCCTTCCCCCTCCCTCCCTCCCTTCCCCCTCCCCACGCCCCTTTCCTTCTCCTACTTCAACCGTTCCATCTTCCTTCTTCATCTCTACCTTTCCTCTTCAAACGAAACGTTGAAACTTTTGCCGAAAACTCTCTCAGAAGCAAAGACACTGCTAATTTTGTCGAAAAGCTACACACACAGAGCTCACAAGTAAGAGTGAGAAAGGGGAAAGGGGGAAAAAAAAAGAATAAGGAAAAAAAAAGATGGATAGAACAAAAAAAAAAGGAAATAAAAAAACTGAAAGAAGAGAGTTTCTAAGTCCGTCGAGTGTAGATTGAAAACAGGAGAAAAATGGCCACTGTCCGTTGGAAAGCTTATTCCCCGGCAACGGGTGGGGGGCGGGGTGGTTTTAAGGCCTAAAAAGGGAACGGAAATGGCTTCAGAAAGCAGAGAACTAATCAAACTTTGATAGTCCTAACGGCTCTGCGAGATGGAATGAGGTGAAAAGGGGGTGGGGGAGGGGTTGGGGGAAAGGGGTAGGAGGAAGACGTGTCCAATCTTCACACATTTCTCTAACTAACAGTACAGGAAATGAACAAAACCAAACAGAAGAAAAAAAAAAGAAGAAGAGAAAAGGGAATGAGAAAAAGAAAGCAGTATGGATGAAAATGGTTTACGAGTTTCGGAATGCTGTGTAGAGTAATTGGTTGGCTTAATCCCTTTACCGACAAAGGCTGGAGGGATGAATTAGAGTCTGCGCGAAAACAATGGATTAATGGAGTTACCTTGCATTTTAAATTGGAAAATGGGATTCTAAATATTGCGTGACAGACTGGAATCCCTCACAATTCTTTGAGAGGTAAAAGTATCGACACTACTAGTTGATTTTCTTATCACTGCGTCTTACTACCCGTTCAGGTTGTGCGCTTATTTACTAATCGCACTAATGATTTAATGGGTTAGGGAGATAATTTATAGGAAGTCACCCGCATTTGCTTAGAGGGAGAGTGGGAAAGGATACATTTTTCCTAAGATTCTACCTTCCTCATCCTTATTTCGTAGGCGTGATTAAATGAATGCGTATAGCCCGAATGGATACTAAGGCGTGGTTTAAAAAAATAAAAAAATAAAATTAATTGGGGAAATAAAACATGGTTACGGGAATCGAACAAAGGACCATTTACTTAGCACACCAAATATTCTAACATCTGAGATATTCAGGAATATTCCCGTGCTCAAGGGTAGTTATTCACTAATAGTTTAAGGCGGGAGTCTATGATGGACGTGTCGATTCATCGGCTACTTGAGCTACCTTTGCCTGCCTGTGACGTCACGGCCGATTAAGATTGGATTTTCCATGTTTATGAATTTGTGTTTTACTCAGCGAGTTTTAAAGTTGAAACAAAAAAATCAAAAATTCTTAAATGAAAGCGCTCCCTTCGTGTGAATTCCGGATTCTAATGTTCCTTGAAAACTTGGTGTGATGTCACGCGCAACTTTCTCCCCAACGGTCTGAAAATGGACAGAGCCAAGGTCCAGCAATTTTTTTTTAATATTGGGTACAGGGGCGTTGCATGGAAAATCTGACATGTAAAGTACAGCGTGGTCTCAAAAAGTTTGAAAACCCCTGCATTGCTCAGTAAATAAATATATATATATATGTATATACGTTTTTCTGTGTCTTACAAAGCATTTTATATTTTTACGCCATTTCGATTTCAAAGGTTCAATAAAACAAATGTGATTTCTCCCCATCTGTTTTAATTTCCTTTCAGCATAAGTTTTCTAAAGGTATCCGAGCAGAGTCTAGATCATCGATCTTAGAGTGAATGTAAGGATACAGTAAGAATGTGTTTGTGTAAATTAAAATTATCATTATATATAAAAATTATTTAATCTATATAGTTAATAAATATTATCAGTATTGTTTTTTTATTATTTGTCATCCCCACCATGTTTAAATATGTTATGCGTGGCATAATGGCATGTGAATGTGTGTTGAATGAGTGTGTGCCTTAATGTTTCTATTTTTTTTCGCTCTTTCCTTTATTTAGTTCTACTTTCCTAATTTATTTTATTTTATTATGTTCATAAATGTACAATTATGTATATGGGTTTTATTTTGTTATTATTATTATTATTATCATTACTGTACATATATCATAAGCTAGTTCTTAGCACATCAGTATTAAATGTATGTTCTTTATTATTAAGAGAGATAGGGTGTAATGAGGTAGACTGGATAGAATTAGCTCAGGATAGGGAAAGGGGGCGTACTTTCATGAGTGCAGTTATGATCTTTCGATTTCCTAATGCCATAGAGTAAATAATTAAGTAAGTGTAGTAAGAAGAGACGCTGGCCTTCACTTTGCCCAAATAAAGTCAATATTATTTTTATTAATTTATTAGAATATGTAGATTGAAAATACACCAAACTGATAAGGTTGACCATAAGGTTGAGGTGGTGGATTTCCAACCGATGGGCTGAGAAAGTACGAGGGATAGTTCCACACCGCTTCCAAAAATTGTTTTAGTAAAAAAGATTATTTCTGTTGGCTCTGTCATGGTAAGATCCTAAAAAGACACACTGCTAAAAAAAATCTTAAAATAAATAACTATAGCTTACTCTATCAATTTGTATTTATTTATGAAAACATTTGGATATTGATGACTTATGGCACTTGAGGCAAACAAATATTTCAACTTAGGCCATTTTTGGATAGAAAATGTATAGTTACATTTTTTTAATGGAGTGTTTCTGCTGAAAATGTATAGTAACAAAGGAGATTTTATTGGACTTTAATATGTTCTTAACTTATAATTTAAGCTGATGTTATATTAGCACCTAAACGTAAAGACTTTTCCACTATGGTGGATGAAAGACAGGATATATATCAAATAGTGCCATGAAATACAGGATATGTATAAAATAGTGCCATGGAATACAGGAGATGTATCAAATAGTGCCATGGAATACAGGAGATATATCAAATAGTGCCATGGAATACAGGAGATATATCAAATAGTGCCATGGAATACAGGATATGTATCAAATAGTGCCATGTAATACAGGATATGTATCAAATAGTGCCATGTAATACAGGAGATGTATCAAATAGTGCCATGGAATACAGGAGATATATCAAATAGTGCCATGGAATACAGGAGATATATCAAATAGTGCCATGGAATACAGGAGATGTATCAAATAGTGCCACGATATACAGTAGATCTATCAAAGAATACTGCGATGTACAGGAGATGTTTCATAGAATGTTTCTCTTTATAAACACGGTTCCAGACATAACGCCGTTCAGTTTCCTTAAAATGCATCCTCCCTGTCATGTCATATGATGGATAGCTTGAATAAATTATATCCAGTGTTAGGTAGGGCCTAAATATTTGAGTGTACAAATAACAAACTGAGATTAATAAAAGACTTAGAATTATAAATAATGATAAACTTATCGACTATATGAGTAAAATATTCCCTAAATCAAGTTCCGTCCCAAAGCACCTGGGTGAGAACTGCCTCAGCGGTGATCTGCATCTCATTAACAACAAAGTAAAGCGCACAAAGCCTTAAGATTCAGTTTGAACGCAGACAAAGACTCCTTCATTGGGCGATATTTTTTAACGAGGAGCTACTTAATGGCTTTGCCTCGGATTACTTGAAGGCCCAATGCCCGTGCTAATGGTAATCGTTGTAATCGTTTTAGCTTGTGCAGACGACGTTGTTATTCCTTCTTCAAGATTACAGAATAAAGCGTTAGAGACAGATTGCTGCGAGGTAGAAAGGAAAAATGGTGAAAGGGGTGGGTGTAAGAGGAAGATCGTGCTTTCTCTTCTCTTTATTTTCTATTTTTTTGTATTTTTGCTCCGCTTTTTGACCTTTTACTGCGAGGTCAGACGAGATTGGTTCTGCAAAGTGGAAGATCTCTTGTAAATTTTATCAAGGTTTTTGTTTGGGGAAGCCAGGGGGGGCAGATGGTAGTGAAGAGTAGTTTATCCATCTCTTGTAGAAACCCATGGAGCTTCCCCAAGGGTTGCTGGAGGAAATGGTTGGTCGACGACGTCCTATACTTTTTTTTAAAAGATAATCTCTGGTCTCGTGAACAAGTGAATGTAATAACAGATGGATTATTCTAATTCTTGGTTGAAAAATATGTTAATATAAAACGGCTTGTAGGAGGGATTGTACTGTATAATGTTATTGGTAGATATAGGATTATGTCTATGTTTGCAGTAAACCAAATTGCAACCAATATTTTTTTATTAAATTCCAGTGAATTTATTTATTATGGGATTCTAATAAACTGTTTCTCAGATGTTTAAACATTTGAAAAATACAATGTGTATTATAATGATTCTATTTTATAGGTTTATATATATATATATAAAGGTATGGGTATAAATGTAATGTACTTATGTATATAAACGTAATGCATAATTATGTATAAACACAGGGTGTGTATTAATTGTGTCATATATTCTAGGGCCAGATTCCCATCCACCATTTTTTTTTTTTTAAATCCATATAAATTGTGTCTATAAACGCTTAAGTTTGGAGTTATTAACGGTTTTCCTCAAAGATTGGTTGATCGTGGGGGATCCATTGAAGGGCCTACTCGATCAACAAATTTGAAACTAATGGATTTGTATATGTGAGGAAATTCTAAGTCCACTGTTTACGCAACTCCATGTTGACTTTTAAGAGAGCGTATCGTAAATGGACGTGAGAAAATACGTAATAAATCAGATGTACTCAACAGAGTACGAGCATGGAACGCAGACTCAGAGAGTACATCGAAGCAGAACCATTTTGAAGAATTTTTGTTACAAAATTTTCTGTATTTGTTTGTTTATGTTAAACTTTTAAATGTCTGATTGAATTATTTCGTCTGTTGGATTGATTATCTCATTGAACCGTAAAATTCCTCTTACCTCGGAAATTAATCGTTTCTAGACCCATGTTTATATGAACTTTTCTTAGTGTTTGGTGGATGGGAATATGTCCCTAGAATATTTGACACCAATTAAAATACACCCTATATATAAAATATATAAGATATATAGATATAGCAATTATTTTAATTCATATAGTGTTTCAAAATTGACAATATTTTACTAAATATTTGAAAAAATTTTCATTTGTTCAGGGTGTTTTTTTAATCCAGAATTTAGATTTCAAAAAATACCCCTAATAAATATGATGATATGTTGGATATTTAAAATATTAATAATTTGTTATTTCAGAAGCGTTAAAAAAAATACTAAGCCGAAATAAAATAAAACCATTTTAAATTGTTCCGACACTTGTGAAACGAAAAAAAAAACATTTAGGTCCTTGAAATATTCCGGGTGCGAAGTTATTTTGCAAATGAACAGATTTCCCAAACAACCGAGGTAGAATAAAGAAAAAGGGTGTCGTCCACCAGGAAGACGACGGGAGGTGGAAAGAAGATGTGATAAAGGTGGGGGAGGAGGACTTGGACGGAGTGTGGATCTCGAGGGGTAGGAATGTTAGTAGAACTGTTGCGGAAGGATATGTAGGTTAATGACTTCACAACACATCTCTACCGCGTTCCAAGACTAAGATTACAAAACATGCCATCTCAAAACAAACCATCGGAAATTTTATTGCAAATTTCTCCTTGCACTTGCTATCCGTAATGTCAGTTTCACATTGTAAACTTGTGCGAAGCAACGAAAATAACCCATTTGTGTTATAGCCTTGTCTCACACAAACACACATAAAAAAAATTAACTACGCTATTAAAATGGTTTATGGTTAAGAGAAAATTAAACAAACTGTGAAAAAACCGTTTATTTATATTTCCTAGTAACAAAGTAAACCAACATAAAGAGAAATGTAATTCAGATATATATAAATATATATATAAAGAGAAGAAATTATTTATATATATATATAAAAAGAGAAGAAATTATTTTTATCTTGTAACTATGTTTGAAAGTGTTTTACCAATTACTTATTATTATCACTTAGATCAGAAAAAATTGGCGTGTAAAATTATATAATTGCTGTTAGTTTAAAAAATTAATTTTACAAGTTGTTCCAGTTCTTTGAGTATTACAAAACCTTTAATTGAGATATTTTAAATAACATGAATTTTTATATCAAGAAAATATAAAGTAAATAAATTTGGCTTGCACAAACTTGGATATTTTTTTTTAATTATCTAATTTATAAAACGTAAAAGTAGCAAACTAAGATAAGTTTACTCATTTCAGTGGACGAACGATCTAAGGCGTCAATCCTGTTAATTATGATAAAGTTAAGAGGTGAGAGAGTTTGAATTTAGAGGAGGTATAGCCGCATTTGCCTGGAGAGAGAGAGTGAAACCATTTAGAGAAATCTACCCTCAGTACACCCGACTGGGATTCTAACTCTGATCTCCTGGTCATTAAAAGTACGAGAACGACACCTTAGACCAATCGACCACCGAAGTGTGTTGACTTAAATTTAGACTTACTATATATGACCGGTTCAAATTCTGGATAAATATATATATATTATATATATATATATAGTCTGTGGGAAAATTATCCAGTACTAATGTACAGTTACCCAGAGGACATCCGAATGTACTAATCGTACATCCTTTCCGTGGAGGCTCTTTCCATGTCCCTATGAGATGAGGTGATGGTGATAGTGAGTATGAGGGTGCGGAACCAGTGGAAACAAACCTAATTTAAGCCTAATCAACCAAACCCTGGTGACCTATGGGATCATTCCCCTTTTGGGAAAATACTCATCTTACCAAACGGGAATTTGAACCCAGGACCCCTAGGTTAATAGCCAGGTGCACTGACCGCTACACCACGGGGCCGGTTACATAAGATTAAAATAATAAACGAGCTCAACTATAGCAGTATTTTCTTTTTTTTTTTTAGCACCGTGTCCTACAACCCGTTCTGGTTATACGCTTATGTACTAATTACGCCAATGGTTTTAGGGATTAGGGAAGGTTATATTTAGATAAGGTGTACCCGCATTTGCTTGAAGGGATAGTGGGAAATAGTTTTAAAAAGCCACCCTAAGTACACCTAACTGAGACTCGAACCTTGACCTCTCCATCATCGGCAGTCTTAATCAACTGCGAGTGTAGTGCCTTAGACCATGCGGGCACCGAAGCGGGTTAAAGCAGTGTTCATAGTTATTATGTTTATATCTAAAAGTTAATTGTACCTTAGACCCTGTAATCAGTTGGCAAACGTTTTACCTACCGAGTAGAAGCGTCATCTACATAGAGTTGCTACTCTCTCTCTATCATAGAAGTCAGTTGTTACGTCTTATTTATCTGAAGTGGTTGATATATCCGGTGCTGCAGGAAGTTACGCAGACTTGTATGTTTATAATAACATCTTACACTACATCGCTCATAGCTATTTCCATTCCCAAAAAACATATGGGACCCTATGGCCCATTTATAACAACTAACACCACAAAACACATTTCCTCCCCCACAGAAAAAAAAAACCCCACCCATAGTTTACTGCGCAACACATAAGAGGCCACTTCATATGACATCAAAAAGAAACGTCAAAAATAATAGTTTATACCATCTTTAACCCACCCAACACCCCCCCTTACGTCTTTTCCTCCTTCTGGTGGTTTCTTTAAAAGTGTTTGTTAGCATAACAGACTGAATGGAGCATATGTCTTTCTTTCAGACATTTATTTTGAAAGTTTTGAGATGATATTATGTATGTTTGTCCCTGGCGTTTATGGTGTTGACTTGAAAAGGTTCATAACAAAGAGAATTACGTCTTTTCTAGGAAATATAAATAATCACATATAGTCTTTAGTAATAATAATGACGCCTGTTGGCTAACAGATGTAACAGTTGTTGTTTTTATTAATTTATACTACATTTATAAAAAAAAATCTTATCTACTTTAAGTTTTTACAATGTATTGTAACTGACGTAACATTAATATAATTAATTCATAATTTTTTTAGGGAATTTTAACAGAAGGAGGTTAGTAAAGTCGAACCTTTTTGTACATATAAAATAAATGTAGACTAAGCACCATTTATAGACGTTAGTCAAATCGAACTTTGACTCGGAGCCAACATCAAATGACAGTCTGATTTTAACAGAAAGGTAAGCCCGCATCAGTGGCCGCATGGTCTAATGCGGTACTATCACAATCTTAATGCTGATCTCAGTCGGGTGTACCGAGGATTTTTACCCTAAAAGTTTTGCATTCTCCCTCCACGCGAATGCGGGTACAGTTCCTATAAATATATCCTTCCTTATCCCTAAAATCACTATCGTAAATAGTATATAAGCGTATAACCAGAAAGGGTAGTAAAACGTGGTACTTGGAAAAAACTTAAAGCACCATTGCTATACCAATTGAGATCCCCCTTTTTACTTTCTATCTTACAGGTAGAGAAAGTATGGTGATCGTCAAAAAAATCGAACTCGAGATTTTGATGAATCTTGACGTTTCATGACTCCCTGAATCCGAAAAAGTGGTTTTTGAATTTCCGTCTGTCTGTCTGTCTGTCTGTCTGTACCTCCAACTAGAGCCTAAACTATTTTACCGATTGAGCTGAAACTTGATATCTAGGGTTTTCATAGGGTTTCCCTGAGGGGTTTTGGAATTGGATATCTACCCCTAAAATTAAGGGTAGTTTACTGAAGGGAAAAAAGAGAAAAAGTCGATTTTCTCAAAATCGGCTATAACGATTTTGATTAAATTTCATTTATAAAAATTAATAAATATTCCAAACAAAATGGCTACTCTCAATATTTCGGCAAAATCGCTTTAAGGGCTCCGGTCTGATGCGTAAATTAACATTTTTTATAATAGCTCCGAAACTATTTGAGATATGAAATTACTTAGCATTACAAATATGTATATATATTTATAATACAAATATTTTATTCGAAACATATTTTTATAAAATCAATAACTTTCAATCTATACGCAATTATATGATTTTTTTTTAACTTTTTGGACATTAAAGTTTAAGTATTGCGACCGTAAAAAAAACTAACCTGAAATGTTGATGGATGTCGACCTCTCATGACCCCCACACCCCCAAAAAAATAGTCTTTGCAATGCCGTCTCTCTGTGTGTCTATAAAAACTTAAAATTAAGGGCAGTTTACTGAAGGGCGAAAAGAGAAAAATTTGGTTTTCTCAAAATCTGCTCAAACGATTTTGATTAAAATTTGTATCTAGGCGTTGATTAAGATTATAAATAGACTGGCTATTTTCATTTTCCTATGAAAATGATTTTTAGGGTACTTTACAGAAGCGTTAATTTCCGTATCTCCACAACTATTTGAGAAACTAAACAACTTATCATTGCAAAATTGTAGGACTATTAGAAATAAAAAACTTTTATTTGACACATATTTTTATAAAAGCAACAGTTTCTGAGATATTTGCAAATATATTAATACAATTTTGTGAGCTTTAGTTGTAAACATATACTACTTAAGTCTTAACGCCATAATTCTCCAATGCCATAGAGTAATTAAATATAAGTATCTAAAATAAATGGTACGGCGCACCGCACAGACTTTCTCTCTCTTTCTATAAACTCATAAGATTTCTGAACGGAATAATGTACATTGTATCATCACCACTCCACATAAGAACACGCATAAAATAATATACAATGATATAAGATCAATGAGAAAAGAGGCGCATCTTTGTCCACCTAAGAGAATTTCAAAAAGTTTAATGTATTCCACATGGGTCAACACTTCGTAATAAAATCTCGATTTTTGGTTAAAATCTTAACATTTTATAAGGTGTTACAGATCTTCAAGTCATCGCATTGATATTTAATTGTTCATTTATACATTTTGACCAATAAAAAATGTAAATATTGACTATTGAGTCTAAAATGGAGCTAGATCATTGCTGTGCAAACATTTCTCCTAAGAGCTTTAAGGAAAAATAACATACTTTTTTTAGATACTTATATTTAATTACTCTATGGCATTGGAGAATTATTGCGTTAAGACTTAAGTAGTATATAAAAATATAGTAGTAGTAGTAGTTTATAAAAATATATGTCAAATAAAAGTTTTTATTTCTAATAGTCCTACAATTTTGCAATGATAAGTTGTTTAGTTTCTCAAATAGTTGTGGAAATACGGAAATTAACGCTTCTTTAAAGTACCCTAAAAATCATTGTCATAGGAAAATGAAAATAGCCAGTTTATTTATAATCTTAATCAACGCCTAGATACGAATTTTAATCAAAATCGTTTGAGCAGATTTTGAGAAAACCAATTTTTACTCTTTTCGCCCTTCAGTAAACTACCCTTAATTTTAAGGTTTTTGTATACACACAGACAGACGGCATTGCAAAGACTATCTTTTAGGGTTTGGGTGGGTCATGAGACGTCGACATCCATCAAAATTTCAGGTTAGTTTTTTTTACAGTTGCAATACTTAAACTTTAATGTCCAAAAAGTTAAAAAAAATTCATATAATTGCGTATAGATTGAAAGTTATTGATTTTATAAAAATATGTTTCGGATAAAATATTTTTATTATAAGTATATATACATATTTGTAATGCTAAGTAACTTCATATCTCAAATAGTTTCGGAGCTATTATAAAAAAAATTAATTAACGCATCAGACCGGAGCCCTTAAAGCCATTTTGCCGAAATATTGAGGGTAGCCATTTTGTTTGTAATATTTATTAATGTTTATAAATGAAATTTAATCTAAATCGTTGGAGCCGATTTTGAAAAAATCGACTTTTTCTCTTTTTGCCCTTCAGTAAACTACCCTTAATTTTAAGTTTTAATAGACACACAAACAGACGGCATTGCAAAGACTATTTTTTAGGGTTAGGGGGGTCATGAGACGTCGACATCCATCAACATTTCAGGTTAGTTTTTTTTTACGATCGCAATACTTAAGCTTTAATATCCAAAAAGTTAAAAATAATATATAATGGCGTATAGATTGAAAATGATTGATTTTATAAAAATATGTTTCGAATAAAATATTTTTATTATAGGTATATATACATATTTGTAATGCTAAGTAACTTCATATCTCAAATAGTTTCGGAGCTATTATAAAAAATGTTAATTTACGCATCAGACCGGAGCCCTTAAAGCCATTTTGCCGAAATATTGAGAGTAGCCATTTTGTTTGGAATATTTATTAATGTTCATAAATGAAATTTAATCAAAATCGTTAGAGCCGATTTTGAGAAAATCGACTTTTTCTCTTTTTTCCCTTCAGTAAACTACCCTTAATTTTAGGGGTAGATATCCAATTCCAAAAACCCCTCGGGGCAACCCTATGAAAACCCTAGATATCAAGTTTTAGCTCAATCGGTAAAATAGTTTAGGCTCTAGTTGGAGGTACAGACAGACAGACAGACAGACGGAAATTCAAAAACCACTTTTTCGGATTCAGGGAGTCATGAAACGTCAAAATTCATCAAAATCTCGAGTTCGATTTTTTTGACGATCACCATACTTTCTCTACCTGTAAGATAGAAAGAAAGTAAAAAGTATGTTATTTTTCCTTAAAGCTCTTTGGAGAAATGTTTGCACAGCAATGATCTATCTCCATTTTAGACTCAATAGTCAATATTTACATTTTTTATTGGTCAAAATGTATAAATGAATAATTAAATATCAATGTGATGACTTGAAGATCTGCAACACCTTATAAAATGCTAAAATTTTAACCAGAAATCGAAATTTTAATACGAAGTGTTGACCCTTGTGGAAGACATTAAACTGTTTGAAATGCTCTTAGGTGGACAAAGATGCGCCTCTGTTCTCATTGATTCTATATCATTGTATATTATTTAATGCGTGTTCTTATGTGGAGTGGTGATGATACAATGTACATTATTCCGTTCAGAAATCTTACGAGTTTATAGAAAGAGAGAGAAAGTCTGTGCGGTGCGCCGTACCATTTATTTTATCCATGGATTAATTTGTATAACATTTGCATACTATGTGAGAATCAAGTGGTAGTACATCTGATAAATGAACTGAGGATCCCAGTTTAGATTAGTGGTATGATCTAAAAGGTTATAGTTGGGTAAATTGGGTATTTTATTTTCATAATGAAGAATTGATGACAGGGGGAATGGTTGCTGTGCGGTGATCTGGCTGTCTAGGTGTAAGGTGTCGGACTTCTGTGCTGGGGGTCCGGGCTTCAATCCTCGGTCCCAGCACAGATTTATCTGATTGCCAAACCCTTCCTTCACCTCTGACAAGACGTGTATTAATCACAACTTGTGAATGTGTGGAGTGTCAGGCCTTCACCGTGGTTCGGATCCCACGTTAAACTGTAGGTCCTCCATTTCATCTCACAATCACCCTACCATTACACATTAGCGTAAGTGCGTACAACCCGATTAATAATAATAATAATAATAATAATAATAATAATAATAATAATAATAATAATTGTTGTGCTTTTTTTGGAGTAAATATAATTCTTAAATATATCAAATAGAAAACAAAATAAAAACATGCTTGACTATATATATGGTTCGATTACCTGATAAGGACATATTTTTAAAAAATACATCATACCAGTTACGCCATTAAGTGACCAGAATCTCAGAGTTTTAAAAGTGTTCTATGTCCACTTTAATCTATATATTTTTTCAAGCTATGTTTTATTAATCTGTCGCTGGTGTGAATTTCGAGTCCAGTAAAATACATAATTATAGTGATATTAATTTAATAATAGATTCTCTAAATGTAGTTCGTGTCTCGTCGAAATGTTTAGACAAAGTATGACTGAATTAACTGATCATACAAATGTGTTTTAAGTTGGTAAAATGATATTTCTGGTTATATTTTATTGAAAAAAATTTGAATTATTATTGAATGTGTTAAGATATAAAATGGTGGAAATTATAAGATAAAAATAGAACATTTTTGCATCAATTTAACTTCATCGTAAGGTGGGAGTGTACTATATGATGGGAGAAAATATCACTGTTTTTGAATTTGTTTTGGCCAAAATAACTAAAATATCAATCCAATAGAAACGTGTAAGTTAATTTGATTCACATGTTGATATCAACGGTTTTTTAATATCTGTCATGAAGCATAGCAGCATTAGATTAGAAACTTTTTAAATGAAAAAAATGAAAAAAACTGTCATTAAATTCCAGGAAACCCCTTGACAAATATTAAAGAACTGTGGATGTTACCATGTTTTTACTGAGGACTTATTTGATTTATTTTGCCCCCCCCCCCCCAAAAAAATTGCTTGTTATAAAACTGAAAAAATACTGCCCTTAACTCTCCAAGTTCCCTACACTACCATCTTAAGGTAAAAAAAAAAGTGTAAGAAGTTTTGCATGTGCAGTTTTGTCCGTTGGTCTGTACGGTAGGTATATTTATATATGTGTATGGAAACGATACACAGATTGCAATAAATCATTTCCAATCTGTTTACCTTTTCTCTACTCCTCGGAGAGAGATTATTATTATTATTATTATCATCATTTAGCACTGCGTCTTACTACCCGTTCGGGTTGTATGATTAAGTACTAATTACACTAATGGATTTGGAATTGGGAAGGTTGAATTTAGAGGAAGTGAACCCGCATTTGCGTGGAGCCCGAGTGGAAATCAATTTGGAAACCCCCCCAGTTCACCCGACCGAGATTCTAACGTCGATCTCCCCGTCCTCGGTGGTCTAGCTCAACACAAAAGTGGCGCGTTAGCCAACTACGCCACCGAGGCGGGTCTCGGAGAGGGAAGTATTGTGATCATCAAAAATAAAGCCACACTAAAGATTTTGATAAATGTAGACGTTTTATGACCCCCGTTGAAACCGAAAGAGTTTTTTTTGTTTTTTTTTTGCGATGCCGGCTGTCTGTTGATATCTATGACTAGAGCCGAAACCATTTTACCGATCGGGCTAGAACTTGGTAACAAGGGTTTTCATAAGGTCGTGTTTTTGGAATTAGATATATAACCCTACAATCAAGAATAGTTTACTGAAGGGAAGAAAGAGAAAAAAATCAAATTTCTCAAAGTCCACCCTAACGATTTTTATTGAATTTTTTTTTTTACCTGAACACTGTTAAACACTACAAACAAAATAGAAATTCTCTTTTTCCTGCGGAATTAACTTTAAGGGCACTTCACAAATTGAGATACGAAATAGCTTAGCAGTGTAAAGTTGTAGTACTGTTAAAATAAAAAATAATTTAATCTGGTATATATTTTCATGAAATCAATAGTTTCTAAGCTATAACCTAACATATATTTTAGTATGAACTACTTAGAAATATGAAATTGATTTTTATGCCCTTTAGCGAGACAAAGATTTTATTCTTTTCTCGATGTTTCTGTAACAGTGTATATTATTAAATGTACGCGCTTTGGTGGAGTGTTTCTGCAACGTTTTATATTATTTCGTTTCACAAATTTCACCCGTTTTTAGTAAATGTATATTTTAAGATAAAAGAGAAAGAAAGTCTGTGTGGTGTACCGTACAATTTAATTTTTATTCACTTCGTCTTATATCAGATTTAAATTTATCCCAATTTTATGACCCGAAAATTTTGTGCTATACCCCCACACCCTCACCCCCCCCCAAAAAAAAATATTAATAAATGGGTGTGCAATTTAAGTTTTGCCGAGTATTTTCAATATATTTTATAATTTAGATGAATCAAAATTAATTCAGGGACGATATATTTTGGAGGCAAGGTGGGGGGTAGGGGTTGGAAGATAAAGCACCTAACATGCCTTCCGCCCTATATAGAGTCCTTGAACCCTGCTGTGAGAAGGGGCAGGGGATGAAGGGAGGGAATATCGTCAGGATGAAGTATTAGACCTGGTGTCGCGCGCCTGCTTGACATTGACGGACGTCCAAGCTTATGAAAATAACCCCTTCGCCTCCTAACCGTGTACTAAAAGTGGCGCACTCATTTTCCTCGGAATTAGAGGAAAGACAAGCAATCTCAATTTTATCATTTTTTACTAAAATAAAATCTTATAAAAGACCCAATTATTCTCCTTTACTTAAAATAATTAATTATCCTTAGGAACGGTGGACTTTGGAATGATAGGTAATTTTTTTTATTTGTCACGAATAAAATGTAACATTCAATTTTGATTTATTTGTTAGTTTTTAATTTTAAATTTTAGTCTTATATCTGTTATAAAAAACTACCTTTTGCGTCACTTTCGTGTTGGACTGGACTGCTAGTGATGGAGGTATTGGGGTTCGAATCCTTGTCGGATGTATTGAGGATGTTTTTTTTCCAAAATGGTTTCCTCCTCTACCTCTATATTCTTCTAAAATTATACCTTCCTTACCCTAATACCGTAATTAATGTATGCGTATAGCCCTAACAAGTACTAAAACCTGGTGAAAAAAAACATACAATTTTAGTTTGAGACATAAAAAACTTTGAAAGTAATTCACGTTGTCCAAGGCCTCAAGCTTCAACTCTCGATTAAGATACTGAAGATGGTTTTCTATAAACTATTTTCCAATCTCCTTTCACAAAAATTCGGGTGGACTTTTTCTAAATTCTGCCTTTCTTATCTCGACCTGATTAATGTAATTATGTATATTCATATTGTCTTTATATGTGGGAAAACGTATTGAAGCACTATAATATAATATACATTACATCTTACATTGATCACTTTTATATTTATGTAGTCCAACACCTTATCTCAGCCAGTAGTGTGGCTGTATACTGAACTAAGGGTGCCAGGTTCAATTCCTGGCACGGCCTAAAAAATGTATGATTGGTGAAATGTGGGCTTCCTCCTTCAAAGTGATGAACTAAAGGCCGGGGGTTGGATGTTGTGTTTGTTCTATATTTAAGTTAGTTAATTAGTCGTGTGCTGGTATAATCAGTCAGTTCAAAATATGTACGTTAAATACCACCGTTAATAAAACATATTTATATAATGTGTAAGACTTCATGTTGTGAGCCCGCAAGCGGGCTATACCGGCCGAGCGGCCGCCGTCGTTAGAGATGATAGTGCCAATATTTTCGGGTAGAGGGTGTCATTTAGTCAGCACAATGAGCCCACTGGACGTTAATCTCAGTTTTATAGACCGGAGCTGCTACTGTTTTTATTCAAGTAGCTCCTCAAATCTCCTCACGAGGCTGAGTTAGACCCCTGTTCAGGATCCACTGCTTCACAGATACATTTTTGGGAGCCCCAGAGATCGAGCCCGGGACCTCTGGATCTTTAGCCAGGAGCTCTGACCACTAGACCATAAAGGTGGACATATTAGATGTAAAGTATTGTAAAATTGTATTTATTATAATTACGTATATGGACCCGCTTCGGTGGCCACGTGGTCTAACGCGCTACCATTACAGTAGACTAGACTGCTTAAGACGGGAAGATTGGGGTTCAATCCCAGTCGAATACACTGAGGGTGGTTTTCTCTAAATTGTTTTCCACTCCCTTTCCACACAAATGTTGATGCAATTCTTCTAAATTAAACCTTCCTAATCCCTAACACATTAGTGTGATTATTAAATAGGTGTAAAGCCCGAAAGGATAGTAAGACGCGGTGCTAAAAAAAAAATTACGTACACATTTTACATTCAAAGACATTTTTAATGACTAGAGGTGAGAAAACGGATTTAATATTACAACTTGTTTGTACAAATCAACCCGCCTCGGTGGCGTAGTTAGCTAACGCGCTAGTTTCGTGTAGAACCAGAATAGCGAGGACAGGGAGATCGAGGTTCGGTCGGATGAATTGGGGGTGGTTTTTTTCCTAAATGATTTTATACTCTCCCTCCACTCAAATGCGTGTCCGCTTACTCTAAATGTAACCTTCCCAATTCCTAATCCGTAAGAGTAATTAGTACATAAGCGTATAACCCGAACGGGTAGTAAGACGTGGTGCTAAAATATACAAATCAGTATTGTAAAATGCTATGCTAACTTTAATTCGTTTTTCCCGCCTCTACAGCCACTAAAAATGTCCTTGACTTTAAATTATAGTGCGTAATTGCAACAAGTAAAGCCCTTCAGCGACGAATTCCACGTCTACACTTAAAGCGTTGCAGCGGTTCACCGCAAAAACGAATCTGCGTTCCCCGATGCGCCCACGATCTGTCGGCCATCATAGACACCACAGCGATACTGTGCCGCCACACAACAGCTGCAAACGACTTTATAAAGCGTGTCACCACATTAGACGCTAACTTTTTTTTTTAAGTCGTGCGAATTTTTCGCTTGTCTTTGTTGTCGAATAAAATAAGTAGATTTTAATTGATTCTATCAGAACGGTAAAAATATACTATCCACTACTATTATTATTTATTTAGCACTGCGTCTTACTATCCGTTCGGGCTGTACGCCTATGTACTAATGACTCTAATTTGTTATGGATAGTGAAGTTGTAACATAGAGGAAGTGCACCCGAATTTTCGTGGAGAGTGGAAAACCATTTGGGGGAAAAACCACCCTCATTTCACCCGAATGGGATCGAACCCCGATCTCCCCGTTTTCGGCAGTCTAGTCTAACATGAGAGTAGCGCGTTAGAACACGTGACCACCAAAGTGGGTATCTACTCATAAACAAATACTCATTTTCAGTCATTCCATTTTCAATTCTGAAGTCTCTGTATCATTTATAAAACTTAAATATATAACTAAATTTATATAACATATATCACCTTTCATTAATCCGACTCATTAGCTCAGTTGGTAGACTGTCCGTTTACTGAGCTAAGGTTCATGGGTTTGATTCCCGGCATGGCCGAAAAATTTATCATTTATGAAGTATGAGTTCACCCTTTCACATTGATAAATTAACGGCTGGGGACTGGATGTTGTGCCTGTCATAGTCTTAAGTTAGATTATAAGGCATATGAAGCTACGACAGGCCTAGCCAGCCGGTAGTGGAAAAATATATGGCTTGAATAAAAAATGACCCAGGCCACAGGCTGGAAAAGTAATAGATATAAAAAAAATAGTTTGGGTAAAACTTTAGAAATCATTGTCTAAATGAATCGTTTCATGTTTTAAATAAATATCTATTTTTAAAATAATACATTAATCTCCCTGGAATAAGAGTTTTTAATCTCCATTTGTTAACGTGAATATAGACAAAGTTACAGTCCAACTTCATATAAAGAACTTTTTAGAAAATAAAAGCATTTTTCTTTTCTGTCAACATTGATAACCTTTTACTATATTATTAGTTTTATTTTATAGGTATTGATAATATCGCATTAACTTTATCATATTATGTATTATAGTGTCGAAGAAAATTTTCAAGTATAAGTTTTTAGTAAACTATCATTTAATAAGTTTTATTCGTAGCACATTATATGTAATGTCAAACACTCCAATGATACCATTTGGAACCAAAACGTCAAAGCAATTTTTTAAATATTTCAAGTTTTTGACAAATCAGTCATCAGTAAACTATTCATAAATGAGTGTTTATCCCAAAGACAACTATACATTGTTATTCGTCATATCACACAAACTTCAGATATACATTTTGAACCAAACAAATCCTAGATATAAATTTTAATCAAAATTGTTAGAACCATTTTCGAAAAATTTATACTTCAAAGAAATAACTCATCAGTAAACTACCCTTAATTTGAGGGCGAGTGTAAAAATCATAAAAACCTTCCGAGGTATCACCCTATAGCATCTAAATATCAAGCTTGAACATAATCCATCTAAACGTTTCGGATTCGTGTACAGGGACAGACAGAATCGTAAAACCCATTCTTTTAGGCTCGGGGTCATATAATACGTAAAGATTTATCATAATCTTGAGTACGATTTTCTTATGATCACAATACTTTATCTTGATATGAGAAAGTAAAAATTATAGTTGAATATCCAATGACTTGTAAAAGTAGATGCAGTAATTTTTGAAGCTGTCAGACAAGTTTCTTCCTATGATAAGTAGACTAGCTGTGTTGAGCTGGCCTGTTATGCCCTTTACTTGGAAGTCCTTAGGACGATACATACATGACACATGCGAGTCCGGGCTACATCAGTCGTAGCCCAGTTTGTGGAAAGATTAGCCAGACTGAGTACCAATGTACCGTTGCCCAGGGGACGCCCGAATGTACTAATCGTACATCCTTTATGTGTCGGTTCTTTCCTTGTCCTGATGAGATGAGTTGATGGTGATAGTGAGTATGATGGTGATAGTATGAGGGTTATAGTGGTGTATGATGGTGCTAGTGAATAAGAGGGTGTGGAACCTGTGGAAACCCTTAAAATCTAAGTTAAATCTGATCAACCAAAACCTGGTGACCATTGGAGTAATTCTCCCTTTCGGAAAAAAATACCCAAGGTACCAGCCGATAATCAAACCGGGACCCCCTAGGATCGTAGCCAGGTGCTCTAACCACTACACCACCGGGCCGGTTTGGTTGATACTAATACTGGATGTAATATGGGCAGGTTTCCGTTTACAAAAGGTTCTCCAAGTTTAAAATTCTACCTTACCATTTATATGCAAACAATTTTTGTTAGTAAAATAAAAAAATCCCAATATTATATTATTAAGAGGAAACTCGCTACCGAAGAAAATATTCATATTCTCTCCCACTGGGTGGGTGGGTGGAGGGGAGTTTATACTCGGTCTGGAGTAGTAGGGGGGGGGTTAATCCTGGGGGAGTGGGGGAAAAAAAAGGGGGGGGGCGATAAGGACACACGTGTTGTGGGCTCCAGATTTGAGACACCGGCACGCTATAAATGTTTCATGTCACGTTATAGAACATGGATCTCAACTCACCCCCAACCTTATACCTCTCCCCATCCCCTTCTTTCTTTTTCATCCTTACATCGTGTGCAAGGCCCCCCACCCCCACCCCCCAAACAGAGTCCATCCAGGGTCCACTCTCCCCCTTCACCGCACCTCTTTGTCAATACCAGACTCGCAGCAGGCCGCCCATGGATTATTTAGAAAGCTCGTAATGGTGTCCACTAAAATCTTGTACATCTCTTCCTACTTTTTTTTTTTTTCACTATTTTATTTTTCTTTCACCCTATTTTTTTTTTTATTCGTTCTTCCATCTCTCTACTCACTAAACACACACGTGGTGTTTTTTTCCTTTCTTTCTTATTTTCTTCCGGGTTTTTTTTTTTTCATCCCTGGTGATCCGCTCATCTTCTTTCGTCCCTTGTGGAAGATGACCATTCTTTATTCTTTTTATTTTATTTTATTTTTTTTAGTAGAAAAACGTCTCATCTCTCAGCTACTCTACTCATTGTCTTTGATAAAAAAAAATTCTAGGACGTAATTTTCGTGATTTTTTTCTGAAAAATTTCCTTTTTTTTTATTAATAAAGTCGATCTCTTAATAAACAACAAAGTTTAGTAAACAAATATTTGATATCGGTTCGTTTATTAAATTAGGTACTTGAAAAAAATTGGCGAAACTTTTTTTAACACAAAAAGGTGAAATAGTTATAAAAAATAAGTATTTATTTTTTAATTTACGAAACGTTAAAAAAAAAATTATAAAGTAATACCTGTGTCATCTGGAATCTAAATCCTTCAACCCACGGCACGTGAGCCACTTGCGGCCTGCGGCCTGCGGCCCGTTGGCTCATGAAAAATATAAAATTATTTCAAGAGAAGAAATTACAAATAAAGATATATATATTTTGCAAAGTCAACTAATAAAATAAATAAGTATTTCAGGTTAGTTCATAAATGATTTTTACTTTTTTACGTGAAGAAAAGTATTTAATTTTTATACATATTATGTACTTTGACCCGGCAAATTAGAAATTTAGTATACAAGAATCCCTCTACCTCTAAAAAATAGGAATAAAGCAACAGAGATGATACTTAACGAGAAATCCGAAATCTCACCTGTCGTAGACAGGCCTAATCCCTAGTGTGAGTATAAATGTATAAAAAATGAGCCAGTACGAATATTTTAATATTTATTTAATCCTAATATTATCGGTACAGTATTGCGGCCCGTGGGCCAATAAGAGACAAAAACTTTGGCCCTTGGACATAAAAAGATTGAAGACCACTGCTTTGAGGCAAAAATGTATCTGCATTGTTATAAAAAAATATTAACATATCAGTGTTTTGATTTACTTATGTAAATCAAATTAATTAACAGGGCTGATATGATATAAACACTGCCTATAAGCACACTTTTAAAAAAAATTGAATTTTAGCCCTTAACCTACTTGTCGCCCCCCTCGCCTCTCCCTCAAATTACCAGAAAAAATCCCAGCACGTGCACTTGCTTGGTTAATATGGAGATTTAAAGTAGTTTGACTTCAATATGCTACTCAATAGATCCACTATTGATGAGTAAACGCGATTAAAATATTATTTAGAATATATATAGTCTAGCAGCATTTGCGTGGAAGGAGAGTGGAAAAACAACCCTTGGTAGAACTGACCTTGATTCGAGCTTCAATCTTCTCGTCTTCATCAGGCCAGTCTAACAGGAGAGTCACGCCTTAGACACCCCGACCACTGATGAGGGAGGGTCCAATTTGTATTACTAATCAAACAATATTTCTCACATATCAGAATCCATCCTAAATAAAGCTCTTCCACACTGCAGTGGCGTAACGAGGTGGGTAAAAAGGCAGGGGATGTCTGATAAAGGGGTTCCATAACTCCCCAGTGGCGTAATGAGGTGAGTAAAAAGGCAGGGGATGTCTGATAAAGGGGTTCCATAACTCCCCAGTGGCGTAATGAGATGGGTAAAAAAGGCAGGGGGTGTCTGATAAAGGGGTTTCATAACTCCCCAGTGGCGTAATGAGATGGGTAAAAAAAGGCAGGGTATGTCTGATAAAGGGGTTCCATAACTCCCCAGTGGCGTAATAAGATGGGTAAAAAAGGCAGGGGATGTCTGATAAAGGGGTTCCATAACTCCCCAGTGGCGCAACGAGGTGAGTAAAAAGGCAGGGGATGTCTGATAAAGGGGTTCCATAACTCCCCAGTGGCACAACGAGGTGAGTAAAAAGGCAGGGGATGTCTGATAAAGGAGTTCCATAACTCCCCAGTGGCGTAACGAGGTGGGTAAAAAGGCAGGGGATATCTGATAAAGGGGTTCCATAACTCCCCAGTGGCGTAACGAGGTGGGTGAAAAGGTAGGGGATATCTGATAAAGGGGTTCCATAACTCCCCAGTGGCGTAACGAGGTGGGTAAAAAGGCAGGGGATATCTGATAAAGGGGTTCCATAACACCCCGGTGGCGTAACGAGGTGGGTAAAAAGGCAGGGGATGTCTGATAAAGGGGTTCCATAACTCCCCAGTGGCGTAACGAGGTGAGTAAAAAGGCAGGGGATGTCTGATAAAGGGGTTCCATAACTCCCCAGTGGCGCAACGAGGTGAGTAAAAAGGCAGGGGATGTCTGATAAAGGGTTTCCATAACTCCCCAGTGGTGTAACGAGGTGGGTAAAAAGGCAGGGATGTCTGATAAAGGGGTTCCATAACTTCTCTCCCCCCCGCCCCCCAATCCATTTCATTTTGATGGAATCTATAAATAAAAACTTTTTTTTACTTGGTTTAACATTTTATCACTGAAACTCGGATTAGGGTTAAATTACCTCACCCCCTTTCCCACACAAGGTTTCTAGTCACGCCACTGTTCCGCAGTACATGCTTCCTTCTTTCTCTGCGGTTCCCCTGCTTTTGATGTAATAGTAATAGTAGAACTGGGCGTACAGAAGTAGTAGGCCCGAAGCAAAACGAATCCAAATAAGTAAGAAAGAAAAGTTTCGTGTAGTTGGATTGTGAGTGGATCTCCTCGATGAAGTTTTTTTTAGGGGGGAGGAGGAGTTAGTGGAAGGGGTGCGGGGGAGGGGGGAGTGAAGAGGGCTTCGAGCTGGATCCAGGAGCGTCCACTCCAGTATACTATGGACTTCAATGTTCTGTAGTAGGATGAGGTCTAGACCATGGATAAACTATAATAGGAAGCAGCTCTTATATCTTGACAAAACTTTAAGGGGTCCCGGGTTCAATTCCCGGCTGGTATCTTGGGTATTTTACTCTTTTGGGGAATTATCCAGATGATCGCAGGGTTGGTAAATTAGTCTTAAGTTAGGTTAAGACTCACCCGGCTCCACAACTTTATAATACGATCATCGCATCATCTCATTGCTGGTACAAAGTGTAGACAACCTCCTATGTTGTACCCTGGGCAACGTTCTGTGCAATCATACCGGCTAATGGTCTACATACAGGCGACTGAACTAGATGTCATGTTTCTCCCGGTCAGTATGCCATACGCCAAAAAAAAAAAATTGAAGGGGTAAACGGGTATTTAACGTGCACTTTCTGAACCGACGAATTATATCCACACAAATTTACAAACTAGCTTAATTTTAGAAAAGTACGACAATCAATTCATTCCAGGCTGTTAATTCATCACTGAATTAGTAAGAACCTGCATCAATGGCCGAATGTTTAAAGCGTCACTTTCGTGTTAGACTGTCCTGCTGATGACGGTAAGATCGGGGTTTGAATAAGGGTGTAATGAGGGTGTTTTTTCCTAAATGGTTTGGCAATCTCCCGCCACAAAAATGTAGGTAGATTACCTCTAAATTCAAACTTTCTAATATCGAACATTTACGTATTAGTACATTTGTTATAGCCAGAAGAGTAGTAAGACGTGGTGCTAAAAAATTAAAAAATAAAATCTACTAGTTGATAATCTATTATCCTACTAGTGATTGATAATTATTTTATAAGCGACCAATCCCACTAAATTGATTATTTGCTTAAAACATCCACTACTTTGGGGGTAGGGGGCGAAGGGGGGCTTCCACATTTCCCTATGATTTTTCCAACCTACTTCAAATCTATTCTGGAGTATTTCCTCTAATTTACAGTACAAAATCTTTACCACTTAGATTTAGTCGTTATAATAACCTTAGTATTAGGACGTAAAATTTAAAAAATCTTATTTTAAATAAGCCTACGTAAACAGTACCATGTTTATTTGTAAACGTATTTAATAGGAGATCATAAAAAATAAATAGATACACTCACATAGATAAAATAAGCTCACAACAGCCCCGAAGAGCTATGGTGAGCCATCGGATATTAATAGAAAGAGAAGTAACATGATTAAAACTTGTCGCCCTATAGGGTTGATTAAAATACTCTTCCATTGGGTGGGATAGGGGTAAAGATAAATTAAAACACCCCATGTCCCATATGAGCCTAAGATGACCTTAAAATAATACACATAAATTGATTAAGCTTACTATAAGATTTGGAGATAAACTATGGTTAAAATCAAAATATAATTGAGAAATAAAAATGTACATTATATGGAAAATAACCCAGGTACACTTAATAGAGGCTTGGGAATCAAAAAATGCCCATGCGATCGAGATTGAGGGGTGTGGGGAATCCGAGTTAAGGGTAGTGTTCTTTTTTTTCAGTTTTTATAGCAAAATAATTTTTGGCCGAAATAAATAAAATATTCTCCAGTAAAAAATAGTGTTTAATTTTCTTACATGGTGATCAACGCTCTTTTGAATATCTGTTATGAGCTTAGTGGCACTAGAGGACAAACCTTTTAATGGAGAGAGAAATTTGTAGTCAAATTCCAGGACATCCTTAGCAAATATTCAAGAACTGTTGACGTCAACATGTGAAGAAAATTATACTCTGTATCTACTGGTGACCTGGAGGTCTAGGGTTAAGGTGTCAGACTTCAGTGCTAGAGGTCCAGGGTTCAATCCTTTGGTCCCGGCACAGATTTATCTGATTACCAAACCCTTCCTTCACCTCTGACAAGACGTGTATTAATCACAACTTGTGAATGTGTGAGGAATGCCAGGTCTCCACCGTGGTTCGGATCCCACGTTAACTGTAGGTCCTCCATTTCATCTCACAATCACTCCTACATTACACATTAGCGTAAGTGCGTACAACCCGAACGGGTAGTAAGACTTGGTGCTAGTATAATAATAAAAATCATAATAATATGTTTCTAGTGGAGAATTATTTAATTTAGTTTGGTTATAAAAAGGTTTTGCTATAAAAATTGTAAAAAAAAAATACTGACTTTTTCTTGCTTTCCTTACACTGCCCATATTAGGTTAAGTCATTGAATACATGAGACATTCTAAACCGCTCTTACACAGGGAGGTACCAACTTATTTCTGTCCTCTATGAGTCCTGTGCTGAACACTTCCCTCCAAGAGGGAACGGTGGAGGGGTGGAGGGGTGTAAAGAGAGACTATGAAGAAAGGGGAACTTGGAACTTGTAGGCTATGTTTGAAGCGTCGCGTCGGGACGCGGACATAGACGGCCGATGGAGGGGGGAAAAAAAAGACACTGCTGCTGGGAAGAACCTCAAGAGAGAGTTTGTTCTTCTATGCGGGTCGATAGATTCTACGACGCTAGAGGGACAATACTGTAGTGGACAGGAGAGGTCTCACTTGCTCGTTTGATACAACATAAGATTCATTTTATTTTACCTGTTTTATCCGTCCGGGCGTCTTTGAACGGTCGCTCGGACGGCTGCTTTCAGTTCAGAAGATGCGACCGGGAATAGCATCAGGATACCTGCAGCCGCTGAGAGGAAATAACTTGTAAATTAGGTTAAGTTAGTTTTTTTTAGTCCTTCTTTTCTTTATGTTTAGGTTAAGTTAGTTTTAGATCCATACAGGTGGTGGTTTAGGCTAGAAGTAGGCGGAACGAAATCTCCGATAGGGCGCCTCCGCAGGTGGTGGATAGGGGGATGCTCGCCACTGCTGGAGTTTCGCCAACTCTTGGGATATTAGATCCAGAGGTCGGTGGGACAATCGTAGAGTTTCCCAACTCTTGGGACTATTAGATCCAGAGGTCGGTGGGACAATCAGCGTTAGAGTTTTCGCCAACTCTTGGGACTATTAGATCCAGAGGTCGGGGGACAATCAGCGTTAGAGTTTTCGCCAACTCTTGGGACTATTAGATCCAGAGGTCGGTGGGACAATCAGCGTTAGGTGCCAACTCTTGGGACTATTAGATCCAAGGTCGGTGGAACAATCAGCGTTAGAGTTTTCGCCAACTCTTGGGACTATTGATCCAGAGGTCGGTGGGACAGTCAGCGGTAGAGAGTACCGGGGCGTAAAATACCCGGGGCGGACCATCTAGTAGGACAAAAACTATATAATAGGATTATAAAGACAGTTAGATTAGGTGCAAATTACATAATTTAATTATTGTTTAAAAATTTGTTATGGTTAATAGATGATGTAGACAAAAATATGTAAGTAGATTTAGGTCCCAAACTACCCTCTAGATGTCGGGATGGATGAAAATTAAATAAATATATATCCATCCGGTTGTAAATAACAATAATTTTGTAGGTACGAGGATGATATAATTAAAAAAATGTACTCACATTTTCGTATATGGATAGTGAGAGAAAAAACATTTAGTAAAAAACCATATATTCGAGAGAGAGATTAAGCCCTACTGTAACTTCCCCCGTAACCAGAAAACCAATGGTTTGTGTGCCCAAAGGGTATGGTTTTGTTTTTGTTTGAGGTTTACGTGCACTCTCTGAACCGACTGATTATATTATCAGCACATGACAGTTAAACTTACTTAAATCTAAAGCAGACACAACATCCAGCCCCCTGGCCGTTAAACCCAGTGCACACGAACTGCGGGGTGAAAATTAAATTCATAACGACTTTGTTCAAAATGGAAAATGGAGGCTAGGTTAGGTTACTTTAGGTTAGGTAGATTAGGTTATGAGTTGAATGGGATTACAGATTGTTCCGAAATTCATGTGCCCTTGCTGACCGGTATACTTTATTCTGAAATTAGAGTGCGCCCGTTAAGTCATACTTGGAAAAAAAAAATTTCTATCAATTCTAGATTTTTCGGCCATGCCAGGAATCGAGAATGGTACCATTATATCAGTAGGCAGACAAGCTACCGACTAAGTTATGGTATCTGACTATGTGAGGTGGTTGAGGCTCATAATTTAATATGGGTGCAATCATGTGCTTTCACAAATGTGGTTTATAACTGTTTTGTTTCCTTTTCACACCCTTGTGAGTACATATTCTCTAAAATAATCTCCTCAGTCCTTTCCTTATATTAAGTATTTGTTTGTTAATCTTGTCTTACTACTGTCAGGGCTTTCCCTATATTTAAATGAATTTGGTGGGAATAAGTAGAACAAATTTATAAGCTATTACTTGAAATTTGCGTGGAAAGTAAAAAAAAAATCCTTTATAAAAACTCGGTAAAATTGACTTGGATTTGAACCCCAACCTTCCTTCCACCGGGAAGCTAGACAAGACTAAGTTGATCTCTTAAGTAGTGAATGTATTAAGGTGGGAGTGAAAAGAACGCGATAAAAGGGAAATGTTTTTTGCAGTTTTTAATAACATAACATTTGTTTGGCGAAAAAAGAAATTAAAAAAAAAAAGATTGTAAATTTAATTTTCTTCCCACGGTGATATTAACAATTCTTGAATATTGTTAGGGCTGTCCTGTAATTTAATGACAACTTTTTTTTCTTCATTTAAAAAGTTTCTCGTCTAATGCCGTTATGTTTATGTCAGATATTCAACAAATGTTGATATCGCCGTGTGAAGAAAATTAAACTCTGTTTGAACTGAAATAATATTTTATTTATTCTCACAAAAAAAGTTTTGCTATAAAAAACTGTGCATTTCCAACACTCATACCTTAATAAATCAAGCTAGATGTTCATCTTAATTTTAAGTAAGAATTTAAGTAAAAAATATTCCCAAATTCTGTATGACAATAGCTTATTTTAAGAACGAGAATGCTGATAAACTTCAGCGAATTCAAGAATGCGAATTAAAAGTTAAAAAAAAAAAAGCTGTAACCAACAAAAGCACAACGGATGCGCGGTAGCGTAAAATGAATGTTTTCATCACGTCAGCCATTAAAAAGAGTCAAACCTAATCGTATAATTAGTATCAAGTATAATTAGACTGTTCAGCAAAGAAGTGGGTTGCAGCGACCATGTCAAAAAAAAATATATACATATTTTCTTTGTTCACAGATTAACTAATTACCTTATTGTGTTTGTGTCTACCACCCTTTTCACATTTAATTTAACGGTTCTTTCACACACTCACCGTTACCTTTGTGCAAGTCCGCCATGGCACATAAGTTACATTGATGGAGTGATACTTTACACGATCTCATTCGGATTCCCTTTTGTTGCTTATTTCATCAATTTTTTATTTATTTTTTTATTTGTCAAATGAAATTTTGACACGTGTGTTTTTGTTTTAAAGAGTTACGTATAAAGAATTATATAATTTGTTTCACAAGTTACGACTATTTGGGCGCATTTGCATGTTTTGGCGGAGTTTGGTAGTTAACTTTTTTTTTTTCTGAAAAAAACTTATAAAATTTAGTTTGTTTATTTATTTTTTTATTTTTACTTTCTCATATTATTATATATTTTAATAGTGAAAATTTTAAAACTTGAGACTATGATAGAAATTTGACGATTTATTTGATTCTAAACTAAAATTCAACCGGGTGACCCACAGACCTTCTTTAAATAAAGACATTAACTTTAAAAAAACTCATAAATAATAGGCTTACATATTTTTTGCAAAGACACTACACCAAGAGCATAAATGAAATAATATACACTGTTACAGAAACAATGATAAAGAGGAACATCTTTGTCCACCAAAAAGCATCAATTTCACATTTTCAAAGACCTTCACAAAAAAATTAATTTCAATCAAAAAGATTCTAATGTTTAACATTACTATATCTTTACAATGATATTTCATGTCTCTTATAGTTGCGGTGATATATTTTTTTAAATGATAAATTATGTTGATTTAAAGTACCGTCAAAGCCATGTAGGCCTATATGGAAAATGAAAGTTTCAATTTTATTTGTGATGTTAAACAATGAAAGATACCAAAATCTAATCGAAATATTTAGAGCGGATTTTGAGAAAATCTATTATTTCTCTTTTAGGCTTTCAGTAAACTAACCTTAATTTTAGAGCTATTTATCTAAATCTATGAACCTCTCTGGGGGGACCTTATAAAAATCCTAAATACCAAATTTTATCCCGATCGGTATAATGGTTTCGACTCTAGGCCGAGAGACAGACAGGTAGACAGATGGCATCGTGAAAACAACTTATTTTTTTAATTTAAGAGGGTCATGAAACGTCAGTATTTATCAAAATCATTAGTTCAATTTTTTTTTTCCCGATCACAATACTTTCTCTTTCTACGAGGGGTCGAGATAAAATAAAAATTGGGTTCTTTAATATCTGTCAAGGTTATCCTAAAATATGATAAGAACATTTTTCTCTTTATTTTAAAAAGTTTCTCGTCTAATGCTGCTCGTGATTGATATTCGACAACTATTGAATACATCATGTGAAGAAAGTTAATCTCTATGTTTCTACTGGGAGAAATTTTTTATTTATTTTTTGCCAAAAAAAAAATTTTGTTACAAAAACTGCAAAAAGATCGCCCTTAACTCCCACCTTAAGCGATCAATGTTACATATATGGTGCTAGTCGCGCGTATGAGTCTGTATTGGAAATGAACACGGAAGAGTGAAGAAATATTTCTTGGGTTCACCCAAGCTGGCCGGCGGGCAAATTGAAGATGGACCAGTGTGTGAGAATCTGTGTGTGTAAGATAGAGAAGCAAAAAAAAATAAGGAGGAGAGTTGTGTGGGGTTGTAACGTTTTGAGGGAGGATAAATACGAGAGAGAAAGAACGATGTTAGAAAGTGTGTGTGGTACAAGAAGAAAGAGATCTGGAGGACGGACCAGTAAGGATGGACAGACAAAGGCGAAGAGTAGAAAGAGAAGGACTAAAAAGCTTGTGAGATGGATGAGTAAGAAGACGAAAAAGAGAGAGAGAGATAGTGATAAAGGGGTAAAGGGTGGGGTGGGAGTGAGGGGGTTGTTATCGACAAGATGGCCAGCTAGAGACGTGCCCGGAGGCTGGGAACACAGTTCTGTCGGACGCGGGGGGGGGGGTTGAAGGGAGGTTCGTGGAAAGGTTGGGTAAGCGGGGGCGAGGAATAAGAGAAAGGGTGAGATAGTTGTGTGGGGGAGGGTGGGGTGATAGAGGGTGGCCACCCTCCAGGCTGACCACTCCGCTGCTCTCTTCTTCACTGTAACAAAGGCCCATGAACCCCCTCCTTTTAGTTTTCTCTCTTAAGCCCTATCATAAATACGTTTCCCAAAAATATGTAGAAATCTTTTCCGTCAGACTAACTATGTTGATACTATTACGACACGGTTGATAAATTGTAGTAAATAATATTAGGCGTCTGGGCTACATCAACTCGTAGCCCAGTTTGTGAAAAGATCAGCCAGTACTAATGTACCGCTGCTCATAGGACGCCTGAATGAACTAATAGTACATCCTTTCCGTGGAGGCTCTTTCCATGTCCCAATGAGATGAGTTGATGGTGATTGCATGAGGGTAATAGTGAATATATGATGGTGATAGTGAGGATGATGGTGATAGTGAGTATGAAGGTGTGGAACCAGTGGAAAGCTTAAACCTAGCTTAAGCCTAGTTGGGGTAGCTCCCCTTTCGGAAAAAATACTCAAGGTACCAGCCAGGGAATCGATCCCAGGACTAGGGATGTAAAAAAACATATCGATACCTTACTAATATCGATAGTTTCCTTTCGATACTAGTTTTTTTTTACTCGATACTTTTACCGATATAAGTACTCACATTCCAGTATCGGATCGGTATCGAAAGAATCAACATGCTTGTTATCTTCACTCATGCTTGGATTAAATGTTTATAGGGTGGACTGTGGAGGAGAACAAATGAAACTATTTCTCAATTCTCACTCATATTCTGCATGACAACAAGAAGCAACTCTAGCATTCAATCTATTTTAGCTCCTCATAATTCATAACTGTTCTTTCATCTTTGTTTATCAAATCATCCTGATGTCTGACCGGACGACGGGGCGAGTGGCGACCAGTCTTACTACCCCTTCCTTTATCAATCGAGCACGGTCACACAAACTAAAGAAAGGAAGCTTTTGTAGATCTCAATGAACTCACTAAACTTAAGGGTGCCCCAAGCAAACGAAGCAGAAAAATTTATGTGCGTTGTTTAAGCAGATGAAGCAGGACAGGACATCCATTCTTCTAGTGTTTGTCAATCTTGATAGAGTATATAAACGACGAATGTAGTTTTAAAAAAAATGGAACCTCCCAAAGTGAATTACAGAAGTTTTTTTTAAGAAGTTGGATAATGTAAAAAGTATAATTTAAAACTTGTTCGAAAATATTAAAAAACCACTATAATTTTCACTGTTTAAATAAATATGAAAATACATCTATGATGCAAAAGTTGAAATTATTATTATTATTATATAAAAAACTTTTTTCCAGATTAAAATTTTGATAGCAATATTTAATATTATCGATAATTTTCTTTCGATACTATTTAAGGTACCGATATTTTTCTTTCCGATACTTTTAATGAGTAGAGTATCGATAATTTTTCTTTCGATACCACATCCCTACCCGGGACCCCTAGGCTCGTACCCAGGTGCACTGACCACTACACCACGGGGGCTGGTATTAACCATAGTATACTCTCTATTATCCGGGTTAATGACAAGGGGGAGGAGGGGAGGGAGTTGCACGGATATTCTGGGATAGTCTGTATAATATTTTAACAGTAGGTTCAATATATCTCATCACGAATTAACGCGCTCTGATCGTTTAACAATTTGTGTAAATTATACGCGGACGGCCCAAACGAATTGTAAGTCACTTTGCACCCCCACAAAAAAACCTCTTCTTTAACAAACCATTGTATTTAGTATGGTTATCAGACAAGGTCAGCAATGACCCTTGGGAAACTCCAGAATTTTCTCGTAAGCTTTGTTTACTCTTTACCGTAAAATAGAAATGAAGAAATCTAAAGGGACACACGGAAAAGCCGCCATCCGGATAAGCCACTGAAGAGTAATCATAAGTCTACTCTAATTTGCTTAGCTCAGTTTAGTTTGTTACCTTTGGGGCATTGAACTGGTACTCTCAGTTTCTCTCTTTGAAGTACGATGAAATATTTTTTTAACAAAAACCTTTGGAATGGCGGTACACTTTACAATCATACCTTATGGTGTTGTGTTTTTTTAAGCACCGTGTCTCTACATGTTGCACGCTTGTGCACTAATTAAGCAAATTGTTTTAGGGATTAGAAATATTATTTTAAGGAAAGTGTACCCATTTGCGTGAAAGCATAGTGGAAAACCATTTTGTAAAAAAAAAAACCTCAGTATGCCCGACTGAGATTTGAACCTCGATCTCCCTGTCATCGACAGTCTATAGTCTATTGCGAGGTTTAGCGCGTTAGGCCAAGCGGCCACCAAAGTGGTAAAAATCTTAAGTTAGTTAACTTAAAAAAAAAGTTATTGAAGTCCTGGCTACCTACTCAAATGTTTGGTTTAGTCCAGTTTTCATAGGAAGGGCTTTTAAAAATAACACACAAACGTATTTTTGTGGCCAAAATTGATAGCAGTTTACTATTTTATTTGTGCTACTTTGTGGGTTACTAACTGTCAAAAGTGAAAGCTGCAGATCCTAAGACTTGACGTATGAATACGTGAAAATTAGATAAGGCCTTTCCAATGAAGATTGTACTGGTAACATAACTGCGGATAAAATAGTTTGATTATATTATTAGAAACCTAAAATAGTAAAGACTAACCAAGGATATGAGACTAATCAAGATAGCTCAGTGGTTGACATGCAAAGTCAAAGGTTCCGGATTGATTTCGTGTCCGATAATCTCAGCGTATATATTATAATACCAGTAAACCCTTGCGAAACTTTCACACATTCAATCCCCCCCCCAAAAAAAATTATTTAGTCTCTTTTTGGGTTGTTGGAATTTAATACTCGGCGAAATGTATTCACAAAATAGCAGAGAGATTTTTTTTCTGTGATTGATAAAAAAATATTGTTAGATTTTTATTTTAACTTAAATTTTAAACAAACAATATGTTTTAACGTAAACTGCTATGTCAGAAGTCGGTAAAAAAAATCCTATCCTTGAATATATTATTAGAAAGGATATTTGATAGCGAAATAATCTGCCCTGTGTGGTGAAGTGTTTGGTGCATCTGGTTACGAGCCTAGGGGTCTCGGGTTCTATTCTCGTCCGGTACCTTGAGTATTTTTCCCGAAAGAGGTACTACCCACAATGGTCACCAGGTTCTGATTAGTGAGAATTAAGTTAGTTTGGCTGGTAGATGATTGCACACCCTAATACTATCACCATCATCTCATCTCATCGGGACATGGAAAGAGCCTCCACGGAAAGGATGTACTATTAGTTCATTCTGGCGTCTCCTGGGAAAAGGGTACATAGTACTGACTATTCTTTCCACTAATGAGCTAATAATAATTATTATTATCATTATTATTATATTGTTACTGCTTTTAACCACTCTTTAGTTATTTGTTATTAATGATATTTTTTATTCTTATCATTGTTAATTACTATTTTTTTTCGTAACTATTCATCAGTATAACATTATTTATCCATTTTGTTTATTTTATTTTCTCGTGTAAATATATGTATTTGTAAGGTACTTGTATACTTTTTAGTGCTTGCCTGTTATAGGTCTTACGACTTTTCGACTAAATAAAGTAAATTGAAATGTAAATTGAAATGTAAATTGAAATGTAAATTGAAATAATAATAATAATTATTATTATTATTAAATTTATACGAAAAAAATAAAGTTAAGTTTAAAAAAATAAATTGTTAAGTTGATGTTTCTTACATTTGGTCTTCTTTAACTTACTCATTGACTGTGTGCCCCCCCCCCTTGCCCCTCTTAGCCCCCTTGTAGGGATTTTGAGTTTGAGACCCACTGGTCTAGACGGAGGTTGTTTGCACGGGGGTTAGACCGCATTCTCTTCCTTTGGTAGCTTGAATATATCTGTAAGCGACAGGGGGGAAGAAAACATTACCGGAGACGACCGTGGAGAAATACCGTGAAGGGGAAATTACACTTCGAACAGTTTGGCAGACCTGCATTGGCTTGCGGTGCCTGTTCGCGGCTTTAGTTCGACGAATTTAATTCGATTGTACCGTGTGAACAGACTTAAAAGGGAAGGAAAGAGGGTGCGAAAGGGGTTTGACATAAACTTCACTCTGGAAGTGTGTTAAGAAAAAAAAACCTCTTAATTAATTACTTGATTTTAAATTTGGAAACAACTCTAGGGTGAGTGTTTTCAATTGTTTAATCAGTTTTGCAATACACTGTCTAATTAGATAAAATAAGTTTAACAAATGTAACAAAACTATGGGTATTTTCATGTTGTTTTTGTTTTTTTGAGGACCACGTTTAAGGTGGGGAGTTTAGATGATGCCAGAAAAGGTCACGGTTTTTACAGTTTTTTTTATAGCAAAACTTTTTTTTTGTCAAAGAAATCAAATGTTGCTTGAGTACAAATATAAGAGTTTAATTTTCTTCACGTGGTTTTATCAACAGTTGTCAAATATCTGTCTTAAGGTTGACCTGGAATTTACCAACAACTTTTGCTCTTCATTTAAAAACTTTGTCCTCTAATTCGTCTATGTTCATGACATATGTTCAGGAACTGTTGATATCACCGTGTGAAGAAAATTAAACTCTTTGTTTGTACTGAAGCAATATTTTATTTATCTTGGAAAAAAAAAAAAGTTTTTCAATAAAAACTAAAAAAAAACTCACGTTCGTTAAACTCCCACCTTAATACCCGTCTATAATGGACGTACATTTATAATGAATAAAGCAAAGATGGAAAAGGTTGAAATTAGAATAAATGTAGTTTAGTATCAAACCAGCCACAGTAGACTCATCTGAGATTCGAACTTGAACCTTCCCGTTACTGGAAAACCAGTCTATTGCAAGATAGATGAGTGATACATGCAAATAAGGGTACATTTCTTCTAAATATAACCTTCCTCCTCCTTAAAATATTAGCGTAATTATTACATAAGCGTATAACCCGAATGAGCAGTAACACGCGGTGCTAAAAAAAAGAAGATTGGTGCTTGTTTTATGAAGAGCAGAAAGGGGTAAGTAGGTTGGCTAGGCCGTGGCATTAAATGGTTACGCCACTGGATAAAGTTTGGGAAAAACTGGGGGTTGGACCGTTCTATCACCAATCTGGAGTTATGCTATTTTTTTTAATTGTATGAATGTTTACGTATCTACTAATGTGGTATCGATATATTCTAGGTAAGACAATTAGTTTGAAGGAAAAGTTTTTTAATTTACTTATACGCTTTGTCCAACCTCGTTTTTACTTGTCATTTGGTGAGGGGGGTGTCTGGATTTTAATTCCAGCTTGCTAATTCTGACGTGTGTGTGTGTGTTTCTATATCCATCCCTCATCCCCCACCCCCTTCTTTCACCCATCATCCCTAATTGCCGTCTACTATAATTATTCCACGCAAATGTGAGGGCACTTTCTCTAAACTCTACCTTTCTCACATCTACTCCATTAAGTTTAGCGATGCGGCTATCCGGACATACACGAAGACCAGGGAGGACGGAAAAAAAAATTAATCAAGTTATTAAATATATTTTTATTTGAAATAGTTATACCTAACATAATTTACCCTTGGTAAAATAACTCATCAACTTATTGTTAGGTGACCTGGCGGTCTAGAGGTAAGGTATCGGACTTCTGTGCTGGGGGATCCGGGGTTCAATCCTCGGTCCCGGCACAGATTTATCTGATTGCCAAAACCCTTCCTTCACCTCTGACAAGACGTGTATTAATCACAACTTGTGAATGTGTGGAATGCTAGGCCTCCACCGTGGTTCGGATCCCACGTTAAACTGTAGGTCCTCCATTGAATCTCACAATCACCCTACCATTACACATTAGCGTAAGTGCGTATAACCCGAACGGGTAGTAAGACGCGGTGATGATGATAATAATAACAACTTATCGTCGGGGCGCTAAACTATCACCAGCATTTTTAATTAAAGAGCAGATAATGTTAAAATGTATCTTCATTTGCGTTAAATGAGACGGATTAAAAAAAACTACTGTCAAGTTGACAACAGAACTGATGTCTACAAATTATACTTACACCAATAATATTTTATTAGTGAAAACTTTGATCAAGAGCAAATATATTTTCTCACACGGCCTATGTCTAGGTCTATAAAGTACGTTTTAAATAAATTACATTCTAAAAAACCATTTAAGTTAAATTTTATATTTCAAACAATCTTATTTTAATCAAATATACAAATCATTAAGTAACATTTTTTTTAGAACCGTGTCTTAATACCCATCCAGGCTATACGCTTATAATGTAATAATTAATCTAATGATTTAGGGATTAGGTAGGTTATATTTAAAGGGAGTGTACCCTCATTTGCATGTTGAGAGAGAAAGAGTGTGGAAACCATTTTGGGTAAACCATACTCCGTACACCCGAGTGAGATTCTAACTAGATATCCCCGTCATTAGCTGTCTAGTCTACTGCAAGAGTAGCACCTCGAGGACCGGCTACACGGTCCATACCGCATCGCACCGCACCGCATTTTTCCGGTGGAACGCTATCCATGTTTTTAAATGCAAGTGGATACACGGAGCCGCACCGCACTGGCGCGGACGAATCGTCTAGAGAGCATTGCTCCGCAATTTTCCGATGCGGTGCGGACCGTGTAGCCACCTACCACCGGAAATAAAATGTTCGGGAGCTTCCGAACTTTGTTTTCATGGTAAAGCCAGGCGTTTCTTTCACAGCCGTGTCAAGTGTGACGCTATAGTCATTGTTTCCAACATTACGTACAAAATAAACAATATTATATACAATAACTTACTGAACAACAAACATTCTTCTTAATTATTAGCTAACTTAAAACTTTATTATTCGTAATTAATAGCTAACTTAATTTTATGAAAATAGGTGAAAACCTATGCAAGTAAAAATACAAATACAAACTTATTTTGAAATAGAACTCGGTCTATAAAGAATTAAAAAAATTGTTAGAAAATGCGGTGCGGGTCGGCTCCGTGTAACCATAACTTTATACCATGCGGCGACTGAAATGGCTCCAAACCGTTTTGAAATCTCGTTTAAATACAGATAGAAATTATTTCATAACAACGAACATCATTTAACTGTATTCTATTTTCAAAACCACAATCAAAATCACGTCCTGTTATTTAAATGTTCAAAACATTCTGATTAAATTTGTGTTTAGTGTAAGGGTACACCAAAAAAAAAAATAGCTTTTCCAATTTAACTCGACGATAATTTTGAGCTATAAGCAAATACTAAAAACAAACGAGTAATTAAAACCGTGCGGTAAATACTTAATTACAAATATCCACATCTCTACAGAGTTGTCAAAAACACGACAGTAATAATGAAAGAAAAAATAATTTAAATGATTAATTTAATATATGTGCTATATAAAAATAATCAGATTCATTTTATTACTTAACACTATCTAGTGTTACTAATCTTCATCGTGATATAGTGGTTAGAGCACCTGGCTACCTACCTAGGGTCCCTGGTTCGATACCTGACTGGTACCATTGGTATTGTTTCCAGAAAGGGGAATTCTCCTGACAGTCACCATGATCTGGTGAATTAGGATTAAGTTAGTTTGGCTGATAGGTGATTGCATAACCTCATATTCACTATCACCATCACCTCATCTCATCGGGGCATGGAAAGATCCCCCACGGAAAGGATGTACGATTAGTACATTCGGGGGTTTCCTGAGCAAAGGTACCTAAGTACCGGCTACGCTTTCCACCAACTTTGCTATGAGTGATGTAATCCAGACACGCATGAATAAAATCTAGTGTTACTGATGGAGTTTATTATTATTATTATTATTATTATTATTATTATTATTATTATTATTATTATTATTATTATTATTATTAGCACCGCGTCTTACTATCCGTTCGGTTTATACGCACTTACGCTAATGTGTAGTGGTAGGGTGATTGTGAGATGAAATGGAGGACCTACATTTTAACGTAGGATCCGAACCACTGTAGAGGCCTGGCATTCCACACACAATCAACAAGTTGTAATTAATGCATGTCTTGTCAGATAAATCTGTGCCGGGACCGAGGATTGAGACCCCAGCCCCGAAGTCCGACAACTTACCCCTAGACCGCCAGGTCACCATGGAGATAGTCGACTAAATAAAATAATGTAGAGGGTTTGGGAGTGATAAAATTTGAAATGTCAAGACCAGTGGTTAAATCTCCTTCCTTTCTACTTCAGTAGTTTTTTACATCTTTTAAATTTGTCAAAGGAAGAAGAAAACTTGGATATATTACTAAGAGATTTTAATAGAGCTCGCTAAATATTACATATTTCAACATATCTTAAGAACAACTATTAAAACAATATTTTAAACCCACAAGTGTCGACTGTAACTATCTAAAGTGTCCCAATTAGGTGTTATTCCTCCAAATAACTATTTCCCTTTTTTTTTGTAAAACTCAAATTATATTTATTAATGTTCAAAATTTATTCTTAATTTTTTTTAAAGTCATTCAATCTTTTTATATACTTTTTTTTTTCGATCTTTTTGAACTAATTTTAAATTTTCATTGTATTTAATATAATTTAAATAAATTTAATTACAGTAAAATGTGTAATACTTTAGCTTAAAGTCTTATTCTCTTATCTTAATAAAGCTCCATTTTTACTTTCTCTCTATCTTACAGGTAGAGAAAGTATTGTGATCGTCAAAAAAATCGAAGTCGAGATTTTGATGAATTTTGACGTTTCATGACTTCCTGAATCCGAAAAAGTGGTTTTTGAATTTCCGTCTGTCTGTCTGTCTGTCTGTCTGTCTGTCTGTCTGTACCTCCAACTAGAGCCTAAACTATTTTACCGATTGAGCTGAAACTTGATATCTTGGGTTTTCATAGGGTTGCCCCGAGGGGTTTTTGGAATTGGACATCTACCCCTAAAATTAAGGGTAGTTTACTGAAGGGAAAAAAGAGAAAAAGTCGATTTTCTCAAAATCGGCTCTAACGATTTTGATTAAATTTCATTTATGAACATTAATAAATATTCCAAACAAAATGGCTACTCTCAATATTTCGGCAAAATCGCTTTAAGGGCTCCGGTCTGATGCGTAAATTAACATTTTTTATAATAGCTCCGAAACTATTTGAGATATGAAATTACTTAGCATTACAAATATGTATATATATTTATAATACAAATATTTTATTCGAAACATATTTTTATAAAATCAATAATTTTTAATCTATACGCAATTATATATATATTTTTAGCTTTTTGGACATTAAAGCTTAAGTATTGCGATCGTAAAAAAAACTAACCTGAAATGTTGATGGATTTCGACGTCTCATGACCCCCCGAACCCTAAAAAATAGTCTTTGCAATGCCGTCTGTCTGTGTGTCTATTAAAACTTAAAATTAAGGGTAGTTTACTGAAGGGCAAAAAGAGAAAAAGTCGATTTTCTCAAAATCGGCTCCAACGATTTTGATTAAATTTCATTTATGAACATTAATAAATATTCCAAACAAAATGGCTACCCTCAATATTTCGGCAAAATGGCTTTAAGGGCTCCGGTCTGATGCGTCAATTAACATTTTTTTAAATAGCTCCGAAACTATTTGAGATATGAAATTACTTAGCATTACAAATATGTATATATATTTATAATACAGATATTTTATCCGAAACATATTTTTATAAAATCAATAACTTTCAATCTATACGCAATTATATGAATTTTTTTAACTTTTTGGACATTAAAGTTTAAGTATTGCGACCGTAAAAAAAAAACTAACCTGAAATGTTGATGGATGTCGACGTCTCATGACCCCCCGAACCCTAAAAAATAGTCTTTGCAATGCCGTCTGTCTGTGTGTCTATAAAAACTTAAAATTAAGGGTAGTTTACTGAAGGGCGAAAAGAGAAAAATTTGGTTTTCTCAAAATCTACTCAAACGATTTTGATTAAAATTCGTATCTAGGCGTTGATTAAGATTATAAATAAACTGGCTATTTTCATTTTCCTATGAAAATGATTTTTAGGGTACTTTACAGAAGCGTTAATTTCCGTATCTCCACAACTATTGGAGAAACTAAACAACTTATCATTGCAAAATTGTAGGACTATCAGAAATAAAAAAAAATTATTTGACATATATTTTTATAAAAGCAGCAGTTTCTGAGATATTTGCAAATATATTAATACAATTTTGTGAGCTTTAGTTGTAAACATATACTACTTAAGTCTTAACGCAATAATTCTCCAATGCCATAGAGTAATTAAATATAAGTATCTAAAAAAGTATGTTATTTTTCCTTAAATCTCTTAGGAGAAATGTTTGCATAGCAATGATCTATCTCCATTTTAGACTCAATAGTCAATATTTACATTTTTTATTGGTCAAAATGTATAAATGAATAATTAAATATCAATGCGATGACTTGAAGATCTGCAATACCTTATAAAATGTTAAAATTTTAACCAGAAATCGAAATTTTAATACGAAGTGTTGACCCTTGTGGAAGACATTAAACTGTTTGAAATGCTCTTAGGTGGACAAAGATGCGCCTCTTTTCTCATTGATTATATATCATTGTATATTATTTATGCGTGTTCTTATGTGGAGTGGTGATGATACAATGTACATTATTCCGTTCAGAAATCTTAGGAGTTTATAGAAAGAGAGAGAAAGTCTGTGCGGTGTGCCGTACCATTTATTTTTACTTAGAATGTTTTCTAAAATTAAATACAACAGAGCTGTATGTTCATAATCTCAGCATCACGGTTGTTGAAACAAAGAGGGTACCATTCAGGGAGATGATCTATATATATATATATAATACTAGGTGAGGGGGGAGGGGGTGAAGCTGGTAGAAAGAGGGGTCTATGCCAAGCTTTCACTAGCAGACTTTTCAATTTTTAACCACGTTTCAATTACCTGAATTACCTGCACGATCAGAACATTGGTCCCGCTTTGTTGGAAGACAGACCATCAGGTTTGGTTTGCTCATCCAGAGGGAATGAGGAGGGTGGGGGTGGGGGGATGTATAGAGGGGGGTTTGCAAGTAGGGGAAATTCAAAGAGAGGAAAATGTCAGCCAATCAAGGAGACATGCCATGTCTCAGCGATCTTGTGGCGTTGTTGGGGTGGTTGATGGAAGAAGAAGAGAGAGAGAAAAAAAAATCTTATCTTCAAACAAACGATTTTTTATTTCTCATTTCCTATACCTTTTTTTTTTGGAGAAAAAAAAGAGAAATAAAAGATCAGATTAATTTTGTTTTTACCTCCCTTGAGGGTACAACCTCGCCATCAGTACCACATTTATTGTGAAATATTTTATTTTTATTTTATCTATAATTTATTTTTGTCCTAAGTTTCTCAACCGTATAAAACCTTTAAAGACTTTTTACTAAAGTAAAATAGGAAGATTATTATATAAAATAATAATCAATATTAATGAACTGTTCGATATTGGCTCACCCACGTAATAGTTAAAGAATACGTGAACACGAACGTCTAAGGGATCGGCCAGACTGACAAGCATGCGAGCGAGCGCGCGAGTGACTGGGTGGCCAGACTGGCGAGCGTGCGAGCGAGCGACTGGGTGGCCAGACTGGCGAGCGAACGCGCGAGCGACTGGGTGGCCAGACTAGTGGGCGAGCGAGCGCATAATTAGCAGATAGCTCTCTATAGGAGAATACGAATCTTGGATCAGTGAAATTAGGGTGGTTTTTTACAAGTGATTTATTGTTGTGGTTTTCTCCTCCTCTCTCCACGCTAATGGTGATTCTTATTTGTAAAGGCCTACTTTGATAATATTGAAGTATTTTAACATATCAGTTTTACATATATATATACATATACGTATGGTTTATGATCTTACCAATTAAATTAGGCCGTTAGTAGCAAGTGTGCTAAACCTATCGATAGTAATAAAAATGCCAAAATGAGAAGTTTTCCTAGCACTCAATGAACCAACATACAATAATATTGCCTAGCGCCTGTAAACTAGACTGTACCGGGTCGAGCGCGCGCGCTTGAAAAATAGAACAAGTTCTATCTTTCAAGCGTGCGCGCTCCAGCCTGGCCACCTCTCATTACAACCAATGTGTTCTATTTTATATTTTAGTCGCTCGCTCGCTGAGTCTGGCCGCCCCCTAAAACGTAGCTCATGGTGAGCAACCATATCGCCTAAAATGAAACATATTTTTATTTCAATCGTTTGTGCTCATATGTGGTTTTTTTTTTAAATAAGTCCCTTTTAGAGAATATTTAATTTGGTGAGAAAACTTTACATTTGTAATTTGAGATTAATATAATTTTGTATTTATAAGTCATGCAATACATTTTCTAATACAAATTATTTAAACATAATTGATTTTTTTAATTGTAAAACACACAAAAATTAAAAACACTAAATCGACTTATCAGACCTAGTTAATACTCGTTTCAGACATTAAATTTAATTTCATTCATTTAAGAACTTTAATGTACACTTTCTTAACCGACTGATTATATACCAGCACACGACTTATAATCTAACTTAAGACTAGGACAGACACAACATCCAGTCCCCAGCCGTTAATTCATCACTGTGAAAGGCTAGTCCCAAATATAACAAATTATAAATTTTTCGGCTATGTCATGAATCAAACCCGAGACCCTTATCTCAGTAGACGAACAAGCTACCGACTGAGCTAAGGTGTTAGTCTATATACATTAGAGTATGATAATTCTTTTGAGGACCCGTTCCCCCCCCCCCCCAATTTCTTTAATTCCCTTTTTTTCGCTCTCTTTCATCTTCTCTCTCTCTTACCTCCCTCCCCAACCCCCGTTCGTCGCTCATCGGACTACTGTTGAGGATGTTTGTGGTCTTCTGAAGACGAAGGTATGCAGATCTTCCTCCCTATTCCCCCCCTCTGGACCACTACAGAGCGTAGACAGTCTTACCCAAAGGGTCTCTGGGTAGCCACGTGGAAAATGAACCCACCCTCTTACCACCACCCCCCGTCAAACCCCCCCCACCCTCTTTTCCACCACCTTTCAATCCCTAACTCTAGCCACATAGCTGGTTAGCCGCTTTCAAAAGGTCAATTTTATGCATACCTCGAGGTGCTACACTAAGAACATTTCCTGTAGAAAGTTAAAAATAAAAATAAAATAAAAAGAAGATAGAATTGAGAAGGGTGGATAAGGGAGAAAATAAAATTACTGCTATCTGCAAACATGAAGACCTTCTTCTGTAAAGGAGAAGTTAGAAGTTTTCTTTAAAAAAAAAAAAAATCGTTTGCCTTGCTTTTCAAACGAGGTGGTTGGAATGGTTTTCTGAGACCATTGGTCGAAAGATTCTCTGGCATCCATTGGATGAATTCCTTTTGTCTTATATCAGAGATGGGCAACGTGCCACCTGACATATATTTTTAGGGCTTAGTCTAATATACCTTAGCATTATTATTTATTTTAAAAGAAAACTTCTAACTTCTCCTTTACAGAAGGTTTGCGGATAGCAGTAATTTTATTTTCTCCCATTTGTAGTATTTTGCGTGCACTTTCTAAACACACTGATTATATAATTCCGAGGTCAAAATTTCCCACACGGGACTAATAACCATGCATAGAAATTTATTTAATCTATATATCTACTAGATATTTTTATCAACTTTTTTTTTCTTGTTAGATTATTTGGCATCTCCATAACGTTTATATATGTATTTTAAACATATATGCTTAATGTATATGACATATGATTATTTGTGTTAATTTATTTTCTCTCTGATTTATTCAATTCTTCTTACCTCATTTATTTAATGTAAATAGCCTATATCTATAGTATACCTATGTGAAGAGATATATGTTCTATAGCTAAAGGACAAACCTGTAGGCATATTATAAATTAGTTTTTAATTATTTTTAATTATATTCCATTTTTTTAGCACCGCGTCTTACTACCCATTTGGACTCTACGCCTGTGCATTAATTATGCCATTGTGTTAGGGATAATATAAGCCAGGGTTTTAGGTTTATAAAAACTTACACTAGTTAGTCTAATATTATAAGATGATGAGGGTGAGTTTTAAGGAATTTCATTAAAATTTGCCTTATGAAATAGCAAAGAATATTTAAAGGAGAAATCTGACACCTTAACTCGATTGGTAGCGTGTATGTCTACTAGGCTAGGGGTCTTGTGTTCGATTCCTGGTATGGCCGAGAGATATATCATTGGTGAGATATGGGTTTCCCTTTTACAGTGGTAAATCAAAGTCCAGAGGTTGGGTGTTGTGTCTGTACTAGATTTAAGTAAGTTTATAAGTCATGTGTTGATATAATCATTCGGTTCAAAAAGTGCACGTTAATTAACATAAATATATAAAAATGAATAAATAAAATTTAACAGAGAAACCCAAGTCCAAAATCACCCTAGATAGGAGTATGTGGCCTTAATAGTCAGTCAAGAATTAACACCAACTGTTACTACTATTGGTTACCTGGTGGTCTAGGGTTAAGGTGTCACGACTTCTGTGCTGGGGGTCCGGGGTTCAATCCTCGGTCCCGGCACAGATTTATCTGATTGCCCAAACTCTTCCTTCACCTTTGACAAGACGTGTATTAATCACAACTTGTGAATGTGTGGAATGCCAGGCCTCCACCGTGGTTCGGATCCCACGTTAAACTGTAGGTCCTCCATCTCATCTCACAATCACCCTACCATTACACATTAGCGTAAGTGTGTATAACCCGAACGGGTAGTAAGACGCGGTGCTAATAATAATAATAATAATAATAATAATAATAATGTTACTACTGTTACTACTACCATTTCTACCTACTATTTTTTGTGATCTCCCAACAAAACGGCTCGCATTGCGGACCGCACATATTAGTAACGTCATTTCTCAGTGAAATTCCTACTATTAATAGTAAGAAAATCAATTAACACCACAACCCACTTCGGTGGCCGCATAGTCTAAGGCGTCACTCTCGCAATAGATTATACTGTATGTAACTAGTCGATCGTGGTTCAAAACCAGGTTGAGTGTACTGAGAGTTTTTTTTTTTCAAAATTGTTTTCCATTCTCTCTCCACGTGAATAAGAAATACTTCCTTCATATTCAACCTTCCTCATCCTTAACCCATTAGCGTAATTATTACACAGGCTTATGACCAGAAAGGTTAGTAATACGTGGCGCAAAAAAAAAAAGATGAATAAACAATTTAGCAAATAATTTTAAAAATGTGTTCACCATAATTTCATTAAAGTTATTCATCTCAATTTGAAAAAAAAAAAAAAAAATCTACAAAACTTATCAATACCGAGACTTCTGTCGTTCTTTGTATGTAATAAGTTTTTTATCACTGAATTTATTTTAAGTTTACGAAAAAAAATTTTGTTGGGCTTTTATTTTACAAATAATCCACTAAGGAAAGAAATAATGGAGCTTTTATTTTAGTTATGATACTCCTTTTAAAAAATATCCCAAAATTAGCATTATTTTGTATTGGATTGGTCTTACTTTAATATTGATCTCTGTTATTTTTCCGTCCAAGCTTAATTTACAACTTTACTGAACGCCTCAAATTTTGAGCAAGATAAGTACAACAAAGAAATATACAAACAATCAAGAAAGATTTTTTTTGGGGCTCACTTGCAAAATAGTATTGAAAATGTTTAATACTTACTTAAAACTAAAATCTAATTTGATAAAATGCCTACTTGTGTTATAATTTTTATACACAATTTGTATAAATACTTCTAAATGTTTTATGTACGTTTGCTGTACAATTTTTTTTTTTCACCCATTGTTTAGTTTATATTTATTTCCCTCTGCCTCATAATATATTTCCAAATTTTTTTTTACCAACAATCTTTTTACATCAATTTTATACGTTTGATCTTCCTTTCTGATCTTTTTCTTCTTCATCTCCAAGTATCCTTTATTCAACTTTCTTTCTTTTCCTCTTTTTTTTTTTCCTCTACCCTCCAACCAATAGAATCCTTTCTTTTTATTAGATCCATAAATTCATCATATCTATCGAGTCGGGAGAGCAACGAAGGTCCATCGTCATTGGCGGAGAGAATTCTACCCCCTTGTCTAAAGAGGGAGTGAGAGGAGGGGGTGGATAAAAGGGGGTGAGAGGAGGTGGAGGAGAAAGCGGACGGATTGGCGCATTGCGGACCTTTTCTTTTCCCTCCGCCTAGATATTAATATTGAATTTTTCTGTCTCGACCTCTCCGGCTTGGACTCGTGTCTGACGTCATGTGATTGTGTGTGTGTGAGTGTGCGCGCGCAGGCAGAGCCGTCTAGCGGACAAAGGCAGAGTGAGCACAGTTGGGTGTTGTTGAGTTAGAGAGGAAAAAAAAAAAAAGAGAGAGAGAGAGAAAAGAAAAAGTGAGGGACCCAGAGGTCAGTCGTTATAGAATGGGATTAGTATTTACTCCCAGCGAGTAGAGATAGAAAAAAAAAAAAAAAAGATAGAGAATATAACAGAAGAAAGTCGGACATCCGCTTGCTTTACTTTCTTCCCTTCTCTTCCTCTTAACCCACCCCCTTCCCCTTAGCAACCATCATCCCAGTACTATCAACCCCCTCCCCCTTTTTTTTATGTATTTATTTATTTATTTTTCCTGTCCCTCATTCTACGTTAGTGATCCTTTGCACATCTCTGGAAGTCTTGGAGTGCCCTCACACACACACACACACACACACACACACACACACACACACACAACACACACACACACACACAAAAGACAAAATAAAAAGCTTTCAATGTCGGCTGCATGTGTGTCCTCCCATCTTACTGGACTTTGCTTGTCGATACAAGAATCCCTCTCCCCCCCTCCCCCCCGCTCGCACTTCTTCTCTTACCGTCCTAACCCACCTTTGTCCCACCTTTCCCGTTCTATCGTATTCTTCTGGCAGATCCGATTTTGAAAAGCTTTCAATTTAGGGGGACTTCCTTCAGGGCGCATGTATACACACAGGCACACTCGGAACCTGTCGAAAAGATCGATCCAATGTTTGGTTTGGACGACGGTAGCGGAACAGAGGGCAAGAGACTCTATCTACGGAAGGTTTCTTTTTTACCTCATAGCTTTTTATTCCCTTTTATATAGCTAGACAAAAGATAAATTAAATACATAGACTAATAATCGAACATTTTTTTTAGCATATAGGAAACAACGCTTTTGGTGGTACATAAATATAACTAGTTGGTAGCCCTACTCGTCATGACAAGTACACCAACTTCTGCTATATTGTAAAGTATAAACGGTAATTTAAAAAATATATAACAAGACCTTTATGGTAAGCTAGACAAAGAGTGGGGGGAAAGGCTTAAAGGTAAGTGTCTACTGGTCCGCATTGGACGGATGGGTTTGCTGAGGGTGGTTTTTTCCAAAATGATTTTCCACCCCTCTCCCTCCATGCAAATATGGGTACACTTCCTAGAAATATAACCTCTCTAATCCCTTCTCTAATCCTAAAACCTTTAGCGTAATTTGCACATAAGAGTATAACCCAAACGGCTAGTAAGACGCGGGCTAAAAAAAATAAAGACGGCACCCTTTGATACACCCCCTCTAATTCGCGGCGGCACCCTTGGTTTGAAATATTCACTTATGAAGGCGTTATGATATAAGGAAACCCTTAGCAAAGGACGCACTTGGAATATAAAGACTCTTTTGTGATTTTGAAGTTTACCATAGAAACAAAAACTAAGTGTCGACCTCGGTGGTCTTGGGGGTTAAGTTCTCGTCTCTGAATCCGATGATGTGGGTTCAAGCCCAGCCAAGGTCGACGGGCTTTTCTTGAGCGATAAATATCCGTTACACATCTTCCTTCGGAGCGGAAGTAAAGCCGTCGTCGATTGTGGCTTGTAAAAGAACCCTGGAAGGTATTGAAAATACCTTTCCCGGTAAAATTGGTAGACCCGTTCGCTCTCGCTCATAGAAATTCTCGTGTGCTGATATAATCAGTCGTGTCAGAAAGTGAACGTTAAATACTACAATTCATAAATAAAATCATATTTTTTAGCTCATTACTTGTGGGTCTTATTGTAAACTTTACCATATTTTCTGGTACTTCCTTGAGAGCCACTGTCATAGACAATTACTCTTGAAAATAATATTCTCCTCCACTTAATTAATAGCTCAAAATATGTTATTCTAATTAATTAAAAGTGGATTTATTTTAACTAATTTTATTAGTAAAAATCTTATGTTCGATCCTCATAATATAGTTTATTTGTAATATTTGCAATTTTTTTTTAAAACTCGCTTTTACATTTTGTTTTTATTTAACCTTATTAGTGAATAAATTAATATAGCAAGGTTCTCAATTTAATTTAGTTATTTAATCAAATAAACATATTTTTAACTTTACATCCCAATACCATTGGTCTTAGGCTAAGAGTTCAGGCTCTCAATCAACTTAATTTATGGTGACGAGGAGGATGAAGTTCGTATCTCGTCTGGGTTCATTTTGAGGGGGGAGAGAGGGTTAGACTATCGTCAAGTTGACTTTATTACATAGTATTCATGCTAATGCTGGTGCACTTACACTAAACAGCCACATTCACTCGTACGCTTTATATTAACCACAGAAATAAACGTAATAATTAAAGAAAAGGGGTTTAAAATAGTAGAGCATTGAATTTTCTTTTTTCAACATATTGGCTTATTAAAAGATAAAGAATTTATTTCAAACACTAAGATGTTTTTCATGTCACTATATTGGCGGATAAAAAAGTTTATTTTTAAAGAAATGAATTGAAAAACGGCCACGTGTATAAAGTTGAAACGCACTCCCCCTCTCCCCCTCAAATCGGCACAACTCCCCACCAATCCCCCCCCCCCCCTCTTTTTCCTCTTTAAACGCTGGACAAACTCCTCAGGCTGCCCTTCACGTCTGCTACACGAAGATGAAGGGAAAAAAACGAAGAATTTACTTTAATCTTGTCGGCTTTCAAAAACACGCCAGTCCCCTGTCCTTTCCCTTTAGAATCTCTCTCTTTTAACCACTACTGGCTGCCACCCATCGCAAACAGGGGGTACGAAAATTCTGGATCACACAGCGAGAGGCGGGGACGCTTCTTAGCGAGAGGCTTACAGGTGCTTTCGAAAGAAACTACATCTTTGAACTGAAGGTATATCGAACATCACCAGCTAACATTGTATTATTATTATTACTATTATTATTAGCACCGCGTCTTACTACCCGTTCGGATTATACGCTTAAGTATTAATTACGCTAATGGATTAGGAATTGGGAAGGTTGAATTTAGAGGAAGTTAACCCGCATTTGCGTGGAGGGAGAGTGGAAAACCTTTTAGGAAAAAACCACCTCAGTTCAACCGACGAGATTCGAACCTCGATCTCCCCGTCCTCGCAGTCGATCTCACACGACTGCGCGTTAGCCAACTACGCACGAGGCGGTGCTAACATCGTAAATACAGAACTTAAACTACCCCAATTTATATATATAATGTTTAGAAACTCATAGCCTAAACTGCGCATATAGCATGTTTGAACCAAAAATAATAGCAAATCCTTATACACTTGCATCGGAAAGCTCTTCTAAGTCATCATTAACGGTCCTACATCACAGGAAGTGCTTGCCATTATTACATGTGCAGTGTCACGCGTCTAGCTCTTATGCGACTTGTTGTACAAGCATGCTTGCACAGCTTTGCTCTCCCGGTGCTGTACGCCGAAACTTTGAACACAATTTAGTGGTATTGGCATAGTTTTCTCTATGTAAGTGTATTACTTTCGGTTCAAACAAACTATATGTTTAGTTTGGGCGTTGATTTTCAGAACACCATGTATATATGTGTGTATATATATGGGTCAACGTTGATAATAACATTTTATATTATTAGCATTATTCGTAAATTATCAATGAAAAGTTACAGTTTAAGCTCACATGACCTTACATATGCAATACATTTATGAAAATAGTTTTATTTATTTTTTGAAACTCGAAAAAAAAATTCCCTTCAAATATAATTTTTACTATATTTCGAAGTCCGGTCAAGATCTCTTCGTTAGTTCAAAAGTTTCCAAAGGGGGGGGGGGGGTAGCTCAAATAGGCACGGCTCGTCACTTTTTGTACCAAGATTAAAAACATAAAATAGAAAAACGAAAGTATTATTTCTTACAGACTTTTCCCTTCTACCCTGTCCTTGTCAGTTTTTACTTCTTGCTTTCTGAAGCTGCCTCAGCAATTTTCAATTTCTCGCCCGCCCCTAGCCCCCCCATCCCCATTTTTTTCTATTTTACTTTCCTTTCTTCTTTTTTTTCTCCCTCTCTCTGGTCTTTTGTCCGTGGGGAGAATTAAAAACTCCCGACATGCCTCAACGTCGTTTTTCAATACAAGAGGGTTTGGGGGGGGGGGGAACAAAAAGGGAAGGACTGAATCTTAGTGGAATGTCAAAAGAAATGAACACAAACATAACGCAAGAAAACGACCAACTTGACTCTACACAAACAGACGAGATAAACCATCAAATAAACTGTTTGATGTAATAATGCGTCTATTGTCTTTAAAGTTTTGAACTCCTTTTATATATTTGTAATATCCCTGTCGTAAATAAATGACTACCGAAAAGATAAAACCTGGTTATTTTATTTTAGTGAAATAGATTTTAAAACAATGCTATAATAATGGATTAAATGGCCAAGCTATTATATTGGTTAATTACGGTTATAGCCGCGTCTAAATATAATATTCTTTAAATTTAAAAATGACACCTAAACACGGGAATCGAACCCGGGAACTTTTGGCTTAGTAAGCCACAAATGTTCTAATTAGGAATCTCCCGTGCCGAGGGTCTTTCTACACTCTTCCGCACGTCCATCACAGAATCTGCCTTAAAATATGAGTGAAGAGTGACCCTGGGCACGGGACTTATTCCTGGATAGCTCAGTGGTTAGAGCATTGGTGTACTAAAACAAAGGTCAAGGGTTCGATTTGTTGAATCCAGGTGTCATTTTTTCAATTAAAAAAAAAATACAAATGATATAAGTTAGTTGAAACATTTTTAAAAAAAGGATAGTTGCTAAAATAAATTGTGTCCATCTGCTCCTGGGTTCGATCCCTGGCACTTACAAAATGTATATATGAAGCAGTGGGTATGGAACGAGGTCAAACTCAGACTCGTGAGTCAAATGAGGAGCTACTTGAATAAAGAAGTAGCAGCCCCGGTTTAGAAAACTGAGCTTAAATACCGGAAGGCTCGTTGTGATGAACTCATGACACCCTATACCAGCAAATGTTGGCACTATCATCGCTAACAGTGGTAGACGTTTCGGTCGTATAGCTCGATTGTGGCTCACCCATGGAGTTGTATTTTTTATTATACACCGCCCCTTAGCTTCCGTCAGGGATACCAACATATTTATACGATTTTTTTTAGCACCGCGTCTTACCACCCATTCGGATTATACGCTTATGTACTAATTACGCTAGTGATTTTAGGGATTAGGAAAGTTACATTTATAGGAAGTGTAAACGCATCTGTGTGGAGGGCGAGTGGAAAACCATTTAGGAAAAACACCAGTTTCACCGACGAGATACGAACCCGATCTCCCGTCCTCGGCGTCGAGTCAAACAATTAGCGGATTAGCCAATTAGCCATCGGGGGGTAGTCTTAAAAAAAAACCCCACCCCCCAGTACACCCGACGAGATTCGAAACTCGATCTCCCCGTCATCGGAAGTCTTAGTCTACCATGCGGCAACCTAAGCGTGTTATTTGTTTATTAATATGTGCCCTACCCGCCACTGCTAAAGGACGGTGTCGGGCGGCGCGTCGTAGGGCTATTTTTTTTTCGCCGCCGTCAATTGTAACGTGGACCTCACAATGTAACATGGAACATTTCACGGATTCTGAGATATCTGACATGCATCTAGCGTATGGGGGCTTGAGAATATTTGAAAATATACGGCAATCAATGCGTCACACTGTCAGGTATGAATTAATTTTGGCGGTCGCTCCTTTGAGCAGATGCTGTAGATAAAAACGTTGTTCACACTTTCCGCTTTTCATTTATGCACCGACAGCGCCCTCTAGCATTTAATGGCGACGTCTGCGGACGTACATTCATTAACGAAAAAGGTTTGTTTTAGTGTCTTCTGCTCCCATTAAAGTTTGTACAATGAGTTTCAAATCGCCTTGTTTATACAACCATTTGACTACCTACTCTAACAAAATAGATGTATCCACACCCATTTGACTAATTCAACATAGATGTAATGAATCTCATGAGGACTACTTCGAACCGGTATGAAATAAAAAAACATCAGGAAGACCTTAAAATACATGTATCGGCATCCAATATACCACTTTTGATACCCATTTAACTATTTAAAATTAATGTAATAACATCTATTTGACTATTACAAATGGAATATAATGGCAATCCATTCGAACAATTCAAAATATAATAGGTATCCATTTGACAATTTGGACAAAAACGTAATAACACCTATTTGACAACTACAAATAGTAAAGAAATCCATTCGAATACGTTAAAATAAATGTATTGACACCCATTTGACAATTTCAACATAAAATGTTATAACACCTATTTGACTACTACAAGTGGCGTATTATAACACCCATTCTAATACTTAAAAATACATATATTGATGCCAATTTGACTATTTCAACATACATGTATAAATAACATCCTATTTTATTAGTATGAATAGCATGTAATGACCACCCATTCAAATAATGAATAGGACAAGCGTATCGATACCCCCCCGCTGATGACGGGAAGATGAGGTTCGAATATCGGTCAGATGTACTGAGGGTGGGTTTTTTTTTCCCAAAATTGTTTTCCAGTCTCCCTACACGAAAATTTTGGTACACTTCCTATAAATATAGCCTCCTTTATATCTAAAACCATTATCGTAATTAGTCCATAAGTGTATAGCCCGGACGGGTAGTAAGACCCCGTGCTAAAAAAAAGTATCGACATTAAGAAATATATATTTTTTACGCCTGGGGTTAGAGTCAAACCAGAGTCCCTTCACTTATTCAGTCGCTCTCTCTCCATCTGATGATCACATCTGGGCCGGGGGGGGGTGGTATGGTAATAGAGGTACTCAGTGTCAGGCACATCTCCCTGGAGAAAGAGAGGTGAGGGGGTTGTACAGGATCGGGGTGGTGTACCCTTGGGGTGAAGGGGAGGGGAATCTGAACACAGGGGGAGGGGGGGCAGTGGGGGGAGAGAATAAGATTGACAGAGATCGGAAAACAAGACAAACTTTTTTCAGACGTGAGCATAGATGATGTGAGAAAACTGATAATATAAAAAAGTCAGAGAAGAAGTTGATCAAAAGGAAGAAAGTAAAAAAAAAGTGGTACGACACAATCGTACAAACTTTCTCCCTATTGTGCGTTATATCTTGGAAGAAAATTTCAAAAATAGGTTTTCAGTTAACTACACTTAATTATGTTTTACTCATAAAACAATCATCATATTAATCACAATAAACACTCTTAATGTATAGACCTACATCTTGAACCAAGTTGTTCAAATATTTTTAACAAATTTTAAAATTTCAAAAATATATATTTATTTTTAATCATCATAAAATTATTTTTAATTTGTAAAAATAAAAAATATATTGTTACTTATGATGAAAAACTATTCCCAGATACCCATTTTTAGCTCAATCTCAAGGCAGATTTCAAAAATATTTCAAATTTTTATATAAATTTTTGTGAGTAAACTACCCTTTATTTAATTTAATTTATAAAAATAAACATACATCATTATTGATTATGTAAAATAATTCCTCTATTCCAATTTCAAACAAAATCGTTTGGAAAAAATCCAGTTTTTTATCCAATTTTTAATTTTTGAAAATCACTTATCAATAAACTACCCTTTAAGGAATTTTTACCCAAAAACTAAGTATAAAGTGATATTTGGGAGGTTAAACACTTTTTAGATATATATTTTAAATAAAGTCGTTAAAGCCAGTTTCAAAAAATTTGGAACTGAAAAAAATCCCTCGTCGGTAAACTAATCTTAATTTGAGGGCTAGGTCTACGTTAAAAAAAAGTCCTGTGGTATTGATTGACCTCTAACATCTAGATATCAAATTTGAACATAAACCATCAGACCGTTTCAGATCTGTGGACAGGGACAGATAGAAAGAGAGGGAAGAAAATGAGAGAGCTCTTGTCTATATGCAGACAACACTTTACCTCTTCCTTTAACGAGTTTACACACTCTTACACTTTGATATTTGCACTATGAAAACAATTAATTGCTTTTTAATTTTACCTTTTTCTTGTTTCCTATTCTAGGTAGACATATGTGACCACGGACTTTTTTAATCTACATCTTGGCAGAAAGACTCCTACAAGACATTTTCGTGATCAAAGAAAATAGCCTAAGCTGTAGAGGATTTTTAAAAAATACGTTTACAAAAAACCTACTTTAAGATAAAAAATAATAATTTTGTGACACTGTAGGACTATTTTTATAATTATTTAAGAATTTATGGTTTTCGTTACAACTTTATATCTTTAAAACTAGCTAAGTAAAACGTAAATTCGTTAACATGGGAAATCACATATTTACCGGCCGTGACGTCACAGGTAGGCAACTTCCTTAAGGCAGAGACACACAAGTTAACATATTTTAAACAGTTCCAAAGGGTAAGCTGTCAGAATGATCAAATACAAGTCTAGGGAAACCTTGGTTCAGTTCTAGGAAGTGTTGTTTAATATATTTATTATACTTACACGGGCTCATACCGCTATCCAATTAATCAATACCTCGACGCAAGGACTGGATGTATAAAATTATCCTGGACGTAGTATTGTCATAGTTTTGTTAATTTGAAAGCTGAGTCCTAAAAGTACTATAAAGGTTCTTATTAAATACCTGGATGACGGAGAAAAAAAACCTGAATGTTTTATTTAAAATATGAGATTAAAACGCTAGTAAGCTTTGTATTTCTAATTAAAGTAGAAGTGTAGGAAAGCGAGTTAAGGACTTTCCGCAGTTCTTTTAAGCGAAAACTTTTTTTGGCTAAAATAAATCAAATGGTTCTCTAAGAGAAAAATTTATATTTTAATTTTCTTCACAATCAAAGTGACCTCAATATATCTTGAATATATATCAAGGGTATCCTGAAATTTAATGACAGCTTTCTCTCTTCATTTAAAAAGTTTCTCATTTAATGACGCTATGCTCATGATGGATATTAAGGAACTGTTGATATCAAAATGTGAAGAAAATTAAAATATATGTTTCTACTGGAACATTATTTTATTTATTTTGGCCAAAAAAAAAGTTTTGCTAAAAAGACAGCGAAAACACTGTCCTTAAGTCGCGTTCTTTACCCTTCCACCTTAACTAAACTTCTTTTTCAATCAGATTAATTTTAATTTAAAAAAATACTACTACGCTTTCTGAACAGTCCGATATAATTTAGTTTAAAAATCTGTCCCCATTCTGACAATTTATGGCAAACGTAGAATTAAGGAGTAGAATTCCAATTCGAGAAATGGGCTACGGAGCGGGTTAGGTCTAGCAGACATTACGTCCTAAAGGCGAGGTGGGATGGAAGACGGGAGGGGGGGAGAGGGGGCTATTAAAATACCACCCACAAGTTTCTCGATAAATCTCCACATTGCGATAGGATCTTTATAAAAGGGAAAAACTTGAGAAAATGATGTGATCTACGTGAATCTCATACATAGACTCTCTCCAGGCGCATAGAAAATGGGCATTAAATTTTATCTGCGACGTTTGGGGAAATTCGAGATTGTAATAGATGGAGGGCGCTGGTCCAATACTTTAAAGACTTAATCGAAGAAATTGTAATAAATCGCATAGTCCGATAGATTTATAAAGTATCTCTCTTCAGATTGTTAATCTTGAGATAATATTAGTATTGTCGCTATCCTTCCCGTCCCTTCACCCTTACCTATCATATATATATATATATATATATATCCATTTGTCAGGATAGCCTGTCTATCCAAGGGTGAGAGTTATCGGGTAGTAGCGTTTAAAATAGTCAAACCTCGTGTTGATGGATTCATTGTAGACTAAAGTACATAATGTGATGTAGATAGCTAATTGGTAGAATACTACAAAAGTTATCAGTCATTCTAGCAAACAGTCCTTGAATACGTCTGTATCATTACACCTCGTCCTGAATAAGAACTAAATAGTCCTCCCTCGATGGTCCTTGCTGTCAACTATCAAAATCCTCTCGACACTCTCCAAAGGCTCTCCTAAAATAGGAAACCCCTTGTCCTCGTTTTGCATTTATTTATAGCTTTAAAAAATGGGTCATGCTTACTGATGTTTTGATAAATGTAATTTACTGGCATGTAATTATATACAAACAAAGATGAATTTCAAAACATCTGTGTAAACTTATTGTGGATTGTTCTGAATAGCTTGTCTGACAATATTCACTCTTTTTTTTTTTTTTTTTTTAGTACCGCGTTCTTACACCCGTTCGGTTATACGCTTAAATACTAATTACTCTAATGGATTAGGAATTGGAGGGTTGAATTTAGAGGAAGTGAACCCGCATTTGCGTGGAGGGAGAGTGGAAAACCATTTAGGAAAAACCACCCCCAGTTCACCCGACCGAGATTTGAACCTCGATCTCCCCGTCCTCGTGGTCGAGCTCAACACGACTAGCGCGTTAGCTAACTACGCCACCGAGGCGGGTAATATTCACTCTTCTTTTATTGATTGTTTTATGAATCCGTCTAGGTTACCTGCACATTTACAATATTATGGTAGGGACGAGTAAGGTATAATTTAGAATAAACATACCCGCATTTTAGTGCGGGGGATTAGAGGGAAATAAGTGAGGGGGGGGGGGGGGAACTTCGGGATTCAACCACGATATCATCACCAGAAATACTATACCAGATGAGGTTGACTCCTTAACCCTGTGTGCCCACCAATGGAATTCACTGTTGAAAAGCTAATAGTCATTAGTGGTATTAGTTAGAGTCAATTAAAAGTTTTACATTTCCTTTGGCTGGATACACAAAATAAACAGTTGAAACGCTAGTTTAATATTTCTGGTAATTCACCAAGTTTAAAAAAATCGGGCGTGGTTGAATTTCTTCACGAGACTTGGTTTATTCCCCTATTCAATAAAGGTCCCTTCATAGCCGGGCTCCTCCACTTGTTGGGGTCGAATTCCTCCCCCTGGGGAGGAGGGAGGGAAGGTCTTGTAAAGTTCCTCCATGACAACTCAAGAAAGGGATTACCGATATTTTAGTAGTCCGAAACTTTCAAACTTTCCGTAATTTATATATGGTTTTAACTATGGTTCTTACCCAATCTAACTTAACCTAACCTTTCTTGCGTCAGTGAATTTTGTTCTTACTTAACTTAGTAACTCCTGTTCCTGTGGACCTCCAATCAACGGAGGGGGGTTAACCCTCAACACCCCTTAGCCCTCACCCCCATTAATGGGATGACTACCTGAGTTTTTTCTTCCACGTCTTACTACCCGTCCGGAGTAAAAAATAAACTCTATGGCGTAAGCCTGCAATCGAACCGTAATGACCAAGCGGCCGCCATCTTTTGGTAAAGATAGTCCCAACTTTTGCATATTTAAGGTGCTCGCCCACTGATGCGATGCGTTGCGTTGCGTGGCGTGACTAAGAGAAGCGTCGTTCTAGCTGAACATAGTTGAAATATTAAATCATATTTGGATACAAACTGAGTTGAAAAGACCGTCTTTGATCATTTTAGAACGTCTTCACAGATAATCACTGTCCACAAATCTTCATTCTGTCATAATAAGGACATACTGTAGTTATTAACAAGAAACTGTGTCGCTTTGTCCCCCATCGTCACCGCGGAAAATTTCGAGTTATCACTCAAATACGAATGCACTGCACACATTTCTGACATATCGTAGGCGTTTTCTTTTCCCTTTTACTCCCATAATACCTCACGCGAGCCTGGAGCCGAGTTCGGGCCTGGCTATGATGAACTCTCTTATTTGTATAACTTTTTGTTGTTGTAAAAAAAAATACGGGATGTACAACTAGAGTTTTTTTTAACTGGATATTCTTCTATCTGCACTATATCGACTCTTATTGAACTCGACTAATCGAAGTTAAGATTCCTTCGAATGACCTTCGACCGGCAACCCTGGCCGAGAGACGTTAGAGTAAGGACAGAGGGACCTAGTCCCTGGGTAAATTTAGACCATAGCCCCCCCCCCTCCCTGTAGTCCATGAGTAGGTGGAAGGGGGGGGAGACTGCCCTCGCGTCTATTGTTGTGTGTTCGTCTCGAACCCCCAGACGATGAACAGGACGATGGCCGACGAGGCGCGGTTGTTTCCGTCTAGGAGCGTCACCGACAGGTTTCGGAAGAGGGGGGTAGCACGTCTGACTTTGAACCCGGGAAAATATGAATCCACAGTCCAATTTACATAGAAAAGGCCTTTTAAAAATTTACAAATATATTTTTTGAGATCAACATTAAAAATATTTTACTATATTATTAGTACAATTTTATAGGTATTGGTAATATTTATTAAAAGTGACAACTGAAGATCGCATGACCTGGCGTATAAATAGATTAAAACTGTTTTAGTAACTGTCAAAAAAGCGTTTCTCTATCTAAATCATCTTGTACTTATTCTGCAGTTTCGCATCCACTTGGCCAAGTACAAAGCTGAGTCACTAAGCCACTTTTTTTTCTTAGCACCGCATCTTACGCATGTGTACTAATCACACTAATGGATAAGGGATTAGAAAGGTTATACTAAGAGGGCGTGTACCCGCATTTGCGTGGAGAAAAAGTGAAAAACCACCCTCACTACATCCAACCAAGATTAAAACCTCCATCTCCCCGTCATCATCAGTCTAGTCTAAAGCGAGAGTGACGCCCTAGACTATGCAGCCACCGAATCGGGTTTCCATGTATTCATAGGTAAATCCATGTGATAGCAGCTGCCACTTTTGATAGATATTATCAATAACTATAAAATAACAATAATAATATAGTCAAATATTATCATTTTTCCACGCAAAAAAAGTTTGTTTTTTCTAAAAGGCTCTTTATATGAAAATCTTACTGTATATTAAAGTCCAATACAAGAATATTGACCCTAAGGGCATCAGCAGTAGGCCAACCTGCTTACTGAATTGCTCCTTTTTTTAATATTAATTTTTAATACCATGATTATGAAAAGTTTAATTTAATGGTAGGGATAAGGGAGTTGTTTGGAAGAAAAGCAACGCATTAACGTAAAAAAAAACAAGTATGTGGAAACCACATGACCCGCTTTTGTGGCTGCGTGGTCTGACGCGCTACTCTCGCAGTAGACTAGATTGTCGATAACGGTGAGATCGAGGCTAGAATCTCAGTCGGATGTACCGAAGGTTTTTTTTCTAAATTGTTTTCCACTCTCTTTCCAAGCAAACGCGGGTACACTTCCTCTAAATATGAACTTCCAAATTTAAAGATTCTATCTCATCTGGAAGAGGGTAAACATTAATGTCAGTGAGTGAGTCAGCCATATGGCTTTATAGTAGTATAATGTAAAATTTCTCTCCCAAGTGTATTCGACGGAGAAACCATCAAACCAACCCTACGCCTTAGACCAATGTTCCCCAACCTGTGGGGCCACGAGACGAATTTTGGTGGTTCGCAATAAGTGTTTGAAATATGAAAAATTTGATACCTGATAATATTAACATTATTTACGCATAAAAATTTGTGTTTTGAATTGTTTAGCCCAAATTTAAATATTAATATTAAGTTATTATTTAAATTAAACCAGTGATTTCCTAACCAGGGGTTCCACGAGAACTTGCAAAAGCTTTAGAAATAGACAATAAATATTATTGGAATATTTTATTCAAAAGTATGAGTTAATTATCATTTGTCAACCCTACTGGTTTAGACGTATACAGTAGAGCGTCAATAATTTGGACTAATTGGGGATCGATCCAGTCCGGATTATTGATTTGTCCGAATTTTCGACAGTACACTACCTATAACAAAAAAATAATAAAAGAATAAGCATAAACGGGATACTTAACGAAAACTCGGTGTTAAGGTAGAAATATTTTCACTTTTTTCAAACAAAGAGCTTACCCGTTGTTTTTTTTATTGCTAAATATCACAAATTCTGAAGGAATATATTAAAGCCATAATCTAACAAAGAAAAAATGTCTAATATTTTTATTTTATTTTTTAACAAGGGTTGAGGTGCGTTTTTTAGCGGCCATGTCTCTAATATTGATATCACCGTGGTTAATTTGATAAATAATAAAAAAAAATTGCTATCGGGATTATCGACGATACGAGTGTTTTACATCTTAATTATCGACGCTCTTTTGTATTTTGTAATTAATCCCTGTCAAACCTAATATGTGTTAGCCAAGTAGGGGTTCCCTCGAGATTCTATGAAATATTTTAAGCGTTCATCCAAACAAAACATGATGTAGAATAACTGTCTTAAGCTAATGAAGTGTTTAGCGAAATTTACTTTGAAGTTACAGTAGCTAGCACCCATATTTTTTTTTTTTAAAAAAAGAGAAGAAATCTGGAATTTCGAAGACATAATGCATTGGCAACAATGTTTGTTGTTGCTTTTAATAAATGAACCATTTGATTAATTTGAAATATAATTATTTCGGGGGATCTTTAACCATTTTATTGTTTTGTTATGAACTAATGCATGTCATTAATATTAGTGAACTAAAATTAAGAGCAGTATTTTGTTTACCCTTGTTGTTGATTTGTGTGGATAAAAAACCACTCGATAAATTTACTGTACGTACTTATAACAGTTTTACCTTTCTACCATTCCTCATTTTAAATCACTAACATATCTCCCTCAACCCCCACCTCAAATAAATGTTCTGACCACGGCTCTGATATTGACCTTGAAGCAGTTTTAATAATATTTATAGGGAGGGAAAATATATTTAAATCCCTGCTGAGATTAAAGTTGATAGGAAAGTATTTTAACTATATATATATACATTTATAGTAGAATTATTTTAATACTTCGAAAGCCAAGGGATATCTAAAAAAAATTCGAAATATCCAAAATTCGAATTAACCATTTGCATAAGTATCCAGGCAACTGGTACATAAAAAATCAATAACCTCAAAATATGCTAAATATAATCACACACATTTTATATATGCAAAATAAAACACATATACACAATCTCTACACACGTGTAAAAAAACATAAAATATAAGAACTTGTAAAAATAAACAAATTTTATGAAAATTCCAGACTTAACGACGTTGCCTACTTGGAGATTTCGAAGCTATTTTGTGAAGCGGGTTGCATCTTAACTTGACGCACCTAAGCAGTCTAAGCACTATCACACTTAGACGCAAATATACTAAATAGAAAGAGAGGGAAGAAAATTATAAGTTCACCCTGAGAGGGCTCTTCTATATGCTGATAGCACTTCCCCTCTTCCTCTAACGAGTTTACAGACTCACTTTAATGTTTGCTCCTAGAAAACATTGACTTACTTTTTTATTTTACCTTTTCTTTGTTTCCTATTCTAAATAGACATATGCTACCAAGGACTTTTTTAATTTAAATCCTTGCAGGAAGACTCCTACAGGACATTTTCGTGACCAAGACAAATAACCTAAGTTGTAGAGGATTTATAAAAAAAAAATACGTTTATAAAAAAATTATTTCACGATTAAAATAATAATTTTGTGACACTGTAGGACCATGTTTAGAATTATTTAAGAATGTATGGTTTTAGTTTCAACGTTATATCTTTAAAACTCGCTGAGTAAAACGTAAATTCATTAACATGGGAAATCCTATCTTGACCGGCCGTGACGTCACAGGTAGCCAACGTCCTTAAGGCAAATAAAGTGTAGCTTCCTAGATTAAAAAAAAAAGTATACAAAGGCGTGCAATACTTTTCATAATATACTCAGTTGCAGTGAAAAAATACTTTGTACGAAGATTCCAGTAATGTAATTTGCATAAATGTATGCTGAGTTGATTAAAAAATTTAATTCAAAACAGTACAGATATTTAAAAGTTCTAAAACTATTTAAATAAAAATACCATTCTATTTGACCTACATTTTAATGCATCACGAGTTTGCGTTGTTAAGCAGTGAATTATTTAACTATAAAAGAATAACATTATTTCTTTTAAGCAGCACATAAAAAAAATTTACAAGAAAATTTTCCTTCAGGTTTATACATCTTTTGAATGAAAAATTCATAGACATAATATTTTGACCCGCAAAAAATATAAATACTCCTAAAGTTACTCCAAAAATTCTTCTTTCTTTTAAGAAAAAAAAAAAGGATTTATTGTTAATTAAAATATATGAATATATACAGTGAAAATTATCCATCATTAAGGCAAATGCGATCTAGTTAAGGTTGGGATGTAGGTATGCAAGAAATGTTCATTGCCCTTTTTAGTTTATATCAAAACCTTTTTTTGGTCTAAATAAACAAAATATTGGGGCCTACTTCAATACAAACATAAGAGTTTAATTTACTTCACATGGTATTATCAATAATTCTTGAATATCTGTCAAGGGTGTCGTGGATTTTAATAACAACTTTTTCTCTTCATTTAAAAAGTTTCCCATCCAGTGCCGCTATGCTAATGACAGATATTTAACAACTGTTTATATCACCATGTGAAGAAAATCAAACTATATATTTATACTTGAGAAATATTTTATTTGTTTTAGCCAAAAAAAAATTGATATAAAAACTGTAAAGACACTGGCCTATTCTAGCGTTTCCTACATCCCCAACTTTATTTTATACAACTCAAACAGTTATCTAAACTTTTTAATGTTGTAAAAGAAATTTAAGTCATACATAATATATACCGGGAATTCTTAGCGCAGATCTATAAAATTATAATTCAATGCTCGCAATGGCTCTATGTGGCTTCTCTTGGTTTATACAACAAAAAAAACCTCATCCATTCCTACACCAATCATATCACGCGAAATCATTTTATCAATATCATAACTCATATGTGATTGGCTCGCAGCTCCTCAAGCCACCCCCCGGTTATATAACTTTTCCATCCAATGGCATGTAAGCATTTTATACCATAAAGCTGTCCGTTATTGGCTGAGGCAATATTTCATGAAAGAGAGTCTGACCTTCTATATATATATAACATATAAAGTCTTCCTCTTTCCATTTCCTACCCTAGCTCGATACAAAACCACCCTCAACTCCGCCACCCCTTGGTATCGGCCAAGAAAACGGATCAATAAATGCTAGGCTTTCCACTTCTTGGAACTACTAGTCAGCTATCCCCCAATATCCAAAAAGGAAAAGGGATATCTCTCCGTCCGAAACACCCCCTCACCCCCACACCCTTTCTCATCCCCCATCACCCTCCTCTTCTCTCTTAAACTGTCTCTTTCTCTCACTCACTGACTTTCTGTCCATCCCTGTCTCTCGCTTCGCAGCAACAAAACATCATCTTCATCTTTAGTTCTCCGTTTTGCCCGCAGGTGGCGTCCCGGTCGCACCTCCCTATCCTATCTCCGTCTCTTTCTATCACGCGTGATGACGTAACCGGGACCATATCATATTCTATAACGCTATTGGCTGATGCCCGGTCGCCCTAACAACGTTGGTTGGCTTTTCATAACCGGCGCAGAAAAGGCGTCTTTCTTGAGGGGAGGAACGACGCTTTTAATATTTACGTCTTGAAAGGGGGACGTATAAAACACACGAACATCGAGAGGCTGTAAACAGAACTGCGCGATCCACACCGCAATAAACATTCGACATAAAACACAACAATTAATTATTTTTTTTTTTTAATTTCAACACTAAAGTAGGGCAAAACATTGACATGAAATTCACACGATTATTGAACAAACAGCTTTTCTTCTTTTGTTCTACTTGTTCTAGAAGGCATTTTAAAGAAACCTAACCTCACTTTTTTTTTACAAAAAAAAAAAGATCTAATTTAATAAAGAAGGGAGAAATCAGTACTGTTCACCCTTCACCCACATACGCAGGCGAGCAAGCAAGCACGCACACAAACACACACTTAGTCCTGACATCGTGAAATGCCTAAGTGATCTGGATGTCAGGACATTTCTAACGGAGAGCAAGGACTTACCTCAGTCTTGCGGTTTGAGACCTGGTTTCCTCTCTCGTAAGGTTTGTCGGGTGGGAGAGAGAGGAGGTGGGGGGGAAAGGGAGGAAGTCGGAGGAGGGTGGTGGGGAAGGGGTTCGAGCTGGTGAACGCGTCAGACGAGGCTGCCCCCTCTCCTTCAAACAGTTCCAACCGGTTGAGGAAAAGAGACAGGCTACTCATCGGTACTGTAGCAAAACCCGTTGGATTAGTTTTTTCCTTCTAACTGTATGGTACACCCTCCGCCACGCTCCCTCCCTAACACTGTGTTGGGGTTAAACTGAATGCGGTGGAGGTGTGACGTGTCGTCGTCGTAGTCCTGGCACAGCCTCCCCCGTGTTCGTTCCCTTAACCTCTTTCTCGCTTCTCTCCGGACGTTGTGGTTTCAGGATTTTCCCTTCTTCCTCGGCGATCTCGCTTGTACACACACTTTGCCAACCCACACACTCACACATATATATATATATGTATAATACTACTTCTACTAGTATTACTAAATGTCCCGACCGTCGTGTGCTTTTCCTTCCTCTCTCAAAACTCGTCGCACGCACGTTGAAGAAAGAAAGAGAAGGATGATGAAAAAAAAAAGGATCGGTCCCTCCTCTTCCCTTTCCCTCCGCCGTCGAACGAGGACGAACGTTTGTGGGGGTTCGGCGTAGAAACTACCTAACATTAACATGCACAAGCAAGTTGTAATCAATAGGGAAAAGTGAGACGACCGCGATGAAGCAAGTAGAAAAGAGAAAGAGAGATTATCTCTCTCTCTCTTAGTTGCCCTCGCTTCCGCGTTTTTATCCGTCCGTTTCATTCGTGTTGTTTTTTTTGTTTTTTAAGTCTTATCCCCTCGCACACATCCTTTCGTATTCTCCTTTTACTTGTGGTGGGTCCATTTTACTATTTGAGTTGTTTTTTTCTTCACCTCTTCTTCCTTTATTTACTATGCTTTTTTGGGTTGTGGCTGGGTTTTTTTCCCCTGTCTTTTCTTCTGTTTCTGTTTTGTTAATCATGAAGCGACGTTCTGCTTAAACAAAAGGGCACGAAGCTAAACTGCCGAAACACTATTGGTTTTGGGTTCGAATCTTTGGTCAAGATTTTTTAATATAACAACTAGAAACGAATAATATATATATATATATATATATACTACATTCATTTATTTAACAAAAAGTATTTTATGACTTAGTTTCATTAACGAAGTATTATTAAACGTGAGTTTTCTTAACATCTTAATTATATCAGCACTGGACTTACACGCTAGCTCAATCTATAAAAGTAAGCTTAATACTAAATACTAACACGTTAATTTTAATCGCCTAGTCTCGGTGGCGTGTCTATCTACTGAGCTAAGGGGTCCCGGACTCGATTCCTGGCATGGATGAAAAATTGATAGTTGGTGAAATGTAGGTTTTCCCTCCCTTTCACAGTGATAAATTGATGGCCGGGGGACTGGGTGTTGTGTTTGTTCTAGATTTAAGTTAGTTTATAAGTAGTGTGCTGATATAATCAGACGGTTTAATAAGTTCACGTTAAATACTTTAAATAATGAAAAATAAAAGTTAATCGCTTGAATTAATTGGAAAGTAGAACAATATCATATACTTTTTTTTTCACAAGCATGATCTCGAGTTGACCTACGACCCTCTAGAACTTATCTCTATCATTCTAACCACTCTATTACAGGTATGGGTTTTCAGGAACAAATAAAAGTAATTGCGTTTCTGTGCTAGCATGACCCACTTTGGAGGTTGAACGGTCTAAGGCCGGAGTGTCATACTCATTTTATCATAAGGGCTACATTAAAAATTAGAAATTCTAAGGGATGAGGGCAGGGCCGGGCGAACTGGGTGGCTGCCCAGGGCGCCAGCTTTAGATGGGCACCAAACAGAGCACCTACTTAACCTAACATAACCTGGGCACTAAAAATAATACCCAAACCTCTAACACCTCACTAAACGTGACCACTCTTTTACATTCGCCATCTTGGAACAATAATGACCTTTTTTTTTTGCGATCATATCATAAGCCGTTCATTATATTCAAGCGTTTGTTATGATAAAAAATAAAGCAGGAAGAATTGTCTACAAGACTTAATCGTATAGTTTTATTTGTAACTCTAATCTTTTTCGTACAAACTCTCAGTGAAACGTTTGGCGTATGATAATAATTTGTCTAATTTCCCTTTCCCTATCATGCCTAGGAAAACCTCGGTGGTTTTGAGTTAAAGTGTTCACCTCAGAAACCGATGACCGTGAGTTCAAACCCAGCCAAGGTCAGAGGATTTTCATGAACGATAAAGATCGGTAGTATAACTTCCCTTGGAGGCGAAGTTAAGTCGTCGGTCTCATGTAATTGCGGGATGTAATAGAACCCTGGAAGGTATGTAAAAATACCTTTCCTGGCAAAATTGGTCGGACCTTTCGTTTTCACTCATAAAAATTGTCTTGTGCTGTTATAATAAGTCTGTTCAGAAAGTGCACTTTAAATATATAAAAACATTTTAAAAAATACATAAAAACATCATGAAAATCATTCTCAGGCTATATGTGGCTAGGAGTAGTTAGGTTTAGGGACCACTTTTTTATCATCCCGCGGTTACATAGGGGGCGCCAAAAAGCAATCCCGCCCGGACACAAAATTTACCTCCAGCCACCTCTGCAATGGGAGCTGCATTTAAAAAAAAAATGTAATATTGTCACCATCGGTACTAAAATAAATTAATTCTAAAATCTTGTTGTTAAAAAAATAAAACTATGATTTTTTTTATGTCTATAACTTTTACGGAAATATAAATCCTTTTATTTGTAGAAATGGTTTAAGCGTTAGACCCTAAATGTTATGTTTAATTCGTTCTAATAATTTATGATAAATGCGTGTCCGTGAACAACGACTTCTTGGGTGTTGTGATAAGCTAAAACAACTTTGTTTTTTTAAGCACCGCGTCTTACAAACCGTTCGGGTGAGACGCTTATGTAGGCCTACTAATTACGCTAATGGTTTTAAGGACAAGGAAGGTTATATGTATAGGAAGTGTACCCGCATTTGTGTGGAGGCAGAGTGTAAGACCGTTTTAAGAAAAACCTCAATACAACCGACCGAGATTCGAACGCCGATCACCCAGTCATCGGCGGTCTAGTCTACTGCGAGATTAGCGAGCTAGACCATTCAGTCACCAAAGCTGGTTGAACTATTACAAGAGTCATTTTACGCAGTGATATATTTGACAAAACCATTGACAATGAGTTCTTCCAACCTCATGAATGATTTAGTTTGAAGCTGAGTGGAAAAAAAAAAAAAAGTCTAATCGCGAAGCTATTTCCAAGCCGTATCTGTAGAGACGTGGACTAAACGCCAAGCTATTTTAGTCTTGTCTACTGGAGACGATGAGGTCAAGGTTCAAATCCCGACAGGATATATTTCTTTCTTAAATAGTTTTCCCTCTCCATTTGCACAAAAATCCGGGCATATTTAGTTAAAATTCTAGCTTCCTTTCTCATAGTCCATTGTAATATTTATATAGGTGCATATATTCCAAAACGATATTAAAACACGGTTAAATATTAAAGAAACTGGAAACTATTCAAGGTCACCCTATACTTATGGTTGAACTTAATCATACAGTTAAAGATACAGATGGCTGTTCATTAAGTTTAATATTACTAAATAATTATGTTCATAAACTGTTTAAAAAACTTGTTTTAAATTATAACACCACACCTGGTAGAAGGAGCATGTAAGATACAAGGGAAGATCATAAAGTTCGGTGGTTTCCCCGTTGCCTTCCGCACTGAAATTCTAAGAGCGAGCGAGAAAGAGACTATCAATTTCACAGGAAAAAGTATTTTCACTACCTTCGAGGTTCTTTTACACGCCACAATTGACATGGGACCCGACGGCTTTACTTCCCCGCCGAAGTAAGTTACGCTACGGTTTTTATCTCTCAATAAAAATCCGTCGACCCCCTACTGGGTTTGAACCTACGAACATTAGATCCTGAGGCGAACATTTTTTACACCACTGCGGTCGAACTATTATATGTTGATGAAACCTAAATTCCTGATTATTTCTCCTGGTTAAAAGTGCACCGAATTAAAACTCAAAAAGAAGCAGGACAAAAGACAAACGAGTGGAAGGTTAAGAGGAGGGGAGAATGGAGAGAGGGGGAGGGGGGAAGAAGAGAAGGAAAGTTAAGTTTAGTTTGAATGTCGGAGAATTTGGGGAATCCGCATGTGTCGTAATTGACAACGCCGTCTGGCTTCGGATCCAAACCAGGCGCGTCGACAGGAGTGAAGAAGAAGAAGGAATTGGGGGGAGGGGGACTTGTACCCCTCCCCACCCCCTTCTCCCCGTGACCCACTGCCACTAAAGTCTCCTAAAATCCACCGCTAGATTAAAGAAACGTGTGATGAGAGTTTCTCCCATTTGACTGAAAAACAGACTGCGATCAGCTGGGAGGAAGCTTCTACCAAGTTTTTTTTAAAAATAATGTTCTACCTAGTTTAACACAGTCGTTAATCTAAGCCGATCCTTTCCAAACTATGGACGCGTACCCAAGGGAGTGCGTCAAGTATTTCAGGCGATATGCGATGTTTTAACAAGTGTTATTTACATTATTTATTTTATCATCCGTCTATACCTGTTACGGCTAAACGCATATATAATAATCACTCTAAGGAAGCACTTTAGAGGTAATATACCCACACTTGCGGGAAAGAGAGTGGAAAACCATTTAATAAAAAACCACCCTCAGTAGACTCAAACTTGATTCGAACCCCGAACCCCCATCATCATAGGTTAGTATAAGCGTAATGACTTTGACCATTCGGTCACTGAATCTGTATTAAGTTGTTTTACTAATAAGTTTTCTTATTGTCACGTTTTTGACCTTTATAAATCCTTCTTAACCTCTCTCGTGGCTTCGTTTGGATTTACATTAAATTACCTATTAACCCGCTTCAGTGGCCAAACATTAAAAGGTGCCACTCTCGTGTCAGACTAAACTGCTGATGATGGGGAGATCGGTGCTCAAATCCCGGTCAGATATAATGATTTTTTTTTTCCCTAAATGGTTTCTCACTCTCCTTCCACACAAATGCGGGTAAATTAAATTTCAAATTTCAAATGCTTCTTTCCTCACCCCTAATCCCATTAGAGTAATTATATATATGCGTACAACCTGAACAAGTGATAAAAAATTACCTTTTTTTTTTTAGCACCGCGTCTTACTACCCATTCGGGTTATACGCTTAAGTACTAATTACGCTAATGGTTGGGAATTGGGAGGGTTGAATTTAGAGGAAGTGAATCCGCATATGCGTGGAGGGAGAGTGGAAAACCATTTAGGAAAAACCACCCCCAGTTCACCCGACCGAGATTCGAACCTCGATCTCCCCGTCCTCGGCGGTCGAGATCAACACGACTAGCGCGTTAGCCAACTACGCCACCGAGGCGGATTACCTATTTATTAAAATTTGAAACTACCATTTATATTTTACAAGATAGTGGATTTTTTAACGCAAATCAGACCAACGATGTTGACACCTTAACCCACGCACTCACCGATGCGAGTTTTTCATGATATATCAATTAAACATACACTTACAAACACCCAACCCATGAATCAGGAAAATTTGAGCTCAGAAACTTAAATAAACTATTACAACATTGTAGGATCGATCCCTGACTGTAAATGATCAAATGAGAGCTGTATCGTTCTAACTGTTTCACGTACCAACTTCAGTCGACGACAACATTATCGTCTAAACCTGTTTCACGTACCAACTCAGCCGAACGACCAATGTATCGTTCTAAACCTGTTTCACGTACCAACTTCAGTCGAACGACCAACATGTATCGTTCTAAACCTGTTTCACGTACCAACTTCAGTCGAACGACCACATACGTCTAAACCTTCGCGTACCAACTTCAGTCGAACGACCAACATGTATCGTTCTAAACCTGTTTCACGTACCAACTTCAGCGAACGACAACATGTATCGTTCTAAACCTGTTTCACGTACCAACTCAGCGAGACACATGTGTCGTTTATGAAAGAGAAATGGCATGGTCAGCCATTCTTTCAAAGTGGACATTCGGATCCTGAATGGAAAGAAAAAGGGTGAGTTCAGGAGGGTGGTTTTAGACAGGGGTGGGTAGAAAGGGGTGTGGGTGGGGGGCCTGATTGGGGCAGAAGGGTATAGAATAAGGGGAGGAGGAGGAGAGGTGAGGGAGGATGTCATTTCCAGGGTAAATTACAGCATTGGGAATTGTACGAACAGCAATAACTCGTGTATTGTCGTCCTGTGACACGAGGTAACTTGAAAGAGACGAAATATGTTTGTGTGTGTGTGTGTGTTTGTGTGTGTGTCTGTGCCTGTGTCTTTCCCTCTGAAAATGTCAAATACTGATTCAATTTAAACTGATTTATGTGTCCGGCCAGTTTTATTGAAAAATGTGTGCACGTGTTTGTGTGTATGTTTGTGTGTGTGTGTGTGTGTTTCTCTATATGACGGATCGGAGGAGAAATGGCTGGGCTTTTAAGTACCGGAACCCAAAGTCACTTTAACTAACGTCTGCAGAGTTTAAAGCCTTAATAAGACGGCTTTTGATTTATAATCACAAGCCTCTAATTATACAGGATATCCCATAAGTCCAGTGTCATCAATGTATACTGTAACGTATGGAGTTAATCACTAGCCTTGGAATAAATTATATTAAAAGGTCTGATTCAGGTTGATTTGATAAATTAGGACCTTAAGGGGTTTATAGAAATTAGTGGATATTTCAAAGTTTATTCAAACTCATAAGGGCACTGATTTTAAGATTTATTTTCTTAGTATTATATTTAAATATCTTAATCATTATAGAGCATAATATCATTCTACCCTATGATTTTAGAAAACAAGACATCCTAATGATTTAAAAGGTATCTTTAGAAAGATTAGTACATAATTATGGAAACTCTGTAGAATATATCTAAACAGGAGAAGGGAATAATTATATACAAGGTGTTCGGAAACTCATCGCCCAAACTGCACATATAGCTTGTTTGAACCAAAAGTAATACAAAATCCCTCTACACTTACATCCGGAAAGCTATGCTAATACAATTAAATTGTGCTAAAAGTTTCGGCGTACATCACCGGGATAGCAAAGCTGTTCAAGCATTCGTGTACAACAGGTTGCATAGGAGTTAGGCGCACGGGACTACACACCTCGACATCTTGAAGCACCGCATAAGAACATACCACAATTAATAGTAAACAACACACCATTCCATCTAGAAATGCGAATACGTTCTGAGGGTCATCATTAACGGTCCTACCTCACAAAAATCGCTTGCCATTATTACATGTGCAGTGCCACTCACCTAGCTCCTATGCAACTTGTTGTACACGCATGCGCGCACAGCTTTGCTATCCCAGCGCTATGGTTTGTATTATTTTGGTGGGAAAAGCTATATGTGCAGTTTGGGCTATGAGTTTCCAAATACCCTATATTAATAGCTACGCTCCAACACACTGTTTACTGGCAGCTATTCTGAACAGGCGAGTACGTGGAATAGATGGAAAACTCATGTAAACCCTGAAGATCGGGATTCGAAACCTGACTGGGTAGTCTTAGAGTGGTTTTTTTCCTAAATGGTTTCCCACTTTTGCTACAGTTAAGTTCAGGTACATTTCTTATAAAATATCCTTTTCTCATGCCCACCTATTTGGAGAAGTTAAATGCGTCCAGCCCTATTTGGTAGTATGACGCTGAACTTTGATGTAATATTATATATATATATATATATATCACCGCGTCGGGCTATACGTGTATGTATATATATATATACTATTTAATATAATGTTTTAGGGATGAATGAGATTGAATTTAGAGGAATTGAACCCCCATTGGTGTTGAGGTATAGTGGAAAAACAATCGAGGAAAGACTACTCAGCACATCCAACTGGGGTTCGAACACCGATATACCCATCATCGGCAGTCCAGTGGTCACTTTCTAAACACAATGCTATCTTATGGACAAATGGCACTAAAATCCATAATACGACTCTGGTAGGAGCAAAACCTGAGAAAAACACAGATATATTGTTCTTGTAGTTAACATGTCATTCGGTGACCTGGCGGTCTAGGGGTAAGGTGTCAAGACTTCTGTGCTGGTGGGTCCGGGGTTCAATACTCGGTCCCGATACGGATTTATCTGATTTGCCAAAAACCTTCCTTCACCTCTGACAAGACTTGTATTAATCACAACTTGTGAATGTGTGGAATGCCAGGCCTCCACCATGGTTCGGATCTCCACGTTAAACTGTAGGTCCTCCATTTCATCTCACAATCACCCTGCCATTACACATTAGCGTAAGTGCGTATAAGCCGAACAAGTAGTAAGACGTGGTGCTAATAATAATAATAATATTTTATTACTATTTATATTTTATAGGTATTGATAACTAATATCAAAGTGACAGCTGTAACATTAATTGACGAATAAATAAACGAAAGAAGATATTATAACCTTTTTTGTTCGCTGTCAGATAAGGCTATTATTATGAAAATTGGTTTCCCGTATAACAATTTAAATCACTAAACGTGTACACAGAGCCCTGTACCCTTTAGACAGAATTGTTAGTATTTGGGTAGTAATTTTAGGGGAGAGGGGTGTGGTGTGGATTCCAGGAGAGTGATCTGGTAGGAAATGTTTCTTTTAATGGTTGGTTTATATCTACACGCGAATCCTGTTGTATTTACTCAAAATACACCAACCTCTGTGTCATATCCTCGGTGTGAAAAGCCAACGAAGGGGAGGAGGGGGGGGGGAAGATACACAACAGTAAAAAAAAGACATTGTGCACCGCACAGCTTTTCTCTGGCTTTATTCTTAACTAAAAACTCGTAAGATTTGTAAAAATAATAATATACATTGTTGCGGAAACCCTCCACCAAAGAGCATAAATGAAATAGTGCACACTATGACAGAAACAATGAGTAAAGAGGAACATCTCTCTCCTCCAAAGAGCATAACAATCATTTCGTTTTCAAATTTATATATATATATATATATATATATATATATATATACATATTTAGAAATCGTTTAGAAACTATTGGTTTCATAAAATTATATGTCAGATAGAAGTTATTTATTTGTAATGGTACTACAAACTCACAACAATAATCTATTTCGTATCTCAAATAGTTGCGTAGAGAAAATGATCAAAAATTTGAAATTTTTTCTCATGCAAAGTTTCCTCAAGGTAATTTTCATGGGTAAATGCTAAATTTTTGCTAGATATCAAATTTAATCAAAATCGTTAGCGCAGACATGGAGAAATTTGATATTTGGTTTTCTCCCTTTTTGTCCTTCAGTAAACTACATTTAATTTTAGGGTTGGATATCTAATTCAAAAAAATACCTCGGTGGAAACTTATGGAAACCATAGATACCAAGCTTTAGTCCGATCAGTAAAATGGTTTCTGCTCTAGTCGGAGATACTGACAGACAAAGAGACAAAGACATCGTGTCGTGAAAACTAATTTTTTCTGTTTCAGGGGGGTCATGAAAATGTTGACCTCTATCCAAATCTGAAGTTTGATTTGTTTTGTTGATTACAATATTTCTCTCTTTGAGGGGTTAAGAAAAAGAAAAGAAAAATATACTGTCTTAGTAAAAATAAAAAAAAAAATGGGGCATCTTTTCGGTGACAGATCTATTCTGGTGCTCTTCTAAAACTGAGAGACTATGCCACCATTAACTGCAGAGATCTTTAACTTAAAATGGACATGGCACTTTTTACCTCTCGGTCATAAAACTAGTAACAGAGACCGGAGTTATAGCTAGCGACATGTATATAAAACTACTGCTGCAGTGGTCGTTAATGGGAATACCCCCTAACTGGCCGTTTCCCTCATTATTACAGATGGGATCTAGAGCTAGGGGTAGGTCCAAAAAAAAAAGGGGGTGGTGGGTGGGTGGGTGAGGGAATGGGGACAGGGTAATAACCCGCAACCCCATGCTAAGAATTGTCCACCCTCCTTCGCAGAGACCCCTTGCGATGACCACCAGTTCGTTACAATGTAACAGTCGTATTGCCGACCTCGTCCCTTACCCCCCACTGCCACCCCCACTGCCACCCCTTTATTCCGTCTCTCTGGCCGTGTTATAACTGCACTAGTCACACATGAATGTTATTATTATTATTAGCACCGCGTCTTACTACCCGTTCGGGTTATACGCACTTACGCTAATGTGTAATGGTAGGGTGATTGTGAGATGAAATGGAGGACCTACAGTTTAACGTGGGATCCGAACCACGGCGGAGGCCTGGCACTCAATACATTCACAATTTGTGATTGATATACGGTCTTGTCAGAGGTGAAAGAAGGGTTTGGCAATCAGATGAATCTGTGCCAGGACCGAGGATTGAACCCCGGTCCCACAACACTGAAGTCCCGACACCTTACCCCTAGACCACCAGGTCACAAAAAAAAATCTAGTAAATGTTAAGCTTGGATTCGGTGCGGGATATTTCACGTGCAATTTCTAAACGCAGGACTTTTTTTTAATATGTAATTGTTGGTTAGTATGCTAAAGTTCACCAACATATCCAACAAAATGTAACGCGAATTTTAGAAATTAAAATAAACGTTTATTATTTGGATCATAAAGAGTTTCTGGCTAAAGATCAAAAGGTCACCTGCTCGATCACCTGCGCTTCCAGTTTTTACTGTGAAGCTGTGGGTCTAGAATGGGCTCAAACTCAACCTCATGTGGACAAATGACGAGCTACTTGAGTTAAGAAGTAGCAGTTACGGTCTAGAAAACTGAGGGTTCCATTTTATGACCACGTGACCTCTATCCTCAAATGTTGACACTATCTTCAGCAACATGTGGCGGCTACTCGGTCGGTATAGCTCGCTTGCGGGCTGACACCATAGCGGATAAATGTATATATACACATATATATGTATATATACACATATATATGTATATATACATATATATGTATGTAAATATACACATATATATGTATGTATATATACATATATATTTAGGGGCCACTATTAAATGTGTAAGCCAAAACCTTAGCTCATTTTGGTAGCATGTACGCCTACTCAGCCAAGGGTGCCAGGTTCAATTCTATATAGACATAAGGGGTCGTCCATGAACCACGTAACGCTTTAAGGGGGAAGGTAGGGAGGGGTAAGCTCTAATGTTTACATACTGTTACATGGGGGTAGGGTGGGGTGCATCAAAATGTTACGTAACACAGATCTTATATTACTCACATTCTAATGTTCAAAAATAATATTATTGTTCATTTTTTCACCTTTGATAAAACTACTTATAAATTACTTCTAAACATTTGTGAAGTTGAAAATGCAAGTTTAGCACTTACTTTTTGTCTATCAATATTTCAAATGCACTTAGGTGTTATTGTCTGCCCGAGACTACGAACGCCAAGCACATTCGAAAACACATATTTTCATGCACATGACAGTGACATGTTTATACTCACGGCATTTGTTTAGATTTTTCCGAGCTACTGACCCCCTCACGTGCTGTTAGTTGGTTAGCAGCTGTCAGTCGAAGCGGCCTTAATAATGTATAAGTATAGTTGAGTTTGAGTATAATTTAGATTCCTACTGCACTTTTTTTTTACATAGGCCGTGAATAATCGCTTGTGTTGTATAAAAACAAAAAATAATTTCTTCAAAAAGAGGAGACTTGTTCATTGTTTGCGTATAAAAGCGATATCTCAGAAAAAAAAAATAGTGGAAGAGTCTCAAAAAGATGTTGTAGTGAAATGGAAAGAAGCAAAAATACAGAATTTATCTCAAGGCAAGTTTGAGGAGTCCATCATTAGTGTTATTTCTTCGTACCAGTAGCATGTTATGAAAGGTAAAGCTTCAACTATCATAAATTATTTTCAAAGGGTAGGTATATTTAAGTCTATACCATTTCCCTTATGATAAATCTGTGTGTTGTGTATGTGTATAAAAACTATAAATCCAACTATTATACACCCAGAAGTATTACTAATAATGTGTTTGTGTTACGACTCGTTGCCTATATGCTATTAGTTATTAGTTTTATTTGATTTATAGCATTAAAACCAGAAATATATTTTTAAATAACATTTCAATAACCCGCCTCGGTGGCGTAGTTGGCTAACGCGCTTGTCGTGTTGAGCTCGACCGCCGAGGACGGGGAGATCGAGGTTCGAATCTCGGTCGGGTGAACTGGGGGTGGTTTTTCCTAAATGGTTTTCCACTCTCTCTCCACGCAAATGCGGGTTCACTTCCACTAAATTCAAACCTCCCAATTCCTAATCCATTAGCGTAATTAGTACTTAAGCGTATAACCCGAACGGGTAGTAAGACGCGTTGCTAAATATTATTATTATTATTAACATTTCAATAAGGATTTGATGTTAATATGTATATACATTTGACATATTCATTTGGAGGACTTAATAACGGACCACAAACAGTAGAAAACTAGCCCCTCCCCCCTTTATTTCCCCTCCCCCTTAAAAATATATACAATTATAGTACCACTACTGACATAAGCTTGTGCCTTGCAAAAACACATGACGTATCATTTAATATGACGAAAATATTCAATTTGTAATACATTTTTAGAGAAATATCGAGAATGTATTTACGGTTTGTATCAAATAGATGCTGTCCAAATGAATTGTTAAAAAATAGTCTAATTAAGCGTGTTTAATGTGTATCTTTCCAATAAATACTTTATAATTTGTCATGAAATGCTCATCGCCGGTAAATGGGAAGAAGAAGAAGAAGAAGAGACTGTACTGAGTAGAAAAGCGACGGGCCAAACAGGATTGCAACAAGGGCGCTACAGGGTTGGGGTGGAAGATGGAAGAAGCTCTGTAATGCTGACAGAGTATGGCCGTATATACCAAGAGAAGCAGCAGCTTAGTTACTGTCAGGTGATGCTGCAGCTGAAGAAATGGCATTTGGAGGGTCCAGCAAGGGGGGATGGCCACTGGTCATCTTCTTCTATCTATAGCTCAACAACTTTGACGGTATGACGGCTGGTAAAGTCTTTTCAGCCTAGGAATTGTTTGCTGAAAGACCTTTTTCCCTACTAGAAATCTATTATATAGTAGGATATTGGTAGGGAAAAATACCTTTCAGAGAGTAATTCCTACCGTGAATGGAGTATAGCTTCCTGGGATACAAGGGACTCCTAAAAATATGGTTTTTTTTATGGTTGTATTCTATCCCCGTTTTACTAACTGTCCGAGCAAGCAACAATTTGAATTACTCTAATGGAGCAGTATGAAGAAGGTAGAATTTTAGAAGAAATATACCCGCATTTGTATGGAGAAAGGAAAGGTGGTAAATCATTTCGGAAATATCACCCTTGGTATATTCAACCTAGACTCGAACACCAATTATTCAAGATGAAGTTGACATTTAGTCTAAGTACCCACCAACGTAGGTAAAATTATAAGGTTTTTTAAGCACCATGTCTTACTACCCGTTCGGGTTATATATTCTACGCTTATGTACCAATAATGGTAATGTTTTAGGGATTAGTAAGGTCCTATTTAGATGTAGTGTGCCCAAATTTGCATGAAGGGAGAGTGGAAATTCATTTTTGGTAAAAAAAATTAGTACACCCGACTAAGCTTCGAACCTCGATTTCCCCGTCATCGACAGTCTAGTCTACTACGAGAGTAGCGCGTTAAACCACGTGGCCACCGAAGTGGGTAAAATGATAGTTATCGTGGAAGTGTTACCGTGATTAAATCACATGGTAAACTACAGCCACCCTGGCAGAGTATGGCGTAATATAAGCTCTGTCCTAGGTTAAGTCAGTTTCTAAGTCGTGTGCTGATATATACAGTGCAACAGACGGGATTAGAACTGGGTTTATCAAAGCTAATAAGAGTAAACTACTCTTAATACAATATTTTTCACCCTTTACCCTATACATTGAGCAGTTAATAATATTAATTTTAGATGTAAAACAAACCAAAAATATTTTAATGCTCACACTGACAAATTATAGAAATAAAAATAATACTCAAGCTGTTAATAACTTTGGGTTAAACAGACTACTTAGAAAATAATTTCATTTTAAACAGTTCGTGGCTGCAAAACCTAGGATATACACAGAACTAATACAGTAAATTGGTTTGACACTTATTTATAATCAATTTACTACTACCCACCTCGGTGGAATAGTTGGCTAACGCGCTAGTTTCGTGTTAAGCTAGGCTGCCGAGGATGGGGAGATCGAGGTTCAAATCTCAGTCGGGTGAACTGAGGGAGAGGGGTTCCTAAATGGTTTTCCACTCTCCCTCCACGCAAATGCTGGTTCACTTCCTCTAGATTCAACCTTCTCAAATTCCTAAACCTATTAGTGTAATTAGTACTTAAGCTTATAACCCGAACGGGTAGTAAGACGCGGGGCTAAATTTAAAAAAATACTACTGAAGCAATTAACAGGAAGAAGCCATGATAGATTTTTGTAGCATACGTAAGTTATTATTAATATCCACACCGATGAACATGTGGTCTAAAACGTCATGCTCAAATTAGGTTAGATTGTCAGTGATAAGGGGGGGGTGGGGGAATGCTACAGGTCCGAATTTCGGTCCGGTGTATTAGGAGTGCTTTTATTATTATTATTATTATTATTATTATTATTATTATTATTATTATTATTATTATTATTATTATTATATTAAATTTATAATATTCTGATTTTTTTCATATTGGTTCTGCTTGTAGCCATTCTTTAGTTATTTGTTATTATTGCTATTTTTTATTCTTATCATTATTAATAACTATTTTTTTCGTAACTATTCATCAGTATATAACATTATTTAGCCATTTTTGTTTATTTTATTTTCTCGTGTAAATATATGTATTTGTAAGGTACTTGTGTACTTTTCAGTGCTGGCCTGTTATAGATCTTATGACTGTTGGCCAGCACTATAATAAAGGAAATTGAAATAATAATAATAATTATTATTATTACTAGCATCGCGTCTTACTACCCGTTATGGCTATACTTAGAGTGCTTTTACATAGGTGCTTTGTCACATTTGGTTTCCCCACTCTTTATTGACGCTAATGCGGTTGCATTTACCCTAAATAACCCTCCTAGCTCCAACCCCCAAGGAATTATTCAGTATTAACCTTGGTGTAGAAAGTACTAAAAATAATAATTTATAGGCTAGTGTTTTAAAATATGTGAGATAGTATAGATTTAATATGAGAAATATGGGGGCAAATGTTTTTTTACTGATGGTTAGAAAACTATTTAACACATTCAATTACCAAATTTGAGGAAATTTCAGAACTTTACTAATGAATCCACAAAGAGGGTGGTTTTAAACACATTTATTTATAAATTTATTTATGATGAGCGTGGATACTTTTTATAGGTATTGTTAGCATTTAATATTTAATCTACTAGCGCAAGTTGTATAAAAATTCGATTGACGTATATTTTTCAAACTGGCCCCAATTTTAATTAAATCTTAGTACTCTGGAAAATTTCTGAAGAGGATTGTACCGAGAAAGTTGGTATTTTAGGGATATACCCCCTCCCCCCCCCCCAAAAAAAAAAGTAGTATTACTACTATGCGTTTGTATTCATCCTCCTCCTCGTAACTTATTGGAGTCTTATTCCCTGTTGTCAAATGGAGGAATGGAGAAAAAATAGCTTCGGTATGTTTTCTGGTTCGATCTTAGTCTTGTAACTAATTTCCTGGTTAATTGGGTGTGAGATGGGATCTTGATAGAATCCTTGCTGAGCTCTCAATCTTGGTCAATCTCTCTCGTCTTGTGGTAACCGGCAAATAATAGATGTTTTAAACCAGAGGTATGGTTCATTTCTCAACTCTTTTATAAGCTGAATTTATTTTTAGATCACAATAGACATCAATCCTTTAACAGCTAGTTTCCTTTAATCGAAAAATATATTTCCCACAGTACATTTAGGGAACACAATTTAAACAAAATTGATTATAATAAATATCAACACACAGGTTATCATTTTTTGTAATTAGGGAACTGTCCGTTTGGGGAGGGGGCACATTTCAATTAATATAAATTAGTTGAAAAATAACCGGCCACATGATGTAGGTATAAGTATGAATAGTGCACTTAACTAAGAGCTTTTTACGTTTTATATAAACTTTTACTTAAAGGAAATGCTATTTCAAGAAATTATTCAATGTACTTTTTTTTTTTCTTTTATAGATAACAAAGTGTTAAAAATCTTTATTGAAAATGTTGTGTCGATAGCAAAGTGCTTCATTGGTGATTCCTTTTAAATAATATAGTTTTTTTATATTCTGAAAATTTAAAAATGACACCTGGACACGGGAATCGAACCTGGGACCTTTGGCTTAGTACGCCAATGCTCTAACCACTGAGGTATCCAGGAAATCGCCTTAAAATATGAGTGAAGAATGACCCTGGGCACGGGACGAATCTTTGATAGCTTAGTGGTTGGAGCATTGGCGTATTAAGCCAAAGGTCCCGGTTTCGATTCCCGTGTCCAGGTGTCATTTTTCAATTTTCAGAATATGGTATCTAGATGGAGTAATTCTCACTAAAAGCATAAATAATAGCTTTGGCTATTTAATTCTTAATATAGTTTTTCACTTTGTTTTCAGGTAGCTACTGATGCTGTTTTTCCAAGTTCGCCAAGTCTTCACTTAGTTTGGGTTGTCTACGTCACTAATTCTTCCGACATTAACAAGTAAGTACGGCTAAATTCTTACAGAGAAGTAAACTGAATAAATATATGTAGCAAATTAATTTTATCCAAGTCATGAAGATGTTTATTTCCTACATATGGCGACTCAATCTATGAAAGCGCCGGCTTCCTAACATCTACTGTATTATATTGACGGATCAAAGATAGTATATTTTAGTAGGAAAATTCGTTTGATATTTAACTAAACATGTTTAAATTACCACTTCTTATTTCCAATTAAATAACAATTCTTGTGGATTAATTTGTGGCCATCGGGCACTATTAATTTGGAATCCTCTACCATATCGTATATATTACTTCTGTTGTCAACATCCCTTTTTATCAGCTAATACAAAGCCTACAGCGATGAATAAGGTATCAGTGGAAAGGATTTTTTTTACCGACTTCTGAGATAGTTTACGTTATGTCAGTTTACGTTAAAACGCATTTTTTTAAAAATATAAGTTAAAAGAAAAATATAACAATATTTTTTGTATCAATTACCAAAAATAAACTCTCTTTGATATTTTGTGTAGGCCTATAAGCTTCGGTGAGTATTTAATTTCAACAACTCAACAAAATACTAACTCTTTTTTTGGGAGGTTGGAGGGGGGGAAGTTTGAATGTGCTAAAGTTTCGCAAGAGTTCACTGGTGTATATATATAAAATTAACATTCTTACTCAAGAAATATTTTGACTTAATTTTTTAACTAAAAAAATAATAATGGGTTTTTTTTTTCTAAAAACTGAAAAAATTACAGAACTTATCTCAAGTTCCCCTCCCTCCCCCCCCCCCCCTTTCCTCTTGAAGTGAGAATTCTCGATATTTGATTGCTAAAATTTGTCTTATAATGTTGGTGACAATTCTAAGACTACTTTCAAAACTGCTGACCTGTACACCGACAGCAAAGTTGATTGCCGGGAAATAGATGACACTGCTACTTCTGGCACTCACTTCCCATACCTCCTCCCACCTCCTTCTAGCCGGGCAAACTTTTATTTTGACAAGGAAAAGAAGGGACGGCGGTGAGAGACTGGAAAATGGTTAGAAAAGGAAGAAGGGGGAGGGAATGTAGTGAGAGAGGGAAGGCGTGGAAGGAAAAGGGAAATTAGATTATTTGAAGGCATGATGAGTGGCCAGAAGGTCCAACCAATTTTTAACGTGGAGGGGAAGGGGGGGCAAGGCAGGCGAGCTAAGCAAAGTTGCTGAAGCAGACGTGACGTATCAGGGGATGAGAAAGTCAAAGATTAAGGTAAATTAGGATCAATTAGTTGCAGGGCATAAGAACTTGTTAGGGTCAGGCTGCTGTGGAATGGTAATTTTATATTATCTTATATTATATTTTATTATATTTTATATTATATTTTATATTATCTGTGTGTACCTTCTAATAACAGAATTACACTTTCACCTTAACCACGACTAGTGTCCAGTATTGTATTATTATTACTATTAGCACCGCGTCTTACTACCCGTTCGGGTTGTACGCACTTACGCTAATGTGTAATGGTAGGGTGATTGTGAGATGAAATGGAGGACCTACAGTTTAACGTGGGATCCGAACCACGGTGGAGGCCTGGCATTCCTCACATTCACAAGTTGTGATTAAGACACGTCTTGTCAGAGGTGAAGGAAGGGTTTGATAATCAGATAAATCTGTGCCGGGACCGAGGATTGAGCCCCGGACCCCTAGTACAGAAATCTTGACACCTTACCCCTAGACCTCCAGTATTGTAGGCCCAGTACTGGTACCAGTGGTGAGTAGAATTTAAGATGCACTGCTTCGGTAGCCACGTGGTCTAACGCGCTACTTTCACAGTAAATTAGACTGCCGGTGACGGGGAGATTAAGGTTCGAATCTCGGTCTGGTGTACTGAGGTTTTTTTTCCAATATGGTTTTCTACTCTCCCTCCACGCAAGCGTGCGTACATTTCTTATAAATATAACCCTCCTCCTCCCTAAAACTATTAGAGTAATTAGTACATAAACGTATAACTCGAACGTGTACTAAGATGTAGTGATAAAAAAATATATAAATATTTTAACAAAAAAAGTAATTGTATTATGTCCTAAGCTGACACTTTGAAATTATATTAATACCTACTCCAATGATTTATTTATTTTAGCACCCGTCTTACTGCCCATTCAGTTTATATACCTATGTACTAATTATACTAATGTGTTGTGGATTGGGAAGGTTTCATTTAGAGGAAGCACACCCGAATTTGCGTGGAGGGAGAGTGGAAAACCATTTATGGAAAAAATCACTCTCAGTACGCCCGACTGAGATTCTAACCTTGATCTCTCCGTCTCTGGCAGTCTAGTCTAACACGAGAGTAGCGCGTCAAAACCACCCGGCCACCGAAGCTGGTTGTATTTACTGTTGTTTCCTGTTCTCTTCCCTCCGTGGAGCCAGCGGGAAAGGTCGCAGATGCGGTCCGGCCGGCGCTCTGGTAGAGAGCGAGCGGGACACGCGCGCAATCAACTCTTGGCTCGTCCCGACGAAAATTCGTCTGGTTCCTTCTTCCCACCTCCCCCCTTCCCATTATCAACTCCCACTCATCCTCGTTATTACGAATCTAACCTCGTATCACCTGAGCTGTACCCTTAGTAATAGAGATTTGCAGATGTGCAATGTAATAAGGTCTACAGACTAGTTTTATAAAAATAGTATTATTATTATTTTAAATAATAATAATAAGATGAATTGATCTGTAGCCCAGTAATGGAAATATTAGCCACCGTTACCTAGGGGACACACGGATGTACTAATCGTTCATCCTTTCCATGGAGGCTCTTTCCATGTCCGGATGAGATGAGGTGATGGTGATAGTGATAGTGAGAATGATGGTGATAGTATGATAGTTATAGTTAGTATGATGGTAATAGTGAGTATGAGAGTGATAGTGATATTGAGAGTGTGGAACAAGTCGACTCACCAAACTTACTTATACCACACTAACAAACACTGTTGATCGTTGGGGTAGTTCTTTCGGGAAAAATACCCAAGGTACCTAGCTGGGAATCGAGCCCGTGACCCCTAAGCTCGTAGTCAAGTACACTGACCACTACACCACGAGGCCGGTTGTTATTTCGATGTATTTAAAGTACACTTTTTTAAACCGACTTAAATCTAGAACAGATATTATACCTTAGCTGCCTGCTTCAGTGGCCGCATGGTTTAAGGCGTCACTCTCGCAATAGACTAGATTGCTGGTTATCCGGTAAGTTGTACTAAGGGTGGTTTTCCCTAAATGGTTTTCTACTCTCTCCACGCAAATGCTGGTATATTTCCTTTAAGTTTAACCTTCATCTTCTCTAACTCATTTGCGTAAATAGTAATTAATTTGTGACCTGGTGGTCTAGGGTAAGGTGTCAAGATTTCTGTGCTATGGGTCCGGGTTCAATCCTCGCTCCGGCACAGATTTATCTGATTGCCAAGCCTTCATTCGGCTCTGACAGGACGTGTATTAACCACAACTTGTGAATGTGAGGAATTCCAGGCCTCCACCGTGGTTCGGATTCCACGTTAAACTGTAGGTCCTCTATTTCATCTCACAATCACCTATCATTACACATTAGTTTAAGTGTGTATAACCCGAACGGGTAGTAAGACGCGGTGCTAATAATAATAATAATAATATAATAATATAATAATAATAATAAATAATAATAATAATAATAATAATAATAATAATAATAGTAATTAATTCGTGTAACCTGAATATGAAGTAATACGTGGTGTTAAAATAAATCATTGATAAAAAAATACAGGTCACAAGGAAAGGAAGAGAACAAGTGAGGAAGTGAATATGTGACCAGGACCCTATTTGACCTCTCGGAAGTCAAGGATACTGACCTGGTGTTATCAAATTAGACGGGTCTAACTCTTCGTTACATAGAAACTATCCGCCACAAACACTGTTTGTGTACGTAACGTTATGTCAGCTTGGTCGATTCCTCAAGAAGCGACCTTCTTTAGAAAATAATATATATATCCTCGAACCAAACAAGGTGGAATGAGAAAGACTTTTGGGGAAGTGAAGGAGGAGAGAGATGGAAACAGTGGCGTTGGAGTAAGAGAATAAAAAGAAAAGGGGATGGAACAGGGAAGGACATGCAAATAAAGAGGGACCTTAGCTTGTGGTGAAAAAAAAAAGAAGGGAGGGGGGGAATCAGACACTTAGTCGTGTGGCAAACGGTTTGGTTTTTTTTTAAGGATGAGTAGTCTTGATAGCTATATAGTCAAGTGACGACTTAACTTGTCTTTCCGGTTTCTCCACCCCCCCCCCCCCGTCACCTCATCATAGTCCGTCCCTTTTATTTCTTAAAGATTCTTTCCATCCCCTTATTTTATTTTAAGAGTAGTCACTTTATCCACTTTATGTAAAGTGATTCACTAGTTTGGTACCTTTATTCTCACCACAGAAAGAAGTTAAACAATTAGCTTCCGAGTGTAAACTTAAAAGAGTCGACAATGCAATCTTCTATTTTTTGGGGGGGGGGGGGGGAGGGGGTTAAGGGTAGGGAGGGGATGTAGAGGAGGTGAACTTAACAGTATTTTTTTAAATAAAGTTTTAAAATCAAGATAAATCCACAGATAAGACCACAAGCTTTCCGACACTATGATGAAAAGATAATTTAAAAATACACTTAAAAAAAATTATATTAAAAAACAAATAATATTATGAATTAATTTCTAAAATTAACTTACGTAAGATATGACACATATATTATTTTTATAATGTACTGTACATACGTTTACCTAGAAAGTTAGTCTTACCGTAACTGATTAGACTATGGTCCTATCTTATAAACTACAATATCGTGAAACCAACCAAACCTGGTTGGATTATTTTTGGTAGATAAAATAATGTTGGTATTTGTGTAGTCAATCTTGGTGCTCTTGTGGTAAAGTGCTGGCTTTATGAGCTGATGGGTGTGGGTTCAAAGCCAGCTGGGGTCGACAGGATTTTTCTTGGGCTATAATAATCCGTAGCACAACTTCCTTCGGAGAGGAAGTAAAGCCGTCGGTTCCATGTCGATTGTGGCTTGTAAAATAACCCTGGAAGGTTTGGGGAAAATACCTTTCCCAACAAAATCGGTAGGCTCTTTCGCTCTCGCTCATAGAAATTCTCGGGTGATGATATAATCCGTCAGTTCAGAAAGTGCACGTTAAATGCCTCAAATAAATTGATACAAAAAAGGTATATATATATATATATATATATATAATATATATATATTCCAACTAGGTTTGAGCGTTTAGTATTAAGTTTAATTTGTTTCTAAGTACGAGTATTGTGCTTTTCTAATTTGTTTTTTTCTGAGAAAATACCAGTTAAATATACATTAAATAATTATGTGTGTTAAAGTGGCCGCATTGGTCTGCGAGAAAGTAGCCATCTCCGTCAGGTCACCCAGCTTAAAATATAATGGTATGTTTCGTTTCCTGAAAAAAAAAGTCTTCATTTTGTCAAAGAAAGTTCACTTTTGCCCTTTACTTGCAATTACCCCTTTTAATATCAATTAGAAATAGGAGAAATAAAACTACAAAACAATTCTTATCTTAAGGTAGAGAGGAAATCTCGCTACTAGTTCTCAAATATCTTAACATTTTCTGTTGTGAGCCTATCAAAAGATTATGTTAAAGAGAGGTTAATAAATCTAGAGCCCTTTTCTTTCAAGACTAGTCTCATAGTTCCGCAAATATTAAAATGTCGTTGATAGTGAGCTGGTATCACAGTTTCACACATTTCTTACTTTTATACTTATTTAGTAAAAGCTACCAGCTGCATCACTTGATGTAAATTTAAAAAAAAAATATTTTGACTTGGCTCATATTTAACCAAATTTTAAAGTTTTAGATTTGATATCAGAGAGAGTTAAAATAATTAAAATTTTGTGTATCGAGTTCAACCATGGTTTATTTGTATACAGGGTGTTCGGAAACTCATAGTCCAAACTGCACATATAGCTTGTTTGAACCAAAAGTAATACAAAATCTCCATACACTTACAGCATTAAACCTATGCTAATACCATTAAATTGTGCTCAAAGCTTCGGCGTACAGCGCTGGGAGAGCAAAGCTGTGCAAGCATGCATGTGCAACAGGTTGCATAGGAGCTAGGCGCGTGGCACTACACATCTCAACATCTTGGGAGCACACCAGTCCATCTAAAAATGTGAATACGTTCTAAGGGTCATCATTAACGGTCCTACATCACAAAAATCGCTTGCCATTATTACATGTGCAGCGCCACGCGCCTAGCTATGCAACTTTTTGTACACGCATGCTTGACAGCTTTGCTATCCCGAAGCTGTACGCCGAAACTTTGAACACAATTTAATGGTATTAGCGAAGTTTTCCGGATTTAATTGTATAGGGATTTTGTATTACATTTGGGTCAAACAAACTATATGTGCAGTTTGGGCTATAAGTTTCCGAACATTCTTTATATAATTTTATGGAATTTTTCATTTTAATGATATCTTTATATCCTTTAAAATAGTAACAAATTTGTTTTTTATTGAAAACTATAGGCACAAATTGTCACACAAAAGGCTATAAACACTTCTTAATAGATTTTTCATTTAATTTATTCAAGGTATTTAACGTGCACTTAATGAACAGACTGATAATACCAGCACACGACTTATAAACTGACTTAAACATAGAACTGACACAACATCCATCTCCCTCCAGTCGTTAATTCATCACTGTGAAAGGGGAAACTCCACATTTTTCCATTGATAAATTTTCCATCCACGGTGATAGTCGAACCCGGAAGCCTTAGCACACCCGCTTCAGTGGCAAAATGGTCTAAGGCGTCAATCTCGTGTTAGACTGTCCTACTGAATTCGTAAAAATTGGGGTTCAAATCTCTGTCGGCTCTACCAAAGGTGTTTTTTCCCAAACGTTTTCCCCCCTTTGCTTCCACGCAAATGCAGGTATATTACTTCTAAAAAATGCTTCCCTCCTCATCCCTACCCCATAAGAGTAATTATCATAAGGTAGTAAGACGTGGTGATAAAAAATAAAAACACCCAAACAACAAACGATACCGCTTGAAACAGGTGTAATAGAAAGCTTGAGGGAAAGTTTTTTTTTTATTTACCGTGAGCCATTTATAGCCAAACAGCCCTGTCGTGTATTTAAAAAAAAAGCGTCGCGCTTTATCGGCAGACGAGGGTTAAGTTGGCTGATTCATTCTCTTGTAACTCCACCCCACCCCCTTTTTTTCCACCCCCTCCGTCCCACGTCAGATCTCTCAATCCGGAGGCAGCGAGTGGAAAATTGGCGACCCTGATGTATTCCTGTGGGGGGGGGGGGGGACGGGACACTGGAAATTCATCGAGCATCGTTCTCATCGAAGGTCGTTTTCATAGTGCTTTTGAGAGTTTGGTCTATAAAAAAATTCTTCGGATGTCATTTTTCTTTTGAGTATTTTTCCCACCTTTCTCCTCGGCTTTCACTAGCGCAATAAACGATGATGTCCAACCAATTGGAACAATTCCCAGGTGTAAATTAGCCACTTTCTCCATTTCACAGTAGTCCCCTTCTTCTCATTTTCAAAAATTGACCATTTATTGGTTTTAACCTGGTATTCTTCGTTTGCTCCAGAGTTATGAACAAAATGTTTCCATTGTTCAGGTTTTTTTTTAGGCTCACAAATGGTATGTTTATATTGCGAGGAAAAGGGAGGCCACTTAATCGTAACCTCCCTTCCACTAATCTAAAAAAATTTCATTTTCTTATAGTTGAAATATTTTCCTTTGTCTGTTATACATTTGTTTTTGTACAAACGCGAAGTGAATTTGTGTCACTTAAGGAAAAAAAAAATCTTTAGTATGGATATAGCCGTGCATTGGCATTGCTTACTTAACCCCTTTCAATTAAACTAAACGTATTTGAAAAATTTGACAGCAGGACATGGGAATCGAACCTGGAACTTTTGTAATTGTTCAACAATGACATACTACTCTGCTATTAAGGTGGGATCGAAGGGGATGCGAAGAAAAGCCAATGTTTTTGCGTTTTTTAGGGCAAAACCTTTTTTTTTTGCCAGAATAAATAATATATTGCTCCTATACAAACATAAGAGTTTAATTTTCTTCACACGGTAATATCAACAGTTGTTGAATATCTGACAAGGGTGTCCTGAAATTTAATGACAACGTTTTATCTTCATTTAAAAAGTTTCTCATGTAGTGCCGCTATGCTCATGACAGACATTAAACAACTGTTGTTATCACCATGTGAAGAAAATTAAACTCTCTGTTTGTACTGGAGCAATATTTTTTTATTTTAGCCAATAAAAGGTTTTTTTTTATAAAAAATGCAAAAAACCACTGGTTTTTTCTCGCGTCCCCTTCTATCCCACCTTAAAGGAATCGTCCCACTTCTAGTTTAAGGTTTCTTCAGTTTTGTTATTCTAATGTATGGTAATGATTACATTGGGGTATCCTAACGCGCCAGTCGTGCTGAGCCAGGCCACCGAGGACGGGGATATCGAGGTTCGAATCTCGGTCGGGTGAACTGGGGGTTGGGTTTTTCCTAAATGGTTTTCCACTCTTCCTCCACGCAAATGCGGGTTCACTTCCTCTAAATTCAACCTTCCCAATTCCTAATCCATTAGCGTAATTAGTACTTAAGCGTATAACCCGAACGGGTATTAAGACGTGGTGCTAAATAATAATAATAATAATAATATATTGGGGTATCAAATTTTCGACAAGGGACAGACGAAACGTTTAACGGAACAATTCGGAAAAATTAAGAGAATTTTTTTTTAACAGAAACATGAGTTTTTGAATGGGGGGGGGGGGGAGGGGGGCATCTTGAAGTTGGCTTTCAGTGCGTCTTGTGCTCTTGTGCAAGGGTAAGTGCGTAACGAGCACACTTGTTGGCGGAACAAACGAAGAACAAACAAGTGCCACCGAAAGATGTGATTTTTCGAAAGTGTGGGGGTGAGTAGGGCTACCATTAATTTAATAAAGGGGAATGTTACCATGATGTTGCTCCCCTACATTAGGAAAATATATCATTTGTGAGCCAATGAAAAAGTAGCAAATGAAATTATTTTTTAAACTATCAGGAAAAAAAAGGATAAAAAATAATATAAATAAAATTGACAATTTAAGGTGTGTGGAGAGGGATTTGGGGGGAATAATGTGAATTCAATCCCACCCCCCACCCCGTAAAGCAAACATACAATTTTTGGACAAAAAAAAAAAAAAAGGAACAAACGAATCTTTGTATGGGACAATCCTTAACAAATGAAGCACAAACGATTGACGCCATGAAAACATCGATTTTTTAAAAAAAGTGAATCTGAGGGAGATGAGGGAAGGTGGACGAGCTAATCTCATATACGTACCAAGTTTGACTAAAATCGGTATAATTTTTTTTTAAGTTTATAAATGAAACAAAGATATAGGTAGTAATTAATTACATTTGAAGATCTGACTTATAGTCCCAATCAAGTGTAAAGTTGATTTTTTGATAGATGGTTTCCAACCCTCCCTTCATGCAAACTCTGGTATATCTCCTCTGAATTCAACTTTCTTTATCACCCGCCTCGGTGGCGTAGTTGGCTAACGCGCCAGTCGTGTTGAGCCAGACCACCGAGGACGGGGATATCGAGATTCGAATCTCGGTCGGGTGAACTGGGGGGGGGGGGGGGGTGTTCCGAAATGGTTTTCCACTCTCCCTCTACGCAAATGCGGATTCACTTCCTCTAAATTCAACCTTCCCAATTCCTAATCCATTAGTGTAATTAGTACTTAAGCGTATAACCCGAACGGGTAGTAAGACGCGGTGCTAAAATTAATTAACTTTCTTTATCCTTGTACTAATGGTGTTTTTTCTAATGTGTACAGCCAAACCGGTGGTGTAGGGGGAAAATATTTAAAACATATGTTTAAAAGCAGATAATACATCCGATCTTTACTAATTAAATATTCTTCATTACATCAAAAGTTTTTCAAGTCAGTGGGTTTTTTTTTCCGCCGCATATAAGTGACACGTAGCTTCGACCGAACCCTTCAAAATCTTCCTCTTTCCTCACACACGCCTCTTACTGCACTTTTAACACACACACAACCCCCCGAACCCCACTTTTATCCTCAAACCAAACCCTTCTTCCCCCCTTCTGGCTACTTAACCCCTTTCACAACAGCTGGGATGCTCACAAGGTGACGAATTTCGTATCAACATCAGCAATCGTTTGGGTTTCTGGACCCTTCTTTCGGTCAGCCCAACTACCTCCGACGGTCATAAATATTTCACAACTCCATTAGCCACCTCGGTTATGGAATCACGTCTTAAAATAACAGAGTTATAACTCACTTCGGTGGCCGCGTGGTCTAACTCGCAACTCTCATCATACACTTGACTGCCTATGACGGGGAGATCGAAGTTCGAATCTCGGCTGGGTGTACTGAGGGTGGTTAGTCCATAATGGTTTTCCACTCTCCCTCCACGAAAATGCGGGTTCACTTTTTATAAATATAATTTAATCCCTAAAACTATTGGCGTAATTATTGTATAGCCCAAACGGGTTTTAAGACGTAGTGCTAAAAAAAAATACGTATGTTTTATGTCGACCCCGGTGGTCTTGGAGTAAGGTGCTCGTCTCAGGATCCGATATTCGTGGGTTCAAACCCAGCCGAGGTTGACGATTTTTTTTCTTGAAGCTATTAAAATCCGTAGCATAACTTCCTTCGGAGGGGAAGTAAAGCTGTCTGTCCTATGTCGATTGTGGCATGTAAAAGAACCCTGGTAGGTGCGTGAAAATACCTTTCCTGGCAAAATTGGTAGACCCGTTCGCTCTCGCTCATAGAAATTCTCGTGTGCTGATATGATCAGTCGGTTCATAAAGTGCACGTTAAATATCTTAAATATAAAAGATAAAATAAATAATTAAACTACGATTACATTCAATATTATCACAAAAATGAGGTAAATCTGTAGGTGTCACTCCCGCGTCTGTACAGTATGTTCTAACCGTGTGTGGGCCTGGAGATCTGTTAGGATGTCTTTGGCCGAGGAGCAGCGTGACCTCCCGGCTATGATCTCCCGTAATCAGCCAGCCCCGAGGTCTTCAAACGCCTCCTATTTAAACCGGCGATCGACCTGGTTTCTGGCTGTGGCTCGCTGACGCTTTCCTTTCGTGTCAGCTCTTCTAGTCTGCTTGTTTACTGATTCATCATAACTATCCTCACAACAACTGTCAGGTCACTTGTTACTTACAACATACAACACCTGTCAGGTCACTTGCTATTTACAACATACAACACCTGTCAGGTCACTTGCTATTTACAGCATACAATGTTCATACAACACGCCTTCCAAATGAGTCCATTGGGGACATAGGTATATTTTCATTTTCATCTAAATACAAACTAAACTTATCCCTTTACTCCCTTATTTTCCAAACAAAAAGCGTCCATATTTGCAAGGTCAAAATATAAAGAGCAGCTAGTATTTGGATAAAATAATGTTTAAATTTCAATAATAATTACTATCAAATTACTGGCTGTATTTTCAACATTCCAAGAGTTTTAAACTCGGTTATTGCCTAACATTATCGCGTCTGCCTTTTGAGATAAAAGATCCTTGGTTCAATTTCAAGGAGACCAAAGAAAATGATAGAAATTAAGTATGTAGGGGGGAAAAAAGACCACAAGGGAGACCAAGAAAGAGATGGGAGGAGCAGATAACAGAAAGTGTGTAAGTAAAAAGAGAAGAATGGAAGCAAATTAAAGGAGGATGAATGATGGAAGGACAGAGGAAGATGGAGGCATTTTACTAAACTGACCGGGCCACAGGCTGGAAACAGATGATGATGATGATGATGATGGTTCGATTGCCATCACATCTGAAAAAACTGATCATTGATGAAACTAGGGTTTCTCCTTTAATAGTATATAATATTAATATTGCGTGTCTGGGCTACATCACTTTGTAGTTCAGTTTGTGAAAAGATTATCCAGTACTAAAGTGTCGTTTCACAGGGGATGCCCGAACGTACTAACCGTACATCCTTTTCCGTGTCCCGATAAGATGAGGTGACGATGATAGTGAGTATGAGGGTGTGGAACCAGTGGAAACACAAGTTAACTTAAACCTATGCAACACAAACCCTTTTGACCGTTGGGGTGATTCCCCTTTCAGGAAAAATATCCAAGGTACCATCCGGGAATCGAACCAGTGACTCATAGTAAGGTGCACTGACACAGAGAGGTCAGTTACTTTTAATATTGATGAATTGACAAAAGTAGTTTTGGATGTCTTTATATATATATCTTATCTTAATCTTAATATATATAATTCTTCTGTACGTGTGTATGTCACTGAACTCCTCCTAAACGGCTGGACCGATTTTGATGAATTTTTTTGTGTGTGTTTGAGTGGGTCCGTGGATGGTTTAGATTCACAATTGGACCGGGTAGATGGCGCTGCAATCGGGTTTTAGGATTTATTTTTTATTTTTTAGGGATTTTTTGGGGGGATTATTTTTTTTTAGGTTTTTTGCTTATCAGAACATGTAACCTCAAAATATCACCCCTCCAACCCCACCACCACCACCACCCCACAATATTTATAATAATGAATATAATATTAATATTTGACCGTTAAAAAAATCATAAATTCATCAATAATTGACCGCGAAATGGCAAAAATGAAAAGATGTTTTATTTTGTATGTTGTCTTGACAAACACTGAATTTGTAATATTTGTGTTACTCACTAATTGGAGTTCATTGTGAATTTATAACTGTGATGATCACATAGTATTTGTTTTATTATCGAAATCAATTATGCCACCCAAACGAAAAGTCAACGTTCGGGCAGGACAACGTCTGTCGGGTCCACTAGTATATATATATATATATATATATATATATATATATATATATAATCAAGTTAGCGTGTATGTCGTATGCCGATATAGCCAGTTTGCTCAGAAATTGTACGTTTAATACCCTTATTGTGCTGTGAAAAAAATAAATTAAAAAAATAATCATGGTCAGCAAGCTGAGCCTTAGTAACTCTAACCTAATTAGAAATGAGAAATCTTACTGTGAAGAGGAGTACACAGCTGTGTGCTAATTACGGGGGAGAATAAGGGGAGGGGACAGAAGGAATAAGGGGGTAAAGGATGGAGAGAGAAGAGGGGGGGGGGGTCACTGCCAACTAATCAGTTGAGGACCAGGCAAAACCCTTGGAAGACCCACAAGTTTCTAGTTACTAAGTTAATGATGGAGACTTATAATCATGGAGGTTTCTACCCTCTCTTTCACCCCTTAGGCCAATCTCTCTCTCTTTCTTTCTTTCTTTCTCTTTCCTGGGTCGCGGGATCAAGTTTGACCGCATGGACAGTGTTGCCACAACCCCAAGCGTGGGGCATCCTTACCCTCTACGACAAAATTTCTCTCAGAGTTCAACCACACACACATACATACACACACACACACACACACACACACACACACACACACACACACACACACACACTTACCCCTTTTCACTGTCGCCTTCCCAGGGAGTTGTCACACCGGACACTCCTGTGGCTAGTCTAGCGGGGATGTTCTTGTTTGTTATATTATTATTATTATTATTATTATTATTATTATTATTATTATTATTATTATTATTATTAGCACTGCGTCTTACTACCCGTTCAGGTTATACTCACTTACGCTAATGTGTAATGGTAGGGTTATTGTGAGATGAAATGGAGGACCTACAGTTTAACGTGGGATCCGAACCACGGTGGAGGCCTGGCATTCCTCACATTCAACAAGTTGTGATTGATACACGTCTTGTCAGAGGTGAAGGAAGGGTTTGGCAATCAGATAAATCTGTGCCGGGACCAAAGGATTGAACCCTGGACTCCTAAGCACAAAAGTCCGACACCTTACCCCTAGACCGCCAGGTCACCGACTTTGTTATAATAAAACGAAACAAAACGTTAACTTATTTATTCTAGCACCACGTCTTACTAATAATTGTTCAGGCTATCCCCTCATGTGAATTTATTTTCATTTGAAGAATTTAACGTGCATTTTCTGAACCGATTAATTATATCAGACCCGCTTTGGTGACCTCATGGTCTAACGTGCTACTCTCGCAGTAGACTAGACCGCCGATGACGGGGTGATGATCAAGGTTCGAATCTCGGTCAGTTGTATTGAAGGTGCTGTTTCCAAAAAATGTTTGGATACACTTCATGAAGATATAATCTATTTAATCCCTAAAACCATTAGCGTAATTAGTACATAGGCGTTTAACCCGAGCGGGTGGTAAGACGCGGCGCTAAAAAAAATGTATATCAGCCCACGAATTATAAGCTACTAACTTAAATCTAGATCAGACACAACATCCAGCCCCCGGCCGTTAATTTATCACTGTAAAAATGATAAACTCCTATTTCATCAATGATAAATTTGTAGCCCAAACTCTCGGCTTAGAGGGGCCCAAATACAAATAAATGAAAACAACAAAAGGATAAGTTAAGATATGTAAATTAGAGTGGGCAGTGAGAGTAATTATTTTTAATGATGCTGGACCCGTAATACGTCCCAATGCAAAAAAAAGGAAACACGGTCCTCCTTACAACAAAATATAAATATAAGTAAAAATATTAAGTTAAAAGGGGAGATGCCAGGGTAATATGATAGCATAAACTAGGGATAACCAGACTTAATTATATATATAAAGACGGCAGGTCAAAAAATAGAGTTTTATTATATGAATGCAATATTTAACAATATGATATATTTGGGCGTGATATTCACTTATTCTTTTTATTTTTGATATGATTTCATATTACAACATAATATTATAAATGCCCTTTCACCAGTAATTCCTTGACACATAACAAGATTAAAAAATTTAAATGTAATAAAAATTTTAATTTATACTTTATATTTATGAAAATCATACTCAACGTTTAGCATAAATAATTTCGACATCTTGTTCATACAGATATCTCTAAAAGGTAAAGTTTTTTACTTTTATCATTGTGAACTCCAAATAGAATAGTTTACTTTTTATATTTATACACAACTAACAATATTTCGCGCATTAACATTTGAATATTCTGGCACAATGTCCGTACTGAATCCTTCACAATAAATCAAAATAAATATTTATAATTCCTAAGTCATAAGTCTAAGTTTAAATTTAATGTTTTTTGGAACACATAGTTTACGCATGACATTATCATTACTATGAAAATGTTCTTGACTTAATGTCCTTACTTAAATCTTCCAAACATATCATTAATAATTTATAAGTCATAAATAAAATTTAAGTTCGTTAAATATTCTAAGTTTAAATTTGATGTTCACACACCACATACTTTGACAAAAAAAAAAAATATAAATAAATATGTAAATAAATATCCGAAAGAGAATTTTGATATAAAAAAAAAATATAAGAAAAATATATTATGCCAAAAATGAATTTCTCCTTACATCTTTTCTATTAAACAAGTCCTTGAAGCCTAAGCTTCGTCCGTCTGCTTCCAGACCTGGCCTAAGAGAGACGCCATAGTTTTCTGTGCGGTCTTTTATACGGTGCAAACTTCATGAACACAAGAGACAGGATCCACAAAGGGAGGGGGGGAACGTGCGTGACCATGGAAACATCGGTATTATTCGAGAAGCCGAACTCGTGTATTCTAGAACGAAAATTCTCTTCTTCTGGGGTAGGCGAAGGTTGGCAATATGCTAGCGAACTCTAGCGGGGCGTGTCCGAACTCTTGTTTCACACAGGCAGTCGTTGACCGGTTGAAGTAGGGGCTGGATGTGTTTACGTTTTCTCGACTGTAGCCGGGATGGTGATATTGGGTAAGTAATATTTTGATGACTCGTTGACTAACATTAGCTTGTAGCCATATGAATGCTACAAATCTCCCCCTCTTGATCAGGTGAAGGTGTGTGTGGGGGGAGGTGGGGGGTAGCATCCCCGACTCTCTCCTGCGCCATGGGTTGAAGAAGGTCCACAGAAGTACTTCCATTGCTTGTTAGACGTCGTGATGATCGCCGGCCATTGCAGTCCCATCATACTCGGTGGGTCCCAGTAATCAGTAAGTAGCGTCTCTAGCCGTCCGCCGCCCCATAGTGGACTGGTACGTCATACGCCAATGCGCTGACTTGTACTTCAGCTCCCAAGCTGACTACAGATGAGGTTGCCGATGCCTCCTTCTATGTCCCAGAGTGGTTTCCCCTCGGCTATTCATTCGGCCACGCACATAAGAAAGGAAAAAGGTGTATGGAAGATGCCGGAACACAGGAGTTCATGAAGCTGCACATAAGAGACACAAGTTAGAGTTCATAAAACTTAGAGTGACACATTTGAGTCTTAACGCAGGGTCTTCTTAATCTTCTCGAAGATTACCTGCATCCGTTGGCCACATGACTATCTCCTCGCTCTCATCCGAGGATATAAGAAAACAATACCATTGCACAAATAGTCACAACAAACTGTTTCCTCTTGTACACAGGGTTCATTATGCTTATCTCGCACGAGATTGTGGCCACCATCTTGTACGTCGTCGGACTGGCTTCTCCAAGATATCTTGATGAAGTCCCACACAATTTCATGTCCATTTTTTGCCTCGGGCCCGGGCTTGCATCATGGATAAACATAAACCTACGAGCTAACTTATAACTAAATATCAATAACACTTAACCTAAATCACACGACTTGCCGTCTGTTATCCCTAGTGACTCTTAGGCTGGCGCTCTTAATGTGGCTGACATGAGCACGTCTTGTCTCGGAAGCGTCGGCGACTTTCTGGAGGAGGACCGTGACAGGGGTGAGAAACTTATTCAGCTCCCATGGGCCACACCACCTGGGACACAGCTTCGCTGATCTTTTGTCGACCGCGGAGCTCAAGGGAAAATTTTTACACAGAACAAGGTCGCCAACTTTAAATGAAACGGGAATCCTACCTTTATTATATACATTAGCCACCCTCCTCTGTGCCTTCCTAAGGTGATCTAAGGCACTTCTACACTTCTCCTCCAGGGATACCTCATCACTATCCTCTAACAACGGGTGGATGTCCCAGATATTGAAAAGGGGGTGAATCAGCTCCCGTCCTAGGAACACAGAAGATGGCGAACATCCGGTCGATTCGTGGTAGGCAGAATTAAATGCCATATTCAGGAAATCTAACTCCTGATCCCACTTCAGTTGATTTTGACTATGAAAAATCGTCAAGGCTATTCCTAGATTTCTGTTAAAACGTTCAACGTGGTTAGGCCCCGGGTGGTAAGGACTGGTGGTGATATGTCTAATGCCCCACTCGAAGCACATGTCATGAAAAGAGACAGATCTAAAACAGGGTCCGTTGTCACTAACTATGGCTCGGGGAGCCCCAAAGAATGCCCAAACACGCCGACACAGGGCGTTAACAGTAGTCCTAGCTTTCATGTTACGTAGAGGAATCAACATCACGAATTTAGAGAAGGCGTCAACCAAAACGAGAATACAAGTGTTTCCCAGAGATGACCGGGTGATAGGCCCCACATAATCAACGAACACTTTCTCCCAGGGGCGTTGGGCTACATCGGCCGAATGTAGTCCAACCCTGGAATTATGGGCTGGTTTGGCCATCTGACAATCCTCGCAGCGATTCACCCAATCCTTAACGTCCTGATATTGTCCAGGCCAAAAGAACTCTCGAGAAATTTTCCTAACTGTCTTTAATACACCCAGGTGACCTCCAAATATGGAATTATGAAAATATTTCATTAACATGGGGCGTACAGCCACAGGAACAACGACCTTCCTACCTTTCCCTTCAGCCAGGGAGATAACAAGCAAATCCTTCCATATCGAATATTGCCCCACTTGTTCCCCTTTTTGGATCCTATCCATGATTTCGCGGCACCATGGGTCACTTCCCTGATGATCCCTGATAGAAACAAAGGACTCGGGGATTGACTTTATCACACATGAAGCTGGCATAACTTCCTCTGAACCAATAGGGTCACGGTCTTCCGCCATGCGTGAAAGGGCATCCGCAGTAACATTGAGTTTCCCGGATATGTGATGGGTCGAGAATCTAAATCGGGACAACCTCCAAACCCACCTTCCTACTTTACCTAATTGCTTTGGATGGTTCCACATCCAAGCGAGCGCCTGGTTATCCGTATACAGTTCAAATTTTCTCTGTTCTAAATAATCAGCGAACCGTTCTATACCATAAACACAGGACAAGCATTCTTTCTCATAGGCGCTGTACCTCCTTTCGGCCTCGGTGAGTGTCCGGCTAGCGAACGCCACCGGCCTGACACCCTCCGAAGTCCTCTGGGACAGCACAGCCCCTAGAGCAACCGCCGAAGCATCAACGTGAAGAAGGAACGGCATAGAAAAGTCAGGCATTCTCAATACCTCGGGTGAGATGAGTTTCTCTTTTAAAAGATTGAAAGCACGAGCCTGCTCCGCCCCCCAACTAAAGGTAACACCCTTCTTTTTTAAGGAGTTAAGGGGCGCGGCAATCTCAGAAAAAGATGGAATGAACCTAGCATAATACGCGCACATGCCGATGAAACGCATGACACCCTTAAGATTCCTAGGTGGGGGGTATTCAACGATAGGGCGGATGCGCTCAGGGTCAACGAGAAGATTTCCAGAACAGATTACATAGCCCAAATATTTAATGGAAGACTTCGCCCACGTGACTTTATCTGGGTTAACAGTCAAGCCTACTCTACGCAATCGACCTAATACTTCCTCTAAATGCTTCACATGATCACTCATAGAGTCGCTGTACACACATATATCATCTAAATAATTGAATACGTACTTAAACTTGATATCAGAAAGGACGTGATCAAGGACCCGACTCAATGCTTGTCCCCCTATACTACAACCCAAGGGAACACGATTAAATTCATACTGCCTCCAAGGGGTGACAAATGCCGTATATTTCTTTGATGACTCGACCAGGGCGCATTGCAAAAAACTTGCATTAAGGTCAATTAGACTAAATACCTTCGCTCTACCTAGGTGCTGAAAAGCTGAGTCAATACTCGGCATTGGGTAAGGGTCGAATTGAATTTTTTTGTTTATTTTCCTATAGTCTACAACCAATCTATAACCATCCCCTTTCTTGGGTATAATAAATGCGGGACTGGCATAGGGAGAATTAGACGGACGTATGACTCCTTTGGATTCTAGATCCTCAATCAACTCTCTGAAAATCTGCATTTTGGGGGGGGCACACGTGTAGGGACCTGACCTCACAGGGACGTTGTCCTCAACCACAATCTCATAAGGTAATACATCACATTTACCAAGTCTGGGGGTAATAACATCAGAAAACCTTGAAATAATACCATTAATAATATCTTCGTCCCTATTTATGATGTACATGGAAGAAAACTTAGAGGAGCGACAAAACGCAATTTTATTCCTTGGGGAGAAGCCAAAAGTTAATTCTCCCAGACTCGAATTAATTATAGCTCCAGTTTCCCACAAAAAATCGTTTCCCAATATTATATCGTAGGGGAGGGCCGGTACACAAAACAAACTTCTTTTCCAAGAAAATCCAGCAATTTTAATGGACAAAACTACCTTCTTTCTAGCTAGTAACAAATCCCCATTTCCCACAACGAATGGCTTCGTAACTATCCTTTCAATAGGAATTTTCCTCAACCCAATTATACTATCTAGAAAACTAGAGTTTATAAAAGATCCACTAGAACCAGTATCCAGTAGGGCCGATCCGGTATTTGACCCAATCGTAACCACTACAACAGGAGGAAGGGGACAGGTCTGTTTATAATTCTTACGCGAGATGGGCCCCTTTTCAACACCCCGCGTTAAGCGTTTCCCCCTAAACAATCACGTTGGTAGTGCCCAAAACGACCACAACGAAAGCACTTAATATGAGATATATCTGCCCTTCTAATAACACCAATCGGCCTCCGGGACTGCCTAGCTAAAGGATCAACATTAGAGGGAGCAGTAGCTAAAGCCGATACCACCCTATTTTGAGGGGAGTTATTATGAACTCGCGCTGGGTAGTCTTCGAGATATTCTCTTTCTGCTAACAATGAACCCTCGATATTAAATGCCAAAGAATATAATTCTGTCAGGGTGGTAGGTTTGTTTGAAAATACAAAGTGTCTCCTAGTTAACGGCGAAACATTCTCTAAAATAATCTCTACTACTTCTTCCTCGGCGAGATTTAAATTTAATATCTCTGCGGCTTCTGAAATAGCCAGGACGAACAACCGGAACGGTTCCTGGGGCCGCTGAAAGCGCCGTACCATTTCCTTACAAAGTCTCTCCTTCTCTCTCTTTGAGCATAAAGATTCAAGGATGCGGCCCTTTACTATATTCCAAGGAAGTCCTAATTGTAAACATTCAGAAACTAGGTGTGCTAAAAAACCCGAAGTTCTCCCTAAACATAACGTCAGGAACTCAACATCATCCACTAGTCTAAGTTTAGCAACTCTATTTGCCTCTAATAGGAAATTAAATAAGGCCGAACAAGACTGACCGTCACAAACTTGAAGTAGCTTTAAACGCTCACCTGCCACCTTACTCTGAGTTTTCGAGGTGGCCGTAACCTGCTGATAGTTAACAGAAGCCCTGGGGGGAGTAACTTGCTCACGAGCCCTATTGAACTCTAAAAGATCTGATTTACCTGGCTCGGAATCTTCCAGAGGGGGCTGGCTAATGTTTTGTCTAATATTAATATTATCAGTGTCGCTGGACTTACTGATACTTTCTGACAGCAGGGACCGCAATACACCAACAGTAGCCTCTGGGAGGAATGAGATGCCTCTCTCCTTGAGCTCCCGGCGAAGATCCACTGAATTCAGTCTGTATACATCTGATCTGCTGTTAACCACGCTCCCAGGTGCGGTGTCCATGTTGGGTGATAAGTTCATGAAACAAAAGGTCAAAGCATTAATATTATATTGAACGCACACTTGCACGCACTCTATAGCAGAGTGGCGCAGCTTTGTAGCCCAAACTCTCGGCTTAGAGGGGCCCAAATACAAATAAATGAAAACAACAAAAGGATAAGTTAAGATATGTAAATTAGAGTGGGCAGTGAGAGTAATTATTTTTAATGATGCTGGACCCGTAATACGTCCCAATGCAAAAAAAAAGGAAAACACGGTCCTCCTTACAACAAAATATAAATATAAGTAAAAATATTAAGTTAAAAGGGGAGATGCCAGGGTAATATGATAGCATAAACTAGGGATAACCAGACTTAATTATATATATAAAGACGGCAGGTCAAAAAATAGAGTTTTATTATATGAATGCATTATTTAACAATATGATATATTTGGGCGTGATATTCACTTATTCTTTTTATTTTTGATATGATTTCATATTACAACATAATATTATAAATGCCCTTTCACCAGTAATTCCTTGACACATAACAAGATTAAAAAATTTAAATGTAATAAAAATTTTAATTTATACTTTATATTTATGAAAATCATACTCAACGTTTAGCATAAATAATTTCGACATCTTGTTCATACAGATATCTCTAAAAGGTAAAGTTTTTTACTTTTATCATTGTGAACTCCAAATAGAATAGTTTACTTTTTATATTTATACACAACTAACAATATTTCGCGCATTAACATTTGAATATTCTGGCACAATGTCCGTACTGAATCCTTCACAATAAATCAAAATAAATATTTATAATTCCTAAGTCATAAGTCTAAGTTTAAATTTAATGTTTTTTGGAACACATAGTTTACGCATGACATTATCATTACTATGAAAATGTTCTTGACTTAATGTCCTTACTTAAATCTTCCAAACATATCATTAATAATTTATAAGTCATAAATAAAATTTAAGTTCGTTAAATATTCTAAGTTTAAATTTGATGTTCACACACCACATACTTTGACAAAAAAAAAAAAATATAAATAAATATGTAAATAAATATCCGAAAGAGAATTTTGATATAAAAAAAAAATATAAGAAAAATATATTATGCCAAAAATGAATTTCTCCTTACATCTTTTCTATTAAACAAGTCCTTGAAGCCTAAGCTTCGTCCGTCTGCTTCCAGACCTGGCCTAAGAGAGACGCCATAGTTTTCTGTGCGGTCTTTTATACGGTGCAAACTTCATGAACACAAGAGACAGGATCCACAAAGGGAGGGGGGGAACGTGCGTGACCATGGAAACATCGGTATTATTCGAGAAGCCGAACTCGTGTATTCTAGAACGAAAATTCTCTTCTTCTGGGGTAGGCGAAGGTTGGCAATATGCTAGCGAACTCTAGCGGGGCGTGTCCGAACTCTTGTTTCACACAGGCAGTCGTTGACCGGTTGAAGTAGGGGCTGGATGTGTTTACGTTTTCTCGACTGTAGCCGGGATGGTGATATTGGGTAAGTAATATTTTGATGACTCGTTGACTAACATTAGCTTGTAGCCATATGAATGCTACAAATTTTTCGGCCATGCTAGGAATCAAACCCGGGACCATTAGCCCTGTAGATAGACATGCTAATGACTGAGCTAAAGGGTCGGACATTAATTAATTAACTAATCTAAGTAGAAGTTAGGCACAACTGGGAGTAATGCAGCTACAAGTACGTTCATGTACAACAGGTTGCATACCATTAGGTGTGCAAACCATGTTTCGACTTGATCACAACAGTGTCCGTCGGTTGCATTTGACGAGCGGTCACTCTTTAGGAACGTTGCCCGCGGCTGGTCGGTCACTTCTGTCCGCCTATTGTTATGCAACTTGTTCTACATCTATGTACTTACATAAGCGTACTCCCGGCGCTGAAGCACCTAACTTCAATTTTCATTTAGTAATAAAAGATTAAATTCCCTTAAAAGTCTGCACATTTTAAATTTCAAAATGGGACTTTAGAAAAGGGGGAAGGGGAGAAGTGGGGGGTCATAAGGTGTAAAAGTAAAAAAAAAATCGGCTTGGGAGAAAATTTAAAATTATCAGGAATGTAAAAAGATCACTTCAAAAAACTAAATGGGTGAATGTTAGATATTAGTTATTTCTAAAAGAGGGGCTTGTGAAATGAGGAAGGGGTCTCAACATTTCCAAAATTATAAGAATAAAGTATTTCTCACAGTGTTAGACAGTTTACATTTTCTATCATCTGGGTATAAGAACCACCTCAAACAGTATTTAAAGGTCTGAAATTTCTTAAATTTCAAAATGAAGTAGAGGAAAATGAGGTTGGTAGGTCCCCTCAAAATTTACAAATATAATATAAAAAACAAATTTTATAGGGTAATAGAATATTTAAATTTGGCATATAAGTAACTAGACCTTCACGGATAGCCGAATGACGTCTGAACATATGAAATTACAATATGGAAACGGAAGGGCCCAAAATGTGTACAACTAATATGGAACAGTATTTCCGATGTGTTTAAAAGTTGAAATTTGCCAGTCACGTAATAAACTCATATAAGATAACCAAATCAGTCTTGACAATTGAAATTGAGAATGTGAGAACTGAAAAAGTGTGTAGGAGTGGAGGTGTAGTAAATTGACATATTTACAAAAGAATTTAAAATATACTTTTTGGCCTGAAAGATTCACCAAGTTTTAAAAGGACCATTCCACACAACCGTAAAAGTTTAAAATTTTGTAATATAAAAATTAGATGTTGGGAAATGGGGGAGAGGTACAAGGGGCCCTGAAAATGGCCTAAGCTAACAGAAAAAAAAATCCTTTTCGATATTGTGGAAAACTTTAAACTTTGTAAAGGCAGATTAAAAATGTCTAAAAAATAAAGGAATACAAAAACTAAAGATTATCTAAAGTGGACCCATTATTATTGCTTACACATAGATTACATAACAATTAAAATTAACAAATTTAATCGACAAAGCTTAGGGACCATGATTCTCTTTGGTAAATCCTGATGTTCATTTTTTGCTAAAGTTTCTGTAACATAGTTTACTATTTAATTTATGTTTTTTGGTGAAATGTGATATTCTTTAATCCAACATGTTTCTGTAACAATGTAAATTACTTCGTCTCTCTTATATTATGATCGTGCTTAGGTAAAAAAAAAAGCTTTGTCAATGGCTTGATTTCGTTTGTGCACTCAGGTTGTGGAGTGGGTAGTATTTTATCTCAACGATTTTTTTAAAAATTTATTAATTGCCATAATTTATTTGTGATTGCCATAGCTAGCTTGGTATTGTACAAGGATGAACTATCAAAATGATGTAAACCAAATGTTTAAAGTCCTAATTTAATATTGTTTGATGCGGCTTAACCCTCAAAGAACGGGTCAGACATCTTGTCTACGTTATAAAATAATGTACGCATGATCTAAGTAAAATAAATAATAGCTTTTAAAATAATATATTACTAAAATCAATTAGGTATTGTTGTATCGGCTACGTAATCTCTGTATCATAAAACCAAAGTAGATTTTAATAATAATTAAAAAAAGAGTTACTATTTTGGTTCAAGGTGGATTTTTATTGGTATTTTTATCATCCTCCAGCTTGTATTTTATTTTTAGCACCGCGTCTTACTACCCTTTTGGGCTATACGCCTATGTACTAATTAAGCTATTGTGTTAGGGATTATGGAGGTTTAATTTAGAGGAAGTGCATCCGAATTTGCGTGGAGGGAGACTGGAAGACCATTTAGGGGGGGAAACCATCCCCAGTTCACCCAAGCTAGATTCGAACCTCGATCTCCCCGTCCTCGGCAGTCTGGCTTAACGCGAAACTAGCGCGTTAGTTAACTACGCCACCGAGGTGGGTCAGAAACTTATTACAAGTTATATTATGGAGTCTTATTATTTCATCAAGAGAAGAAGAAGAAGAAGAAGAAATCAAGTAAATTTTGAGTACAATGCCTTTGGTTGTAAATTTACCATAGCGATGTAAACAGTTTCATGTTATTTCTGGAATCAGAACTTTGTTTTTTGTTTTTTAAAGACAACAAAAATGATAAATTGTTTTATAGAAAACTAAATATTTTACTGCAAATGGAGCGAGTAAAAAGAAATGCTAGATGGAAGAAGAAGAAAATTGAGGGAAATTCCGGTGAAAAGAAAGGGGTGTTTAATGCAACGAATAAAAGTGAGGAGCGAAACGGCAATTTCGGGACGCGTAGAGAAATGTTGTTAGTCGCATAACAATGCCGAGAGTTTAATAAGGTTAATTCGCTTGCTATTCCAAAGGCACGGACGGCCCACTCGCGCTGCCTGCCGAGAGAGTGGCGAATTATTCTGATCACGTGGCTCACTCTCTAGGCACACACACACACACACACACATTGACAGTGTGGAGGGATTTACTTTGGCATGGGTTGGCAAACCTTGCCTCGTTACCAACCTCACAGTTCTTACCGACTTTGCTACCGAAGCTCGCAACAGTTGACATAACAGCATGGCGGAAAAGCCAATATTAACTAAATACATAATCCCGAATAGAAAAAAAATACCTCACCAGTACCGATGAAGTAGATATTTGGGATTTCTTAGCCGTTGACTATTGGGTCCTATTTCTACCTTCGATAAAATAATAATTATCATAATAAAATCCACACCAAAACATATATACAAGTTTATAAAAAACAATCAAGTGTACATCTAGTTTAACCAATCCTAGCATTAGTTTTCCTAAACGCGGCATGATTTAATCTTGAAGTGGCAGGCTTTTTAAAACAAGGCACGATATAAACACGCAAGAGGATGGATTTTCTGAATGAAAAACTAAATATAGTAGAGTTTCGATAATCCGACCTTCGAATATTCGACACTCCGTTTAATCCGACATATACTCCTGACGTGCGATTTACTTTATTGTGCAGTATGCGCATGGATATTATTTTCCCAACTACCATCGTTTCTTTGTTAGCGATTGAGTCACACACACTGCTGCGCTCCCATTGTTACCATTTTGCATACATGTACAGTAATATATATATATATATATATATATATTATATAAGGTTGAATTTAATTACAGGTACCCCCTACAGTAATTTTAAACCCAAAGTGTTGCTTACATAAAATAAAAGTTCTGTAATTTATTGCATTACAGTACTGTATTTGTACTGTAGAAAAATGAATTACTAACAAATCCTATTTCATAACTATTCTACACTTCTATTTATGTTAGTTTTGATTTTTTTCTCTCTGACCTTCCCCCTCCTTCTTCACCTGTATTATCCGACATTTCGGTAATCCGACCCCCTGTCGGTCTCGTTTAGGTTGGATCATTGAGACTCTGTTGTAAATTATCAAGAGGCAGGCTCGTTCGAACGAGTTACGATATTAATTCTCAAAAGGCAGGTTATTTCTGAATTAAACCTGGTCTGAACTATCAAGAAACAGGTTATTTAGAATTAAACGTGGTCTGAACTATCAAGAGACAGGTTATTTAGAATTAAACGTGGTCTGAACTATCAAGAGACAGGTTATTTATGAATGAAACGTGGTCTGAACTATCAAGAGACAGGTTATTTATGAATGAAACGTGGTCTGAACTATCAAGAGACATGTTATTTATGAATGAAACGAGGTCTGAACTATCAAGAGACAGGTTATTTATGAATGAAACGTGGTCTGAACTATCAAGAGACATGTTATTTATGAATGAAACGAGGTCTGAACTATCAAGAGACAGGTTATTTATGAATGAAACGAGGTCTGAACTATCAAGAGACATGTTATTTATGAATGAAACGTGGTCTGAACTATCAAGAGACATGTTATTTATGAATGAAACGTGGTCTGAACTATCAAGAGACATGTTATTTATGAATGAAACGAGGTCTGAACTATCAAGAGACAGGTTATTTATGAATGAAACGTGGTCTGAACTATCAAGAGACATGTTATTTATGAATGAAACGAGGTCTGAACTATCAAGAGACAGGTTATTTATGAATGAAACGCGTTATGAACTATCAGAAGACAGGTTTCGGCCGTGTGTTGCAGGAAAACATTTTTACAGTGAATGTATCAAGTTGCGCCATCTGAGCTGACATTAATTAACGCCACAAGACAATTTTGGATATCAACACAGTGGTTATATGGCTGTTTTTATATCAGACTGAAAAGTGGGCGTCAGGATGTCATAGAATAGATATTTAAATTACAAAAATATACATTTTGGAAAACATTATAAGTTTGGTAGTAATAAATATGAATATATTCAGATAAGGTAATTCATTTTGATGGAATGTAAGTTAATAGGGTTTTTTTTGTGTGTGTTTATCTGAAACAAGAGGCGGAAATAGAAAAATCTAATACATCTTACTACCCATTCGGGATAGTGATTTTTAGGTGTGCCAATGGATAAGTAGGGATGAAGAAGGTTTAGTTTAAGGGAAATGTAACCGGATTTTCTTAGAGTAAGAGTAGAAAACTATTTAAGATTAAACATTCTTAAGGACCGGCTACACAGAGCCGCACCGCACCGCATTTTTCCGGTGGAACGCTATCCATGTTTTAAAATGCAAGTGGCTACACAAGTCCGCACCGCCCCGGCGCGGACGAATCGTCGAGAGAGCATTGATCCGCACTTTAGCGGTGCGGTGCGGACCGTGTAGCCACCTACCACCGGAAATAAAATGTTTGGGAGCTTCCGAACTTTGTTTTCATGGTAAAACTAGGCATTTATTTCACAGCCGTGTCACGTGTGACGCTGTAGTCATTGTTTCCAACATTACGTACAAGATAAACAATATTATATACAACAACTTACTGAACAACAAACATTCTTCTTAATTATTAGCTAACTTAAAACTTTATTCTTCGTAATTAATAGATAACTTAATTTTATAAAAATAGATGAAAACCTATGCAAGTAAAAATAAAAATACAAACTTATTTTGTAATAGAACTCAGTCTATAAAGAATATAAAAATTGTTAGAAAATGCGGTGCGGCTCGTGTAGCCACTTGCTAGTAAATGCGGTGCGGTGCGGGTCGGCTCCGTGTAGCCATAACTTTATTACACCCTTGTCAGTATTCAAACTCTGACCTCCCGGTCACCAGCAAAACAGACTATATGATCCAGCTTGCCTACCAACGCGAGTGTAATTCAATTGTAATCAGATTTAACTCAATTCAATTTTAGTAAGTTATAAAATAACTACTATTTTAGGGAAAAAAAAGTAATATTTTTTAGAGTTCTTTTTGACAAGAAATATTGCTTCCTCGATGTTGCATTAAGAAAAAATTTAGGTGTAGAATCTTAAAATGTATACAGTAGCCCCATGGCTTCTTTGGTGCTGAGTGAGAGCTCACAGCTGACAGCTGACGGCTTTGAAAAGCTACCAGACCAAATTATGTATCCCTACGCCAAACCATATGATCTGCAAAAAAACATGTGTTTAGCAGCTCTGACAGTCAAAATTTAGGTATATACCTAACTGTTGACTGTCAGAAGTAAGCTGTGAACTGTCAGTCAGCACCAAAGAAGCCATGGGACTACTGTATATATGTTCAACCCTTAAACTAACACATGGTCCGAGCTCAAACCGGCTCGGTGTAAGTCAAATATTTACTGCTTTTTGTGGAGTAAAAGTCTACTTTATAAAACAATCAGATTTACATTCATAGTAACCTCTTTTTTTTATTTTTTAGTAGATTTCATTAAATTGTCTTTCTGAAATATTTAATAAAAATAAAACTCATTTTCTTGAAAAGTAAGTAATGATTGACAGATATTTAAGAACATTTCAAAGCTTATTTTAGGATATAGAAAGATCTGTAAAAATATGATCATGTCAAGTTCCAAACAGAAAATACATTGTCAGGCACATTTTAGAGCATATATATATAAACACATATGTATATCAGAATCACAAATATAAACATATATGTTTACAAGACTCATATATATATAAACATATATGTATACAAGATTCATATATATATATATATATATATATTAATTGTATAATTTGAACTCACCATAACTGCCTATTTGAATCAATGCTAGAAAAAACCCTTATAACTCAAATTTTAGAAGGAAATATTTGGATTATTCGAAGCCTATACATAATTAATTTTCGAGTTGGTACTAATTTCAAACCTAACTTAACGATATTTATTACATGCTCCCATATGCCAAAGATATCATATAAAGTTTCCTAGAATAAGGGATGTGTTGGCTCTGATTTCGTCGCTTCTGTGTGATAATGTAATCATGTGACTCACAGCAGGGATTGAGTAACATTTCTTGTTGCACGTCTTCAATGATTTAATTCTGCGATTTTTATTATGTTAATTTTATCAAGTTTTTATATTTGTGTTTAAATTTTTTTGTTTTTCCCTCTATGTATATATTGCATATATGTGTTTTATACAGCATGTAGAAAATGTGTGTGTGTTTATATGTAATATATTTTATATTACTAATTTAATGTATACTAACTGCATAAATACTCATAAAAACAGTTATCTCGAATTTTGCATATTTCGAATTTTTTAAAGATAAACCTTGGACTTCTAATTACTTACAAATCAAATATTCTGCTTTTTTCTAAACCGTTTTACTCAATTAAAAATGCAACTTTTTTTAGCACCCCGTCTTACTACCCGTTTGGGTTGTACGCATACGCTAATGGTTTTATTAATTAGTAAGGTTATCTTATATAAATGAAGTGTACCCGTTTAGATTTTGACACAAAAGACCCAGCTGTTAGTACATTCGATATAAGAACACAATTTTTATTTTAGATGTAGTTTATAAAATATGTATAACTTGCATTATTCACTAATATTTTTGGGGGTTACAAAGTTGAAGAAAAATTATATCTGGGGGTAAGTGGATAAAAAAAGTTTGAAAAGGTAACAATTCTCTTCGCCATATTTAATCAAGCATGGCAAGATTGTCTTCTTTCAGCGTAATTAAAACATATATTGTTAGATAAAAACCCACAAAACAAGACGAAAAAGGGTAAATCCTTAGGTCATGGGGATTATAATAACTTCTTAGCTTAAGACTAAAAGTGGACTAGGCCATTTTGTTACTTAAAGTAGGAGAGTATTTCTGTCGTTTTTATAGCTAAATTTTTTTTAATACGATAAATAAAATATTTCTTAAATAGATACATTTAGTTTAATTTTCTACACAACATCTCTTGAGTATTTGTTATGGGCATCGCGGAATTTGATTAGAACTTTTTATCTAAATTTAAAGGGTTTCTCATCAAATCTTATTTTGTTCTATTATGACGAGTATCTAACAACTGTTGAGATTACAAGTAATTTGTGTAGAAAATTTAAACTAAATGTATCTATTGAAGCAATTATTATATTCATTGCTTTTATTTTGTATTTTATCTTGTAAATAATTAATTGTATGAATGTTCTGCAGGTGTACGCCATAAGTTAAATAAAATAAATATTTAATGCGTCCCCAAAATAATTTAGTTATAAAAGCTAAAAAAAAAAAATACTGGCTTTAATTCTTTTTTCCTCCCACCTCACCTTAAGGTAACGTAACATAAGGCCAGTGTTTTTGCCGTTTTTTGGGTTCAGAACATTTTTTCGGCAAAGATAAATAAAATATTGCTTCAGTAGAAACAGAGTTTAATTTTCTTCACGTGTCGATATTAACAGTTGTTGAATATCTGTCAACGGTGTCTTGTAATTTAATGACAACTTTTTTCTCTTAATTTAAAGTGTCTTATCTAATGCCGTTATGCTCATGACAGATATTAAACAACTGTTAATATCACCGTGTGAAGAAAATTAAACTCTATGTTTCTAATAGAGATCATATTTTTTTTTTATAAAAACATGTTTTTTTATTTTTTTAAGGCAAAAAAAAACCACTGCCCTTAATACGCGTTCCTTACACTCCCACCTTAAGAGTCTTAAGTAACAAGGTGACATAGTCCATTTATCCCCTGATTTAGGAGTCCGATGACTTATCCCGCTGCCATCCAAAGCAACCTAGACGAAGCCATCCTGATTCTCAGCTTCATGTAAATTTCATTAGCTGGTGTAGCAGTGGCAGCAACAGCAGAAGCAACACGCTATGTTGCGAACCAGCCCCTCAACCGTCTTCTTTTTTTTTTCTCTCTCCCCCCCCTCTCCATACTCCCCCCATCCTCAACCATCCCTTAACCATGCTTCTATTCCTCCCTTTCCTTCTTCCCACCCACAGAGTTTATTTTGTTACGCCGTTACTGTCCTGTAATTTCCTGAATCGACTCCAACCTGTCCCGACCTCCCTTACCCCTCCATCCCCTACTCTCTCCGTGACCCTTACCACCCCCTACCCCTCACCATAAGGTCGGACGTTTCGTAGGCTTCATGAAAATGACAATATATGTGTGCGAAGGAGAGGGGGGGGGGAATCGGAGCTGTTACCCACAAGCCTACGGCGCCAGCCTCCACGAAGGATTATTCTTTGTCTTTATAAAAGGGTTTTTCACCCGACAGGAGGCGAAAATAAAAACGAAAATAGTTTTTCAATTGTGTAGTTTTAAATCCCAAATTTATGGAAAAGAGTTTAGGTAGGTACTTTTTGTAGTTTTTGTAACAAAATAAGGTTTTTTTTTACCCAAATACATAAAATACTAGCAATCCGGCACGGCGTTGCCCATGACCCACTGTGGTATAAGAATTATATAAGCCCCCCCGTCCCCCCCCCCCCCGCCATGGTGCCCGATTTGCCATGAGAATTTAATTATCAGACATGACAGATATTTTAAAAATGTTGAAATTACTATGCGTATAAAACTAAACATATAAAAATAAAGCTTTATTTATTTTGTCCAGATATTTTTTTTTATAAAAAATATTCTAAAAATACAAACCTTAATTCGTGTCCCCTTCCATAAATTAAAAATGTTGTTTACTCAAGTTGTTTGCCACACATACTTTCAAGGTCAGAGAAAGATATAACTATGGTTTAAATCATTTATGAATATTAATTATAGAATTAGATTAACTATTATCAATTCACACTAAGATTTTTGAATCAATTTCTCCTACTTGCCGTTTACTCACATAATTTGGCGTGTGGACTTAGGCGTCAGTCTCGTCTGGTTTATCGGTGACGGGAAGGTCAGGACTCTAATCCCGGCTGGATGTATTAATAGTTTTTTTTTTCTAAATGTATTCCCACATTTACTCCTTGCAAATCAGGGAACATTTGCTTTAAATTCTATTTTGATTATCCTTACCCTATTTGTGTATTTAAATGTGGATACCCCGAAGAGGTAGTTAAGTGCCATCCTTGAATGACGTAAGGTTTTTTTTTTCGTGATTATAAATCTTACCCCTCCCACCCAATTAAGGAATCGTGAGATTTTTTATCACTCCCCTCCCCCCCCCCCCTGTATCTTACATAATTTTTACTACTTTGTAGATTAGATTATTTTAATAGTTTTAGCTATTTTTAGACATAAGGGAACAAATCGAGTGATATGAAATTTTAGAATACCTTAATTTCAGTAAAATTAGGTATAACACATCATAAGTAAATTAAATATAGCTAAAATTTTATTATTAATATATTAATTTTCTGACAAAAAAATTATTTTTTTTAGATTTAGTCTTACTATAAAAGTCGACTAGAAAAAAAACCTTACGTTAGATGGATTTTGAACACCCTACCCCCTCTCCCCCCCATCGTAAGAAATAATAATAATATTAGCACCATGTCTTACTACCCGTTCGGGCTATACGCTTAAGTACTAATTACTCTAATGGGTTGGGAATTGGGAAGGTTGAATTTAAAGGAAGTGAACCCACATCTGTGTGGAAATACTGACCCTTACGTAATTTAAGGACAACTAAGATCTGGTGTACCGTTTATTTAAATTATCAAGGGAGAAAATACTTCTTAGGGCCTAGTATTATCTTCACGATCCCTTGTGTGTGCGTATGTGCGTATGTGTGGTGTGTGTGTGTGTGTGTGTGTGTGTGTGTGTGTGTGTGTAATACTGTTTTTAAATTTTTTGAGAAGCTCTTAATTCAAATAAACAAACATGTTTAAACTATTTTGTTAATACAAAATTTCTCCGAGAACTTCAAATTATATCTACTGCATTGAAGACTAAATTAATCCTTGAAACTCATTTCGTTCTCCAATGACACCCCAATTCTCCTTCCCAAATCCTTCCCCCATCCCCTCTTCTATCAACCTCTTTTCCACCCCTCCCTCCCTCCCTCCCTCCATTCAAATCTCTCCTTTCCTTCTGAAATTTCTGTTTTCTCCTTTATTAAGATCTCGTCGGTATTAAATCATCCTCATCGCATTGATGTATGAAAATGGCGGCGTCTTTACAGGTCGTCTACACTACACTTAAGTTCGGTCCACAATTCGCGAAAAGAGAAGCATAAAGTGTAATTCACATTTTTGTTTTGTGTCTTTTTTTTTTAAATTTGTTTATTTAAGAGCCCGTCTCACTCCACCGATAGTACCTAACCTAGGTAGGTAGGCCTAATACAGTTCAAATCAGACGTTGTGTTGTGGTACGATTTTATGTAATCTTTTTTTTTTCAAGTGGAGTATTTTTTACCACTGAGTCTTACTACCTGTCCGGATTATATACTTATGTACTAATCACGCTAATGGTTTTAGGGATTAGGACTCATGTTAGACTAGACTGCCGAAGATGGGTAGATCGGGGTTCGGTCCCGGTTGGGTGCACTGAGGGTGTTTTTTCCTAAATGGTTTTCCACTTTCCTTCCACGAAAATTCGGATGCACTTCCTCTCAATTAAACCATCCTAATCCATAAACCATTAGTGTCATTAGTGCATAGGCGTATAACCCGAACCTGTTCTAAAAAAATTATTAGGAAGGTTAGATCAAAATTGTACCCGCATTTGCGTGCAGGGAGAGTGAAAAAATTAGCAAAACCACCCTCAGTACACCCGACTTAGACTCGAACCTTGATCTCCCCATCATCGGCAGTCTAGTCTACTGCGAGAGTAGCGCCTTAGACCATGCGGCCACCAAAGTGGGTCAAGTGGGGTAGAGACCAGTGAAACTGTTTTATACTTTATTTATTTTTAAGCACAGCAAAACTATTAAACGTTTCTTAATTTCGCTGTTGTGAAATTAAGATTTTATAAAACTGCAATTTCGATACGTTTTCTGGCTCGAGCATAATCTTCCACCTATTTTTCTCGGTTAATCAGCAGTGAAATGGAATCCTAAAGTGAACTTTTTCAAACACGCGCTTGTTTATACCGGAAAATTACTTGCATACCAACTTAACCTAATATGCTACGTCTAGTAATATAATATATTAATAATAATATTTAGCACCGCGTCTTACTACCCGTTCGGGTTATACGCTTAAGTACTAATTACTCTAATGGATTAGGAATTGGGAGGGTTGAATTTTAGAGGAAGTGAACCCGCATTTGCGTGGAGGGAGAGTGGAAAACCATTTAGGAAAAACCACCCCCAGTTCACCCGACCGAGATTCGAACCTCGATCTCCCCGTCCTCGGCGGTCGAGCTCAACACGACTAGCGCGTTAGTCTAGTAATATAGCGGGATCACATTTCTGCATCGAGTTTCTGTAAAAACTGCTTTTGACGTATCGCAATGATTCAATTAAATTAAATAAACAATAATTTAATGACATTTTACCAAGATTTTCGGGATACATATTATTTATTAGTTATTTTTGATTTGGTGGACGTCTTTAAATTTAGTTACTAGTTCTCCTTCGCCCTCAAAATACATCATTTTCGGACTATTCTGGTGTTCCAACTTAAATGCCTCAGCAGTTATATGTAGGCTACTAATTTGATATTAAGGCAGACATGTTTTTATTTTGCCTTGAGTCACACAACCCAGCTGGGCTATACGTGTTTAATCACGCTAACGAAGTAGGTATGAGGAAGCTAAAACTTTAAAGAAATGAATTGTATCTTCATTTTTGTAGCGAAAGCATGGGGAAAACATTTAGAGGGGAAATATCTCTAAATACACCTGTCCAGGATTCGAATCCTGACCTCATCGTTACCAGTAAGCCAGACTAAATTAGCTTGACGTTCTTTCCGCGTGCTCAATGGCGTGGGTACGAACCTATATACAAATAAAAGTTACTTCAACTTTTCAACTTGGGGAATATATATATATATATATATATATATATTATATATATATATATATATATGTGGGTGGGTGTGTGTGTATGTTTATAAATACATTAAATATTCTAATAGAAACAATACATGTTTAGTAAATTTTGCAAGTGACTGTCTTTTATTAACGTCTTAACATTAACTTTTTTTTTTAAAAATACCTCAATTTTTTTTAAACATTTTCCTCTTATTTAAACATTATTTAACTATCCTAACAGTTAAGTTGGATTACTTTGGCCCTCCTTTTCCTCATATGTCTCATTTATTTAGTTCTCACACAAAAAAATAACCTCTCCTGAAATTTTTTTTCGATCCAAATACCACGAATAGTAAATATTATCAGGCCTACGCTATGTTCCGGTACGTTAGGTTTCCTGCAGTAATTTGTGAACCTTGTTTAAGTTATCACTAGCAAAATGCCTCATCTTCATCTAAAGGCATATCTTCCTGTGCCTCTTCCTAATTCGAGATGCTGTAATCTCCTGTTCGTTTTCACGCGGTTTGAGGAAAGGGGTTAGGAGAAGGAAGGTGGGAAGTAGGGAAGGGGGAGAGGGTGGTAACGGTGGATTGGAGACAAAATTGGGAGCTTTATATCTACATGAAGATTTTAGAAGAAAGCTAGTGGGAAGGGATGAAAAAGGGGGTGGGGGAACATGGATAGGAAAGAGAATCGGTGGTTCAGTGAGATGGAAAAGTGTGTTAGGTCCTGAATATAATGTTAATAAGAGCTACCTGAATATAATGTGAATAAGAGCTACCTGAATATAATGTTAATAAGAGATACCTGAATATAATGTTAATAAGAGCTACCTGAATAAATGTTAATAAGAGCTACCTGAATAGAATGTTAACAAGAGCTACCTGAATAGGATGTTAATAAGAGATTCCTGAATATAATGTCAATAAGAGCTACCTGAATATAATGTCAATAAGAGATACCTGAATAGAAAAGTTAACAAGAGCCACCTGAATAAATGTTAATAAGAGCTACCTGAATAAAATGTTAATAAGAGATACCTGAATATAATGTTAATAAGAGCTACCTGAATAGAATGTTAATAAGGCTACCTGAATAGAATGTTAACAAGAGCACCTGAATAAATGTTATAAGAGCTACCTGAATAAAATGTTAATAAGAGATACCTGAATAGAATGTTAACAAGAGCCACCTGAATAAAATGTTAATAAGAGCTACCTGAATATAATGTTAATAAGAGCTACCTGAATATAATGTTAATAAGAGATACCTGAATAAAATGTTAATAAGAGATACCTGAATATAATGTCAATAAGAGCTACCTGAATAAAATGTTAATAAGAGATACCTGAATAGAATGTTAACAAGAGCCACCTGAATAAAATGTTAATAAGAGCTACCTGAATATTATGTTAATAAGAGATACCTGAATATAATGTTAATAAGAGATACCTGAATATAATGTTAATAAGAGATACCTGAATATAATGTTAATAAGAGATACCTGAATATAATGTTAATAAGAGCTACCTGAATATAATGTTAATAAGAGATCCTGAATATAATGTTAATAAGAGATACCTGAATATAATGTTAATAAGAGATAGCAGATACCTGAATATTTTATTTTATAAGTTAAATAATCTAATATTAGTAGAAAAAAATTTAAGCACTGTGTCTTACTTACCACCCATTCAAGTTATATGCCTATCTACTAATTACGCTACTGGATTAAGGATGAGGAAGGTTGAGTTTAGAGGAAGTGTACACGCATTTGTGCGGAGAGAGTGGAAAATCATTTAGTGAAACCACCCTTATTACAGCCTACTGTGAACGAACCCCGATCTCTCCATCATCGGCAGTCTAATCTATTGCGAGTGTGAGGCCATAAACTATGCAGTCAACGAAGCGGGTAGAAAAAAAAATATTTTTTTTAGATCTTTTAAGCGTATGGAGAAACATTCATGGTTTTTATTTAATATATCTGAAGAGATAAATGTATTATGTTAAACATAAAACTTGTTATATAAATTAATTATTTAATAATTTTTATCGTAGCTTTATTGTGAAAGGATCTAATAAAAAATAAGACATACAAATATATAATTGTAATTGACCTGTAATAATATTTGGGTCTTCAACAGGATGTGCTACAATTAGGGTCAATAAAATGATAATAGTAATTATTAATCAAAATGAAAATTGATTAATATGGCAGAGGGTTAATATTTTATCCGGCTGGGTAGTAAGACGATAGGCAAACAAACTAAATAGTTTTGTAACCGCACACTACTACCTATCTGGGCTATAATATTGTGTTTTTTTTATCACCACGTCTTACTACCTGTTCAGGTTATATGCATATATGGTAATTACTTTAGTGGGTAAGGATTAGAACGGAAGCATTTAAAATATAATTTACCAGCATTTGTTTCGAAGAAGAGTGGAAAAGCATTTAAGAAAAACTACTCTTAGTAGACCAGATAAAGATTCAAGCCTCGGTCTCACCGTCATCAGTAGGCCAGTCTAAATATTAGATTAAGTTCAAACGTGGTTGATCTTATGTGGGGCTCAACTAGTGTCCGACCGAAGGTCATTTTTTTTGACCCAAAGCCGAAGCCAAACTTCCTTTCCTTTTTCACCTTCGGCCGAAGCCGAAGAAATAGCATAAATATTGTGAAAAATCCTTATTTTTAAGTTTGATACAATTTCTGTTATATTTTAAATTTAAGATCGTGTTTATTTAAATAATAAGTCACATTTTTTACTGTTGATAAAATAAAGTAGAATACATTCACGAAATTGTGATACAAAATAATATAAAGATATAATAAAAGTATGATAAAAATATCAATCACTTCTCTCCTCTTAATTTTGGCTTTGAAAAAGTGACAATATTTTTTTTATTACCATCCAGTTCCATCCAAAAAATTAATCATTTATCTTGTATGTATATAATAATTAATTACGTTAGCCATGGTTTGAGAGGAAAGATCTTAATAAATCTGATAGTAACACTAAGACTACTATAATAAACACGGACCATGTGTCGCTACTACTGACTACTGACTAGTCTACTGACAGGGCGCCTAAATCCAACATGCAGTGAGATGTCAGTTGTCAGTTGTCACGTGACCGCTTCCGTACCGCACCCACATTAGGTAAGGTAAGTTAAATGAACCTTCGGCTTCAGCGAAACCTTCGGTCTAATTTTGTCCGAAGCCGATTATTCTGCCGAAGGTGCAATTTATGGCCGAAGGTGTCCGAAACCGGAGCCGAATGTTCGGTCGGACACTAGGCTCAACATTTCTCCTAATTAAGTTCCTGAGCCCGGTGTAAGCACTAAAACTAGTTATATCTTTACTTATCAGATTTTTTGCTTGCCATGTACAAAGGAAAAGGGGAACAGAATCTATCAACTAAGATAATTATTATTATAATCCACTTCAGTGACCGCGTGGTCTAAAGCGCTACTCTCGCAGTAGATTAGACTGACGATGACGAGGAGATCGAGTTCGAATCTCGGTCGGGTGTACTGAGGGTGGTTTTTCCAAAATGGTTTTCCATTCTCCATCCACACAAATTTGGGTGCAGTTACTTTAAATACAGCCTTCCTAATCCCTAAAAACCACTAGCGTAATTAGTACATAAGCGTATAACCCGAACGGGTAATAAGACGCGATGCTAAAAAAAAAACCTAAGATATTAATACAATCATATTCCAAATTAATTTCATTTTTCTTCTTTTTTTTTTACCATACTTAGACCTATACCTCTTAAATAATTTGTTTTTTAACAGGTTCCTCAAAATATATGATTTTTAAAACAATTTTACTGTCCTAAATTTTATGTTTAAATTATTTTTAAAAAAAGTTGTCATGTCTCACCACCCTTTTGGTTTACAAATTATACGTACTAATGAGGCTAGTGTGCTAGGGACGAGGAAGGCTGAATTTAGAGGAAGTGTACACTCATTTGCGTGGAAGAATGGTGGGAAACAATGTAATAAAAAACTTGCTTCCGTCACCGGCATTCGAGTCTATTGCGAGCGTGACGCATTAGTTCATTTCATCACAAGTATTCTTACAAGTATTTAAAGAATAATATTTTACTTTAACACTGTACTATTATTGTCTCTCAATAATATATTTAATTAACTTATTATCTTTAAAATTTGACTGATTGAAGGGCCCAGTAATTAATTAAAAGGACCCGATGATCATAGGTTTCAAGCCATCCGCGGTCGACGGATTAGTCTTGAGTGATAAAAATTTGTAGCACAACTTCCTGGTAGGTGAAGTAAAGCCGTAGGTCCCATGTCGATTGTGACATGTAAAAGAATCCTCAAAGTTTTTTTGAAAATACCTTTACCTGCAAAATTGGTAAGTACTTTCGCTCTCACTCATAGAAATTCTTGTGTGCTGATATAATCAATCGGTTCATAAAGTACACGTTAAATATCACAAATAAAAAAATAGCAAGATTTAAAACTTGGTTCTTTTTTTTTTTTAATAACTATTAAATTTCACTTCCCTTATCTAAATTAAATTTTAAAAGGGTTTTCTTAAACTGTTAAAAACTAATTGCAGTTTTTTTTATGGTAATTAAAGAGAAGATTTTTTTTTTTTCTGAGACATGTATTGTTCTCAAACTGGAGCCATAAAATGTGTGTTCACTAGGAAAATGTTTTTTGAGTGCTATCGTTATCACTTGCTGTGTGTTTTAATAGTCGGGATTATGTGTAGTCATAGAGGCCTTGGTTGGAGTAGTAATAGTAGTAGTATGTATGTATAGTAGTTGGGATGGGAGGGGGAGGGGGGTCGCAAAGAAGGAGAAGGGATAATGAAAGCCTCCCTCCCTTCCACCCCTCTCCTCAACCAACCCTTATTCTCTTCTTATATACATGAGCTTCCAAATCTCATAGCTAGAGCAAAGCCGGCGGAAAACTAGTAGTGGGGAAGGGGTGTCAGTGGGGAAGGGTTGCTTGCATCTTAATTCTGTGGATAAAAGCTTGGAAAATGAACGGGGGTGGGAAGGGACCCCCACCCCCTCGGTAAGGGTAAAAGATAAGGGAGGTGCGGGGGAGGGGAAGACTTATTAAATCCTTTACCTTGAACACGGGCGGCTTTGTAAAGTAGTTTATATGCGTGGGGTAGATTTCTCTATTTCTCTTTTACAACACGCATTTCTTATCAAAATATTTTGTTTTCATTTAATTTTAAAAATACATGGTATTGAAGAGTTTTTTCTATGAGATTCACGCTACCCCTTTAAACTATTATATATTATTTAATTTATTGAGGTATTTAAGGTTCACTGTCTGAACCGACCAATTATATCCCCACACAATCTTATAAACAAACTTTAAATCTAGAATAAACACAACATCCAGCCCCCAGCCGTTAATTCATCACTGTGAAAGGGTAAACCCAAATGTCACCAATGAAAAAAAAAATTCGGACATGCCAGGAATCAAACCCGGGACACTTAGCTCAGTAGACAAATAAATACCGTCTAAGATAAATAAGGTATCGTTCAAATTATTGTAAGGCCCTATCTATTTCTTTTTATAAATTATTATTTACTTGAAGCATGAATTTCAGGGACGACTATTAGAACTAGTCCTGGTTTTAAAAGCCAGTAAACCAAATTTAAAATCTCTAAGCAATACTTTTTTTCCAGATATTATGTTGATATCATTTATGTAATTTTATTACTAAACCTACTCTTTTACTCGAGCTGAAAATTTAAATATAGTAGATTCTTTTTGTCAAATAATTCCAAAATTTTTGTTTTAAGGGTTTTGTTTCTGTTGGTCTAGTGGCAGTTCACGCGGGTTCTCTGAGAGGAATTTTATCAGTTTTGTTTTGGGTCACACTTTAATTTTCAATTAATTCTGTCTAGAAAAAAAAAATTAATCAATCTATCCGAAAAAAAAATAAAAGGAATAAGACAGAAAATATTTTATCCCTACTAATAATAGTATTCGATACATGCAAACATTTTCTGAGATTCCAAGCCCCTTTTAAGACCCCCGGGCCCGGGTACGATGCACTCTTTGTAACCCCCGCCCCCCTTTCTCATAGGGTCTGACTACGTACTATTACATTTCAAAACTCTAGGACAACTGAAAGTAAATAATAATTTTGATAATTGAGTAAGGAAACATGTATTCGAGCAATTTGATTTTTAAGCCTTTAAGATGTCCATTTGTATGAATGCTGTGAATGTGTAACGCAAGTTTTAATGTTTTTAATTGTCTTAAGAACTCAAATGCAAAAAAAAAAAAAACACGTGATGATATGCGAGAGCTTCTTATTCATTTAAATGCAAAGTCAGTCGAGTTTTACTGCCTCGTAAACAAAGCGAGCGTAAAAGACAAACGTTATATATACGATTGTCGGTTATTGAAATGAGTACAAAGACTGCAGTTAAAAGTGATATTAAAAGTGAATTGATAGATTACCAAGCTCAGCTTGGTAAACGAAGTACAGATTTTTATCTTATCCTTTTTTAAATATACATTATAAGTTTTAAAAATTTATTATTTTAGAATTAATTGGTTCTTAAATGTATAATTCAAATAACCCATCGCATTAATTGTAAAGCATTCAATCTTTATACCCAAATATTAGTTTATACGTAAACGTGTAGTTCCATACCAATATAGTATATATTGTAAACGTGTAGTTCAATACCTGACACCATAATTGTAATACGTTAGTCAATACCCTAATACCAGTATATATGTAGAACGTGTAGTTCATATACCCTGACACCAGTATATATTGTAATCGTGTAGTTCATATACCCTAATACCAGTATATATTGTAGAACGTGTAGTTCATATAGCCTGACACCAGTATATATTGTAATACGTGTAGTCATATACCCTAACAGTATATATTGTAAAGTGTATCCATATACCCTAATACCAGTATATATTGTAGAACGTGTAGTTCATATACCCTGACACCAGTATATATTGTAATACGTGTAGTATATATACCCTAATACCAGTATATATTGTAGAACGTGTAGTTCATATACCCTGACACCAGTATATATTGTAATACGTGTAGTTCATATACCCTAATACCAGTATATATTGTAGAACGTGTAGTTCATATAACCTGACACCAGTATATATTGTAATACGTGTAGTTCATATACCCTAATACCAGTATATATTGGAGAACGTGTAGTTCATATACCCTAACACCCGTATATATTGTAATGCGTGTAGTTCATATACCCTGACACCAGTATATATTGTAATACGTGTAGTTCATAATATATACTACGGGTTATTCGCATTTTAGTTAAGTTTTTGAAGTAGGGAGGGTATAGGGGGAATTTAAAAGGAAATATACTTTAATTCTCTTGGAGGGAGAGAAAGAGAGATAAAAGAAGGAAACCAATTAAGAATAACAACATTAGTGGGAACGTGGACTATATATCAGGCTCACCTAGTCTGGTTCACCGATGATGGGAGGGTTGAAGTTCGAATCTCAACCGATCGTACTGAGAGTGGTCTTTCCTAAACAGTTTCCCATTCTTCCTCTTCACCACTGAAGGTACATTTCTACTAAGTTCTACCTTCCTCATCACTACTCTCATCAGCGTAGTTAAAATGCTTACAGTTGGACAAATAACAAGATATGGTGTAAAAATCAAACATACTTTCACGTGTTCATACGTCAAACGCCTTATCGGAACTGGTTATCAGATCTTACAGATGGGGGAGAGGGGTAAAATTTTTTAAAGCATCTGAATAAAAATATATGATTCTTTTTTTTTTATCCTGTGCGAAAATTTGAAATTCTAATTTATTCGAAATTCATAATCATTCTACTCTTTATTTTATTAATATAGATCTAGCCTACAACTCGATTTGGATATAATTCATTAAAACAACCTGATTCGTGGCCGCATGATCTAAGGCGTCATTCCCGTGTTATATTAGACTGCCGATAACAGGGTAATCAAAATCCCGGTTGGGTGTACTGACAGTGGTTTTTCCAAAAATTGTTTTCCACTCTCCTTCCAACACAAATGCGGGTACACCTTTCTCTAAAATCAACCTTACTCCTCCCTAACTCATGAGCGTAATTAGTACATAATATGAAACGCGGTGTTAAAATAAAAAGATATAAAATATTCTGTTTGAAACCTTTTTACTATAAAATTACTCTTTTCGAATTCGATCCTAAACATTCTATTTTTTAAATATTTGATCTGATTTCAATTTGAGTTATAGGCAAATATTCGTATTTTATTCAAATAATAATTTTTTGTTTCGTACGCTGAGATATTTATTTTCTTATCATAGGCCATCAATAAATATCCCTATAGATATCCTATCCTAGTTCTACAGGATGGGACCTAAACAATTAGATGATTAATAATTAATTGCAAATTAACACTTTAATTGAAAATTAAATATTTTCTAATTAATAAAAGCAAACTACATACTACACTTTTTTTTTTTAAATGTCACTCAGTAGATCTTCCCCGGATGTAAGGTAAACCTGGATAGCTCAGTGGTTAGAGCATTGGCGTACTAAGCCAAAGGTCCCGGGTTCAGCTCCCGTGCCCAGGTGTAATTTTTCAATTTAAAGAATATAATATATAGCTATAACAGTAATTAGCAAACATAATAGCTTTGCTATTCAAACCAAACTTCAGCAAGTTGTCGATCACTTTCCTCATCATAGTTCTTCTAATTGTTTCCACCCCGCCCTGTTTATTACCATACTATTTGTGCTCTTTGGACAATCCAAACTCCACTAAGATACCTGGATATAAAACCTCTTGTTTTACAGAGGTTAGTTCACGTAGAAGTCACGGACCTCAACTGACAATTCACCATAGGAGGGGGCAGAACGAAGCAGTAATTTCATCAAATCAATTTGTCCACTCTTGGTGTCATCTTTAATTCATTGTCTTCAGAAAAGGGAAGGCAGGGGCTAAGGGGGTATGGAGGGTAAAAAAAGGGGGGGGAGAAGAGATATACCACCACTAGACAGAGTACAAATCCTTCCTTCCTTCCCCCCTCTCATGCCTTTTCTTTTATTCTATCCATTTTCTTCAGTTTTTTAAAACTTTTTTCGCTCGTTTGTGTGTGTGTGTGTGTGTGTGTGTGTGTATTGAAGACGAAAGTTTTCCCTGACTAGAATTGGTCAGCAGAAATTTGTCTTCTCTTCTTATTTTTTCCTCTCTTTTTCTCCCCACCATCTTTAGTCTATTTTATTCGGGGGGTATAGGTTTTGAAAAGTTTCCAGTAGGTGGCTAAGGTAAGAGAATGGGCAACTTATAAACTTTTTTTTATCTTCAGTGGCGTGATCACGAAATGTCGGTGGCGTGTCTGTCTACTGAGTTTAGGTATCCCGGGGTTCCGACTCCAGACATGGCTGAAAAATGTATCCTTGATAGAGCCCCGTAGAAATTGTTTTATTTTTAGTTAAATTTGGTTTTTTTAAATCTCACTTTTCGGTGTTATTTCATGTGTATTCAAAATCACATGTTATCTGAGGTGTTTAAGTATTTTTCACATGTTGAGACGATGTATACAAAATTAAAATTTATTATTGAAACCTAATATATTTGCTTTAAAATTCTTTGTCAAGTTTGTCTGCATATTTAACAATTTTTTAACCTAAAGTTTTCTTATACTACAACAAAATACTAATCAAATTACAGCATGGTCAAAATTTCTGCTTAATTTCTTCTTAATTTCGTGTTTATTTAAAGATATTTTTTTTGCAAAAGTGGTGTATTATTTCGTTTTATAGGAGGATTTCCTCTATCAAGACAATTTCGTTTTATTTCTCTTTTCAAAAAACATTGTAAATCATATCTAAAAACTATCAAAGTAAAAAGTATTTGATTCCATCTTTGTATGGCACTTTTCGCTTTATCGCGTCTCACCATTTTTACGAGGGTTCAAGTCATTGGTGAAATGTGGGTTTTCCCTTTCATAGTGATGAATTAACGGTTGGGTGTTGTGTCTGTTCTAGATTTGTTAGTTTAGAGAGTCGTGAGATGATATGATCAGTCGATTCAGAAAAAGTTTGCGTTAAATACCTCAAATAGATGGAAATAAAATTTAAAAAATCTATTAAATAATTAGATGAGATTCTATTCACAAGCTTTAGTGTTCAAACGTTAAACTCTAAAGCGTTACTCTCGCCATAGACTGGCCTGCTGTTAGCGGTGAGATCGGGATTCAAATCCCGGTCGAATGGTTTTTTTTTCTTATCACTACATGTTCAGGTTGTACGCATAAATGAGAGTTACTTTAATGTGATAAGAATGAGTAAGGAAAGATTTTAGAGTCAAGTTTCTCCCATTTACGTGGAAGGAGATTGGTAAACCATTTAAAAAAATCCTCAGTAGACCCAACCAGGATTTGAACCTGATCTCCCCTTCCTTAGCAGGCCTATATAACGCTAGAGTGACGCCTAAGACCATTTGGTCATCTAAGTAGTTAATTAAATAATATTATTGTATTAAAGCCTAAATAACATTTACCCACTTCGGTGGTCGAATGGTCTAACGCGCTACTCTCGCAGTAGACTAGACTGTCGATGACGGGGAGATCGAGGTTCGAATCTCGGTCGGGTGTACAGAAGGTTTTTATAATGGTTTTCCATTTTCTCTCCACGCAAATTTGGGTACGCTTCCTCTAAATATGGCCTTCCTAATTCCTAAAACCATTAGCGTAACTAGTACATAGGCGTGTTATCCGAACGGGTAGCTGGTGCTAAAAAAAATATAGTTATAAATAAATTGTATGGTGCAGCGCACAGAATTTCTCTCTATTTAATCTTAAAATAGAGGCATTTACCAAAGACTCGTAAAATTTGTGAAACGAAATACCATACACTGTTGCAGAAACAGTCCACCAAAAAGCATAAATTTAATAATATACACTGTTACATAAAACTTGATAAAGGAGGAGCATCTCTGTCCACTAAAGAGCATAACAATAAATTTAATATCGCTAAGTATTCCATAAAAAAATTATATCTTTAATATCTCTCAAAAACTTTTGGGTTTATAAAAAAAACTCGCTTTGCTCATTAAGGGCTCCACCCCCAAACCCTCAGATAGTTTCCTTTGCAAGTGGATGTAAACTAATGTAATTCCAGCGTTGTTTTGAACGTAACAACTTAAAGTTACCGGTATTGTATTATACATACCGCACCGACGTTAAAGTTGCTCCGCCATTTTGATTTTTTTTCGGAGTTAAAAATTACAATTTTTTACTTTTTCTAATTTTCCCGTCTGTTACAGGCTATAAGTTTGCCAAATTTCAAGTTTCTAGCTAATCTGTAAGTGGGTAAACATTAATGTCAGTGAGTGAGTCAGCCATGTGGCTTTATAGTAGTATAATATTCTCGATTAAAATATTTTGAATTTAAACACTAATACAACCTCAAATTATTTAGTATTTCAAATGTATATGATATATGATATAGTAGATATATTATATATATACATATGATACAATAGATATATGATCAAAACTAAAAATGTATGTTTATTTAAAATGCCCTGAAATTCTTTTTCATGGGAAAATGAGAATTTATATTTTGTTTTTAGCGTTAAACAATGCCTAGATACAAAATTTAATAAAAATCATAAAAGATTATTTTGAAAAAATCGATTAAACTACCCTTAATATTAGGGTTAAATATCTAACCCCGAAAAATCCTCGGGAGAATATTATGAAAACCCTAGATACCAAGTTTTAACTCGATTGGTAAAATGGTTTCGGCTCCAATCGGAGATAAAGACAGACAAGGCGCCAACCCAAAAGCTACTTTTTTCTGTTTCAGGCTGTCATGAAACGTCACCAATTTATCAAAATCTCTAGCTCCATTTTTTTCGATGATCACAAAATATTTATCTCTTTGAGAAGCCGAGAAAAGGTAAAACAAAAAGAACGCGTCTAATAAGACTCATTAGTCATTACATTATCTCTACTGGAATGTACTGTGTTATATAGTATTGAGGGTATTCCCCGACATAGGCTGAGTGTTTGATCGAAAAGTTATTTCGATAAGTCGAAGGTTAGAACCAAGACAGTTATTCCACCGACTAATCCCTATTAATTGGGTTCGACCCCCCTCCCAGTCATAAACTTTGCACTTATCCCCACCATTTGTCAATACAATGTACATTCGTATTGATAGTTTACAGAGCTCCACATAGATAGCGCTGACAATATATATCCGACATTTACCAGTATAATGGATGATCTATTTGATATTTGATTCTGATAACACAAAAGCATTTGATCCCAACGGTTTAGTATGATAATTTAAATACTTTATGAATAGTATAGTCTTTACTCTTGCACTATATTGGTCTGCCGATAGTGGGAATATCGGGGTTCGAATCCCAGTTGGGTCCACTCGGGGGAGGGGAGATTTCATAGGTGATTTTCTCCTCTCCTTCAACTTAAAAGTGGGTACACTTCCTCTAAATTCTAACTACCTCATTCCTAATACATTAGCGTAAATAGTTCACATGAGTATATCCCGAATGGGTAGTAAGACGGGGTGACAAAAATAAAATCTACATTTGTGTGTCACTTAATTGGTTCCGCTAGATTAATTTTACTGAAGGTGGGGTACCAGGTAGTACGGTATACCACCGATAAGTTATTTTGTGCTAAATAAATTTAATATTAATTAAATGTGATAAATTTACTAAATCCCTTTCTTCTCTTAATTAATATGATAGTAACACGTAAACCCGTTCCTTGCAGGCGGAGGGAGTACCTCTCGCACCTCTGCCTCTTCTGGCTGTTAAGGTGTGAGTGTGTCGTGTGTCGTGTGTTAAACGGTGCACACTAATCGCGGAACAACTCATCCGAGATTGGTAATACCCTTATATGAACTGCGCTGAGAAATTTAAATTTATAATGACTTTGTTCAAAATGGAAAATTTAGGTTAGGTTAGGCTAGTTTAGGTTATGTTAGTTTAGGTTAGGTTATGTTAGGGTTAGTTTAGGTTAGGTTATGTTAAGTTTGCCTAGGCTAGGTTAGGTTATGTTAGGCTGATTTAAGTTAGGTTATGTTAGGTTAGTTTAGGTTAGGTTATGTTAGATTTGCTTAAGTTAGGTTAAGTTATTTTAGGTTAGGTTAGGTTATGTTATGTTATGTTAGGTTATGTTAGGTTATGTTAGGCTAGTTTAGTTTAGGTTATGTTAGGTTTGCTTAAGTTAAGTTAGGCTATGTTAGGTTATTAGTTGAATGGGATTACAGATTGTTCCGAATACCATGTGCTCAGGATGACAAGTATACTTTATTCCGCAATTTGAGTGCACCGTGTTAAGCCCAGTAGTTTTGCAGTTTTTACGTCAAAACATATTTTTGGTCAAAAGAGATACAATATTGCCCAAGTAAAAACATAGAGTTTAATTTTCTTCACATGGTGATATCAACAGAAGGTCTAATTGTTGAATATCTGTCAAGGGTGTCCTGGAATTTAATGACAACTTTTTCTCTTAATTTAAAAAGTTGGTCATCTAATGTCTCTATATTCATGGCAGATATTCAACAACTTTTTATATCCCCATATAAATAAAATTAAAATCTCTGTTTCTTCCGAAGCAATATTAAATTTATTAAGTCGAAAAAAAAAAATTGCTATAAAAACTGCAAAAACACTTTCCCTTAACTCGCATTCCCTACATCCGCACCTTAAAATTCTGTGCCTTTCCCGTCTCCTAATTTCCGAGTTGACCCTGCAAATTTACGGCCCTCATGGAAGTAACGACCAATAAAAAGCCTCTAAATACTGTGCCAATGTTGTTTCCTTTTTCCTTAGTTTTCTCTTAACTAAAATATTTTGTTCAATACATAATAAAGAGAGCGGAGGAATCTTTGAAAGCAAACTTTTACAACACGTATCATGTTTGTTTATTTTAGAGCTGGGAAATTCGATTCCTCGATACATATCGATTCTTAAGGGTATCTAGAGGATCGAGAATCGAGAAAATATCTCGATTCTTGATACCTCGATTCCTAAAGATACGTGCAAATGATCGTGAATGCTTTATTAAGAAAATTAATAAATATCGGTTATTAAAGGCCGTTTGTAAAGCTTTTTTTCTTTAACTATTCCATATTTTGTATAATAAAACTTATAAAAGCATTGATTAGATTTGAAAACCTAAATATTGATGTTTTGCTTCAACATGTAAACGTATTTACCGTGGTAGCATAATGTATTCAAGAAAAAAACACAAATAAACCTCCGTATTAACAGATACCAACTATGTGTTAAGAAATATCTTACGATTGCTTTGCAAATTTACTGTCACAAATTAAATAATAATAATAATAATAATAGCAATTAGGTACAGTTTATTTCAAAATTTTAAAGCCAAAATTAAAATCATGACTAATTTGTAAAGGCAAAAATGCTTTAAAAGTCTAATTAATATTTAATAGACGTTTACCGAAATGTCCAGAATATAATCAAATTGGTAAAAAAAGGTTTACCTATCACGACAGCCATATTGGTTTTTAATTTTCTACTAACATAAACCAATATGGCCGTTCCCACTTCATTTCATGCCTATTCTAGTAAGAATCGAGTATAGAAGATTTGAGGTAAAAATTTAAGAATCGGAATCGAAAAAACTGGTATCGTCCCATCTCTAGTTTATTTAGCAGGATTTTAAAACAATCATTGTCCCTCAAACTTTAACAATTTTTAATTGAGTCGAAGAAAATACTAGGATCAAAATAAGTGTCAAAAATAAATAAATGTTATTAGATTTAAATGCGGGCTTATATTTGAAACCATATATCAGGTATGTTGTAAAAAATAATATTATTTTTTAGCATTGGAAAAGATAAAAGAAGAAAGTAAAGGCATAAAATATAAAAGAGAGAAAAAAAAAGATTCAGAAACCGCATTTCCTTATTCCCAAGTGTGAACAATGGCAGTATAAACAGAAAACAGATGCACGCGCGCGCGCCTGGTGGAATATCTAAGGACTAACTGAGGCCTATATCCAGACACACAACAGGCGCCGTCAGATGACGCGAGAAGGATGGGAAGGGGTTGAGAAGGGGGGGAAGATCTAAGGGAAGGGGAGTGTCATCCACAATGTTCCTTCAGCAGCCACAAAATTGCATGCAATATTCATAGGGTTGATTGCCGGGGCAAAGCGGGGTGGATAGAAAGGGTGGGGGTGGAAGGAGGGGAGGTCCTAAAACAAATTTATGACCCGAAAAAAAAATGGTGAGACGCCAAAATTTTGTTCTTCCCAATTGTATCTGTATGTCACACAAAGTTATAGGGAAGTGGAAATGGGAATTTCGTATTGGTGAGTCGCAAAAATTTTATTCTTCCTTTTATTATTTATTTTTTGTATATATATTATATACATGTAAAGAGATATATATTTAAAGATATATATAATGTATTATATATATATATATATATACATACAAAATCTCCATCTCCACTTCTCTATAAATTTGTGACACACAGATACAGTTGGGAAAAATAATTTTTTTGCGTCTCAACATTTTTCATATATATATATATTTTATATGTGTGTGTATGTAATAAACAAGTGATAAAAAATATGTACATGTTGTAGTCAATACAATGTGTATTGCTTATTTTTGTAACTAAAAATAACTGTAATTTAAAATTTGTGAAAATACTCTCTATTTCAGCCGACTCCCATTCGCATTATCCCACTTAATACGAAATTTTCGCTAATCCGAAAAAAAAGAAAGTTTTGGTCCCAATTAGTTCGGATTAATTAGGTTCTACCGTATTTTAGATTATTTTACGTTTCCCTATTCTTCGTCCGACCTATCCACAGACTGGTTTAAAAACTAATGAATCAACAATCAAAACATGTATTTAATAGTTTAAATAGCTTTGGACAGATGATAAATTTTGACGTAAAATAGATCTAGCAGTTATTTTATTCATGATGGCTAGCTCCATAAAAGTTTCTTCCTATGCTGATACGACTATAATTTAACTATAAGGGGTAAATCACAGTAGAGACCAACAACTTACCACTTAGTAAAATCAGTTGATGCAAGTGATGCAGTTGCGTTTCTGCCAAGAGTCGATACTGGTACCTTTAAACCAGTAAGCAGACATTCTCCCCAGTGAAGACTTCTTGGATTCCGAAAATATGTTGAATGGTCAACACCTACCGGAGGGCTGAGAGGCGTTGAAGGCGTCCAGAAATCCTAAATAATTAATTGATTATTTTAAAATATGGTTCACACAAAAATGGAGGTGTTTGGTATCAATACGTCTCTATTTACATATACATATATGTATTCATCCTCATGTGGGAGACTTGCTGGTTCCTACAATACTTCAAGGATCTAGGGACTACTTTCATCATAAATGATAAGACTTTTTAATTTATTTATTACTCAGCCCTGTGAGGGTCAATAAGGAGCTACTTGAATAAAAAAAAGTTGCAATTACGGTCTGGAAAACTGATATTAATGGCCGCTGTGTTGACCCCATGAGACCCTCTATACACAAAAGTTGGCACTATATTTGCCAGCAGATGGCGGCCGTTCGGTCGATATATCTCGCTTTCAAACTGATGCCATAGACCTTTTATTTTATATATTTTGTCGTAACAAAGTAACAATTTTGAAGCCGACGATTTCCGCACGTCCATCATAGACTCTGCCTTAAAATATGAGTGAAGAATGACCCTGGGCACGGGATGATTCCTGGATAGCTCAGTGGTTAGAGCATTGGCGTGCTAAGCCAAAGGTCCCGGGTTCGATTCCCATGTCTATGTGTCATTTTTAAAATTTCAGAGTAAAGTATAAATTCATGAATGGAACTGCTTACAGCTCGCTTCGGTGGCCGCGTGATCTAACGCGCTACTCTCGCAGCGGACTAGACTCCCAATGACGGGGAGATCGAGGTTTGAATCTCGGTCAGGTGTACTAAGGTTGGTTTTTCCCAGACTTTTTTCCACGCAAATGCGGATAAACTTCCTCTAAATATAGCCTCCCTAATCGCTAAAACCATTAACGTAATTAATACATAAGCGTATAACCCGAACGGATTGCTAAAAAAAAACTGCTTAAAATTTTATATTTATTTTTCAACTTCAAATTTGTAATTTCACAAGTCATCATTCTTTTTTGTAAGATCAATTTTTATCTCAACATTTATGGCTAATCAGTATTTTATTTTGAGAACTTATTGTTTTTTTTAGCACCTATCATAATATATTTTAACAATATTTTTTATAATAATATGATAATATTATTGTATTATTACCACTGTTTATCATCTCTTCTTTCCCTTGTTTCATTTAACATCACCACCTTAACCTTTTAACTCTTGATCATTTATATCTAACCTTCTTATATATTGACTATATGTTTGACCACTTGTTTTTAGTAATTTATATACAATTAATATTGTACACGTCATATCCTTAATAGTATATCTCTACGGTACTAAAAACATTATATTTTAGGTTTTTGAAAAATAAAATAAAATAAAAAGGCGAAATCTTGAAGAACATTTAAATTGAAATTTCGCTATTATTATTATTATTATTATTATTATTATTATTATTATTATTATTATTATTATTATTATTATTATTATTAGCACCGCGTCTTACTACCCGTTCGGGTTATACGCACTTACGCTAATGTGTAATGGTAGGGGTGATTGTGAGATGAAATGGAGGACCTACAGTTTAACGAGGAATCCGAACCACGGTGGAAGCCTGGGCATTCCACACATCCACAAGTTGTGATTAATACACGTCTTGTCAGAGGTGAAGGAAGGGTTTGGCAATCAGATAAATCTGTGCTGGGACCGAGAATTGAACCCGGACCCCCAGTACAGAAGTCTGAAACCTTACCCCTAGACCACCAGGTCACCAAATTTCGCTACTGATGAGATCAAGTAAATACAAAATAGATCTGGCTTTCTTCAAACAAATAAAGCTATTTTTTTAATTGATGGAGTCATAACAGATAGCTTTTGAGATAAATTAGGATTGTCTAAATGCTTCTGAAGCTCCGGATCTGTTATTCCTTTTTTTTTTAAATACGGTAGTGTGACGATAATTTCCTTCGGGTGTACGGTTCCTCCTTATATCTTTGGGACAGATGAACGCTCTCGATGTACAGTTGCATCATCAGAACGTTCATTTGTGCACAACGAACTAGAGTTCCAATTCCTCCCTCTTTCATTCTCGCGGTAAAGGGGGTGGGAAGGAGATACCGGTGTCTGGGTGTATTCCTCGCTTGATTCGGAAGATGTGCCCGTAATTTCCCCTCCCCCTCGACTTCCTCTTCACTTCCTCCTCCACACTTTCCCTCTTTTCTGCGTTCCTGAAGCAATCACAACTTTTTACCTCTTGTAGATGACCATGCCCCCCCCAGCTCTGATCGCATTAACTAAATCCTGAGTAGGGCGTAGGCCGGGTAAAAGCGTCCCTAGGGAAGGGGATGAAGGGTAAGGGGTTAGTTCTTGACTGACCCCCCTCTCACCTCGGTGGCCAGCACTAGACTGGCCACGTATTGAAAGCAGCAGTATACGACACAAGACAATCTAGCCTAGAGTTTTTGTTAAGTGGATGGACTACCTTGTAAAACTTGAGAAGCGCTATCAGCGCAACTCCTAAGAAACGTCCATATATTGAACTATTTGGACTGTTTGACCGACACAGAACTAGAGTTACGGTGTTGTCATATCTGTCAAATTTGGTCTAAAAGAGTGAGAGGGAGCGAGCTAATCTGTTGTTTACATGGGTCAAGTTTCTTGGAAGGGAAAGGCAGGCAAGAGTGCGGCTTTTATCAAAGACCACACTATGCAGAAATCTGCTGCTTTATTTTTAGCTTGAACTAATATAATCAGTAATATGGTTTTCTTAATATTTCTTACCTAGCGGAAGAAAACATTTTTAATTTGACGTTCTCGTATTAGACTGGTTTGCTGGTGACGAGTTTGGGGTTCAAATCCCAGTAGTGTATATTGAGGGTGTTTTTAAAAAACAGTTTTAAACACGCTATTATTATTTATTTATATCACCGCGTCTTACTACCCGTTCGGGCTGTACACTTATGTAATAATTACTATAATGTGTTAGGCATCAGGAAGGTTAAATTAAGAGGAGGTGCATCCATATTTTCGTGGAGTGAGAGCAGAAAACTATTTAGGAAAAACCACCTGTGAGCACCCGACCGGAATCGAACCATGATCTCCCCGTCTTCAACATGTCAGTTGAACACGGTGAGTAGCACATACTATTGGACTTGATTTCTGGTGGTGGGGAGATTGAAATTCAAATCCCAGTTGTGTGCAATAAGGGTATTTTTCCCTAAAATGGTTCCCAATCTCACTCTACGCAAATGTGGGTACATTAAATCTAAAATGTTATCTTCCTCATTCCAAGTTCATGCATGTGTACAACTCAAACTGGAAGTAAGTCACAATGAAAAAAAAAACTATTGTGATGACTACCAAGAGTGTCGGCGAAACTTTATTAGTTTCGGGCAAGGCAGTTGTAAAGAAATATATTTTTGAGGAGTTTTTAGGGGAATGACTCAAAGCCAATGGAAAATGTTTGAAAATTGAATGCCACTAAAATCTATTTGGGCATGGCGCTTAAGCACTTAAAAATAATAATAGATTGTTATAGAATATATTTGAAGTTTGATACAAACCATCTTTCAGCTTCAAACTCAAGTATATCAGAGGGAACCAAACAAACTGGAGGAAGACACATTTTGATGGGGAGAGGGGTGGAGAAGAAATTGGTGGTAATACCCCGCCCTATCAAACCTCCCCCCTTCCCAGTTCACCCTCAATGAGTAACATTGGATATACAACTATCGACAGACACACCGTAGAATGTAGATCATTTCCTCAGCATCTGACTTAACCCAAGCTATGAGGGGTGAGGACAGTGTCTGATGATGATGATAATAATAATAATAATAATAATGGTGATAGAGATATCTTATCAATTAACATAAAAAGTGTTTATTTTTTTATATCTTTTTTCATGGACGCAGAAAATTGGGGGTCAGAGATGTACCCTTCTTTAAAAGTGTTAGAACCCTTAAAAGGCAGGGGGGCCACACACATATGTATAAAACATAAATAAGTAATTGTGTTTTTTTACTTTATTATTTACTTTAGTTTCTTATATTACACCATCCAGAAACTAATAATAATAATAATTTTAATATAAACTTAAAGATGCACTAAAATTTCCTATTGTAAAACTAGCTTGACCTACATTAGCTTGTAACAAGTACAAAGACATAACTATGCAGTAATTGACCCACGGTGGGTGCCCCCAAGGGAAAAATACACCACCGTCCCCAAATCTTATGAATAATTGTAGATTATACAAAAATATTTAGACATTTATTATTGGAATTATTTTATAATACGTATTAATATAGAGTAGGTAGGTTAAATTTAGAGGAAGTGTACCCACATTTGCGTGGAGAGATAAGAGTGTAAACCCATTGAGGAAAAACCACTCTAAGTGCATTACCATACAGCCATAATATTTGATAAAATTATTGCTGAAAAGTTTCAATATAATGTAAAAAACTTAATCTGAATTGAATAAAACAGTATTAATAAATATTATAAACAAATCTATAGTCAATTATCAATATTAACACTTATAGAGGCTAAAACAAACATTGATCTCTGTGAAATTGTCTACACTTTCCTCCAAGGACAAGCTACGGGTAGTAGCTCAACAGTCAACATATCTAATCCCTGCAGCCTTTATTGATTCATGTGCTTCTTAAATAATTTTTAGTAAAGTTTTGAAAATGACCTGACAGCTGTTTCTATTGATTTTACAGAAAAATATGTACATACATTTTTGTACAGCATAAATTATGCGCAATAAAATGACTATTGAGTAATTTATTATTGAATAATGAGATCTTTACGAAACAATGATAGGCCTGAAAGACAACGCTTTCATATATTACCAAATTAATTTTGGGTGGGTGGACCTGCGTGATGGGCCCTATTTTGAGCGTGGGCCTGTGGCATTCTGCCACCACCCTATAATTACACCAATGAACTTGTAGCTATCAAGAATTTCAAACTCTATTAACCTATTTTTTATTAATTATATTCGATAATCAATTATAGCTTTATACGTTTATACATATTTTAACATGTATAACACTCACTTTGATGGCCTCATGGTCTAACGCGCTACTCTTACAGTAGACTAGACTGCCAATGATGGGGAGATCAAGGTTCTGATCTCGGTCGGGTGTACTAAAGTTAGTTTCTCCAAACTGGTTTTCCACGCTCCCTCCACGCAAATGCAGGTACAATTTCTATGATTATAACCTTCTTGATCCATAAAACCACTAAACAATTTTTGAAAAAAAAATCTATTCACAAATTCTCTGTTTATTTGACAAAAATTTTAATCCGACCATTTACCTCAGGAACTGAAGGAAAATATTTTGACCAGATTAAATAATATTATATACATATATATTTATATATAATATGATGTAAATCAAAATATAATATAATATTATATTATAATATATAATTATATTATAATATATATAAAAATATAATATTATATTATTAAATAAATATTATATATCTATATAAATATATATATATATTATTCAAATTTGAAGATAGCATATGGAACAATTTTCTGCAAAAAGAAAGATTTTATTTTTAAAAATGTATAATTTTTATAGAATAAATATTACACTTATTGCCTGTACTTCAAAAATTATAAACACTATCTCTAAAAATAAGTATTTGAAATAACAATAAAACATAAAGAAATATACTGCAAGAAAAGGTTTTTCACCCAATTGTATAGAAAATATCCATCCATCGATTTTGACCAAATTTTATAGGCTTAAACACAAGTTTTACATTGAAGCATGATCATTTTATAATCTATTTCTCCATTATCAATCACTTTTGTGTCAGGGACGTTCATAAAATATATATACACATCACTAGCTATTTTATAATTTTAGCTACACACATTATATAATAATAATAATACATCCATTCTACAACTTTATACATTCAAAGTCCTTCATCAAAACTTCTGCAATGAACACAACGTTTTTAATTTTATTAGGGACCTGTGCTACAAATTTTGGTTGAATTCCGACCGCGTGAATTGAGGTGTTTTTCCTCGTGATTGCTCATTTACTCCACGCAAATGTGGGAACACTTTCTCTTAATTACCGTATTTATTATCTACCCTACTTTATTATTGTAAATTTACGGATAACATCAAAGAATATTAAGAAGTGAAGCATTTCTAATATCACAAGAACAAAAAAAAAAAAGACATGAAAATAATCTTTACATTGCACACTCTTATATGTGTTGAGTAACATCCTCCTCTTAGCATTTGTGTTCCCCCCTTCCCTTCCTCTCTAAAGCTTACGTTATTTCCAAATCTTTGACTATGGCACGCGAGGGGTGCGAGAAAGTAAAAATTATATTTGTGATGAAACTATTTTGTAAAATAATAATTGTCAAAATTAAATATGTATCTGTGTTAATGTTATTAATTTTAAAAGCGCGGTGGTCAAGGCATGTTCAATAGTCCCCCCACCCCGTTTCATTATCCACCTTTACAATTGATAGCAAAATAGTTTCAAGACATTTATCTATTGTGACAAGTGTATTTCTTGTTCAAATTGCCAATAGTCCATAGTGATTTAGTTAGCCCCGTATTATCGATACCAAATTATTGACTCTGTTTACGGATCAGATTACCAAAGGTAGGGCCAAAGTGTTTGATTGGTACACCAATGTGAACCGAGCCCTTGTGGGTTTTACGCCGATGTACTAATTAAGCTAATGTGTCAGAGAAGGGTAAGGTTGCTTTTAGATGACTTACACTCACATTTGCGTGGAGGGTGAGTGGAAAACATTTTAGGAATAATAACCTCATAGCACCAAACTGGGATCGAACACCAATCCCCGTCCTCAGCAGTCCAGTTTTTTGCAAGAGTAGTGCCTTAAATCATGAGGTCACCAAAACGGGTCCTGTAATTATATTAATTAGGTATTCTACGCACATGATTTGAAATTATTGGATGGATTTTAAACTACAGTATTAAAATTGTATTTTTCATGCAGAAATGATATAAATTCATGACACTTTTTTTTATCCAATTCACAAGAGTAGAACATTTATTTTTCTTTCGTCTGGTTGAGAGATAAAGTAGTTTTTTATTTTATTTTCTTAGATCTCTTTTTACAGAAACGGCTTCCATTGCAAAACACGTGGTATTCACACAACTGATTTAATAAATGAACGCAGTCGAGTTGATATTTTTCCTGAGAACATCTGCTCGTCACTGTGCAACGCTTGGCATCACTGCCATGAGTTTTCTCGAGAGGTTCATTTTGTTCAACCTTACACCGCTAGGTCACAGGCTACTGCACCACAACACTTTTTTGAATTAAAATAAAACTGTACCACTTTATTTTAGTTTAGAACAATATGTATGCTGAAAAATGAAATGATAATTATTCTCAATCATATTTACTCGGTTTATACTTTGTCTGCAGATTTTTAAAAAAACAACACTAAACCAAGAAAATACGATCATGCAAAAATTATTTAAACAAAGCTGCTTACAAATATTTAACTTTTAACTGGCGTTAAATTATACTAAATGATAGAGAAATGTGTTTATTGTAATAAAATGAAAACCGTTTTAGCCTAAGTCTTCCCACATTTAAATGACAAGCCCAGTTTGTTTCATGCAGTGATCTTTAAATTATTTTTTAAAACTTAAATTTGAATTGGCTGGGTAGATAGGAATAAACTATAAACCATGTAAATGAATTGATCTTTACAGTAGTAAAAATCTGATTAAAATATGTATAATAGTTTTCTTAGTAATCATGTACAGAGAAATCGCCTTAGAAACCGGCCGCGCTCATCTCTCATGGTGATCCATCCCCTTAACTATATGATAGATTGAAGCACCACCTTGTCGGACACAGCCACAGAAGATGCAGAACAGAGGATTCAGCTCTTTGATGCGAGGGACACAGCTTCCACTGCACAGTCGGTGTTAGAACAATCAAGCATGGAGCGGTTAACAGAAGCTATGAGAGAATATCCAGTGCTATATGACACCGTTCACCAATATTACGTAAGGAAGACGTTAAAAGAGTTTTAATAATAAATGCATGACTCGGTGTATGGATGTTGTTGAAAGGGAGTATACAAGGATAGGGAAGTGTCGAGAAAGTTAGTGAGGATGGATTAAGTAAGAATTTTTTTTTTTAGCTATATGCACAGCTTCTTACTTACACCGTAAGGGAAAAGCGTGATTATATATGTATTTATGTAACAAAGTTAAAATACGAGATTGCATTCACTTCCTTTGATATCACGTTCAAGTAAATTGGGAATTTCATCATACTGACTTTAAGTTAAACGAAAATAATTCTAAAGTTCAGCTTCAGAAAATTCATTTACCTAAACTCGTCATGAGTATTCATTTTCTTTAAGAAAAAATACTTCTCACTCTAGTTTTTTTCTTTTTGCCACTAATTACAATCATGAAATGTAACCAATTGTAAACTGATTAGGACTCCAAATCCAATGCACAAGAGAGAATTTCCACCATCATTCTTTCAAGGTTATGCCTGACTGACCTCAATATGGGGTCACTATACCCAGATCTATTCTTCTGTCACTATTCTTCTGTCATCTCCATAGTGGTGCCTTCAATATGGGGTCACTATACCCAGACCTATTCTTCTGTCACCTCCACAGTGCGGCCTTCAATATGGGGTCACTATACCCAGATCTATTCTTCTGTCACTATTCTTCTGTCATCTCCACAGTGCTACCTTCAATATGGGGTCATTATACCCAGACCTATTGTTCTGTCACCTCCACAGTGCTACCTTCAATATGGGGTCACTATACCCAGACCTATTCTTCTGTCACTATTCTTCTGTCGCTATTCTTCTGTCACCTCCAGTGCTGCCTTCAATATGGGGTCACTATATCCAGACCTATTCTTCTGTCACCTCCAGTGCTGCCTTCAATATGGGGTCACTATACCCAGACCTATTCTTCTGTCACTATTCTTCTGTCGCTATTCTTCTGTCACCTCCAGTGCTGCCTTCAATATGGGGTCACTATACCCAGATCTATTCCTCTGTCACTATACTTCTGTCACCTCCAGTGCTACCTTCAATATGGGGTCACTATACCCAGATCCATTCCTCTGTCACTATACTTCTGTCACCTCCAGTGCTACCTTCAATATGGGGTCACTATACCCAGATCTATTCCTCTGTCACTATACTTCTGTCACCTCCAGTGCTACCTTCAATATGGGGTCACTATACCCAGACCTATTCTTCTGTCACTATTCTTCTGTCGCTATTCTTCTGTCACCTCCAGTGCTGCCTTCAATATGGGGTCACTATACCCAGACCTATTCTTCTGTCACTATTCTTCTGTCACTATTCTTCTGTCACCTCCAGTGCTGCCTTCAATATGCGTTCAACGTAAAACTTGTACTTTACACCGCCCCTTTTATTTCCTCTTATGTCCTGTAGATGAAGCCCTACCCATATCGACTACCACCCTTTTCACAAATACTTATCAGAACTTTCACACCTGGACCCTGGGTGAAGGGACTTATGGAAATGTTTTAAATCCTCCTTAATCTATTTTGGAAAGTAGTATTTGAAAAAAAAAGTGATGAGATCGAAAAAATGTATTCACTTTTGTTATCAAATAGTTGGGATTCTAGGACATAATAGCGCGTCCATGTAGTTGAGTGGTAAGAGAAACTAATAACAAGTATCAGGAGTCCGTTTTATATCCAATGGGGAACCTTAAATAATCTAATGTGTTTGTACTATCGTACTACTGGCCCCAGTACAGTCCATTAGCGTATCGTGGCGTGTAGCCAGAGTAAGCTGATTTTGTTCAACTTGTGATTATATTTCATCATTCAGTTAGAGTGCCAATCATTGCCCAGCTACTAACCGAAAATAAATTCCCATTTGAGGAACGTAGAACAGAGCTTATGTATTATTGGTCAAATGGGGGAAAAGTAGGGAAGAGGTATCATCGGTGCCATTTTAACTAGCTCTGCTTATCCTGGCAACACTTCACGACCCAACCCCTGTTATGGCCCAGGTCACAGAAAATGTTAAAAGTTTCTCCGTGTAAATCATTAATTTTAGGCTAATAATGAACTATGATTTATTCTTAGCCGCATGGCCGTGTATTAATATTAGCTGTATTGTACTAGTTTAAGTTAGTTTGTAAGTCTTATTTTGATAGGACTTTGTGTTTAGAAAATACAATTTAACCACACAAAACAATTATAGAAGTCTTGTGAAAGAAACTTTCAGCCTTGGTTAGAACATTGGTATGCTAGTTTCCTTTTATGAACGTCATTGTGTAATTACAAGACCCGGTTGACTATAATAATTCTTAATGCCAATATGTCCATTATTAGTGACTTATCTTAGTTTGACACATCCCAGAGCCTCATACAGTAAATTTACAACTTTGTGCAAAAAATACAATCATATAATTTTTTCCAAAAAAGGTAAATTCCAATCTGGTTGAGACTCGAACCTAGGACCTTTATATCAGTAGGCAGACGCACAACTGGCGAAATGTTAAATTTTTGATTTGTTATTATTATTATTATTAATATTATCACAGGATTTTAACCAAATTTAAGTTAAGCTCGGTGGTCTTGGGGTAAAGTGCTCACCTCAGGACCCGGGATGTTTGTGGGTTCAAACCCAGCCGGGGTCAACGAATTTTTCTTGAGCGATGAAAAATCCGTAGCACAACTTCCTTCGAAGGGGAAGTAAAGCCGTCGGTCCCATGTCAACTGTGGCATGAAAAATAACCTTGGAAGGTATGTAACAATACCTTTCCCTGAAAATTGGTATGCCGTTTCACTCTCACTCATAGAAATTCTCGTATGCTGATATAATCAGTCGGTTCAGAAAGTGTACTTTAATAAATAACAAAATTTAAACCCGATTCAATAGAAAACGATCTAAGGTATCACTCTCGTACTAGACTTTCCTACTGATGAAGGGGGTTTGGGGTTCGAATCCCGGTCGGGTATAAAGAGGGTTTTTTTCTAAATTGTTTCCCACTCTCCTTCCACATAAATTCGGGTATATTACATCTAAAACGCTTCCTTCCTCATACTTATTCCATTACTAGCAATCCCGCACGGTGCTGCCGTGGTCCCACTGTGGTATAAGAATTATATAAGCCCCCCCCCTCATGATGCCCGATTTCATTTTGAAACTTATCTTGAAGTAATTCTAAACCAGATCAAAAATTTGTAAAAAATAGCTTAATTAAAAAGCTAGGTAAAAATTTAAAAATCCGGCTTCGAGGTTCATTTGGCCCCCCTTCAATCCACCTATGTTAAAAATTTCAGATCTCTGCGTGCCGTAGATTTGGTCTGGGCGTCGCACACAAACAAACAAACAAACACACAAACACTTTTATTATGATATAAGATAGTAAGTATTATATCCATGCGTGTAACCTAAATGGTAGTAAGACGTGGTGATAAAAAAAAGCTGTCAATAGATGTCAATAGCAATCCTTTACCTACCTTACCCCTCCATTTTTTTTTAATCCTCCCAAATACAGTACGATAAGACTTGAGGGGTTCATAAGTCACACCGCAGCAAACAACAAGGGGGTTTAGAAAGGTGGGGGGGGGAAGGGGGTAGGCGAGTGGGTAACATGTTTTATGCGTGGGAACTCCATTAGAGGCTTGATGAAGACAGAGCGGTCACTCTATTTCCCCTTCTCCCTCTTGTGTATCATATCAAAGTCCGCCATCTTTGTGTCCGCGGCACAAAGGAATCAATTACCGCGCGCGGCGCGGCGTGGGGAAGGATTCTCTTCTCTCCCCCCCTTGAGGTAAACAACGCTCTCTCTCTCTCTCTCTCTTTCCCACACACACACTTAAACACGCGGTACGTCACACACGTTGCCCCTGCCTTCCAGGATCAACATGAACCGATAGTGAAGACCTTCCGGATGTTGATCAAGAGTTTCCAGGTCCATCAATTCACACAAATTGGGTTCCGGATTGTCCCTTCTTTTTTCTATTTCTGAGTCCGAGCTGTCCCCCAGCGGCCTCTGGATTGATAGTAAATACATTTCTACAGTCCAATTCTCGTAGGAAGAATCTTTAATTGACAGCTTGGACAAGCTTTATACAACCCAATATCAATGCTGAAGGAACTGCGGGCTTTTGTGGAGAAAAGCTTCATCTTCGCTCTCTCTCTCGGTTAGCTGTTGCCAAATCTCGCTCTCAGCTATGCCTGAAGGTGGTGCGATGGGGTAAGAAGGAGCTACTGGCAACCTCGACTAACCAGCGTTGCCAAACTTGTCTTATTTAATAGTCAAAGCTATTATATTTGTTTTAGTGAGGATTACTCCATCTAGATATCATATTATGAAAATTGAAAAATGACAGTTGGACACGGGAATCACACCCGGGACCTTTGGCTTAGTACGCCAATGCTCTAACCACTGAGCTATCCAGTAATCGTCCCGTGCCCAGGGTCACTATTCACTCATATTTAAGGCAGAGTCTATGATGAACGTGCGGAAATCGTCGGCTACAAATGTGTGATTTATTAAGATCACGAGCTATCAAATAACGCAGCCCCCCTCGACCCAGTAGTTGGTTTATTGCTGCCACTTGTATAATTATTATAATTGTATGGGAATGCATATTTAAGAATCAAATAGGTGGCGGCGTTATCTGATAGCTCGTGATCTTAATAAATATCATATATATACTATAAGATATTATATTGGTATAATATATATTATTAGATAATACTATGATGGTATAATATATTATTATGGTGTTATATATACAAACCCTGCTATTGTATGATCGGTTGCTTTAGTCAAATTTTCAAAGGAAGGATATTCCATTTTAGAAAATTTTCATTTGTTATTATTATATTATCATACCATAATAATAACAAATGACAATTTTTTAAAATAGAATATCCTTCCTTTGAAAATTTGACTAAAGCAACCGATCATACAATAGCAGGGTTTGTTAGTTTGAGATCATATATTTATCGTTTCACTCAAATTTTAATTAATTGATCATTGGTTTCTTTTACCCCTGTTAATAATAGTAGATGTTTTACCATCAATCGCATCTTGTCCAGGTTATTCGCATCTTTACACTGATGAAGTGGGGACAAGGAAGGTAGAATATAGAGGAAATGCAATCGCATTCTCATGAAGGGAGAATAGAGAAACGATCAGGAAAAAATAAAAGAAAACATTTCAGTCTACTCAGCTGGGATTAAAGTCTCGACCGATTTGTCACCGGGAAAAAAAAACCTAGACAAGACGTGATCGACACCTTGATCCTCGTGCCCAACGATGCGAGTTGGTATTATCTTCCTTTACATCACCGCACCTGGGAATTTATCTCCATTAATAACTGATCGACGAGTGCTTTATTTAGTGTTGAGGAAATATCACAGGTACAGTTTGGATTAATTCTGCTTGCCCTGGCAACACTCCAAGACACGTCACCGTTAAACATCATTCCGGACCCCCCTCCTACCCTCATTTCCTACACACATCGTAATCTATGTCCCTCACTCACTCTTTTATCCCTATTCCCTTTAAATTCAATGTCCCGATAAAGGAGGGAATAAAGGGAAAAAAGGGGTGGGGGGTCTATCTCATAGTAACATCCGGTATAAGAATCCTTTTCATCAAGAAGTTGAAAATTACAATAACAACAAAAGTGAAGCAAAGGAAAGACGTGTGAGAAAGTCAAATAAAATAGAGAAAAAAATAAAAGTTGAGAAAAGGGAGGGGGCAGGGTGGGGAGAGTAACGAAAGATACGAAAACGAAAAATCTTCCCCCGGAAATAAATGACCGTCCACGATGTCTTGACGGTGACGTCTTCCGATAAAAAAAAAAAAAGAAGGGAAAACTGAGGGGGGGAAAAAAAGAAAAGGAGGGAAGAAGGTTCCGGGTAAGGGGTGATGAGGAGGAGGAGGAGGGGGTAAAACCGTCGCGACGCGCATATGAAATAATTCAATTCACTGCTTTTGCGATTTCTCTAACAAAACCTCCGGTGAAAAGGATGACCTGCCAGCCAGACGTTTTGTAGAAGAGTTTTCAAGGGTGGTGGGGGGAGGGGGATCTTTTCTTTACTCTGACATCCCGTGTCTTGTGTGAAATGTTGGAGTAAGAGGGGATTCGGGGGTTTGATGGGTGGGAGGGGGAGTATAAAAAATACGAATGAGAAGGTAGGATTAATTTTTACTCTGAAGTGACAAAATCCCTTCTTACAACCTTTAAGCTCGACACATTTGACTCTTTCTTCTTACTTTTTTTTTGTTTTTTGCTAACTTCACTTGACTTAACTTGATCCATGTGTTGTCAGTGTGATCGGGCTCAGGGATATTGCAAGCTGAGAGGAAACTTGAATTGATCCAATTTAAAATTTAGTATGTCCGTCTTCTTGGAATGCATGGCAATAGCTGTCGGCACATTGAGGACCTGAAGGATGATCGGCGATCAAGAAGGGCGCAGCAGCGGAGACAAATAGGATAGACGCGAAATGAACGAGGGTAGCTTGGGTGAATGTTCGAGCCAATAAACTAAGAAAATCTTCTCAAAAGAGAAAAAAAAATTGCAATCACGAATGTATATAGCTAGAGTTTGTTTAAATGTATAAAGTATTCCTTTGAATTAGTTAAAATATTGTACAAATATTTCCAGAAAAATTCTGGAATGCGTTTTTTTTTTTAACCCACATCATCAAGGCTTAAGTTCTACAAATATAATGGAACCAAAAGTATGTACACAGGTATCTATACATACTCGCTTTGCTCGTTGGGGGCTCCGCCCCCAAACCCTCAGTGGGTTTTCTTTGCAAGTGGATGTAAACTAATGTAATTCCAGCGTTGTTTTGAACGTAACAACTTAAAGTTACCAGGATTGTATTGTATATACCGTACCGACTTTAAAGTTGTTCCACCATTTTGAATTTTTTGTGTTAAAAATTTTTCTTTTTGGAATTTTCCCGTCGGTTACAGGCTAGAAGCTATAAGTTTGCCAAATTTCAAGTTACTAGCTCATCTGGAAGCGGGTAAACATTAATGTCAGTGAGTGAGTCAGCCATGTGGCTTTATAGTAGTATAATGTATATGGTAAGTGTTCCTGGCTACAGATACAGAAGTCCCACGTTCAATCCCCGGCTCTTCTAGTATTTATCTGCGAAGCAGTATGTGTCTGGAACGAGTTCAAACTCAGCCTCTTGAGGGCAAATGAGGAGCTACTTGAATAAAGAAGTAACAGCTCCGGCTTAAAAAACTGAGATTAACGTCTGGAGGGTTCGTTTTGCCGACCGCATGACACCTTATATCCGTAAATGTTGGCACTATCATCGCTAACAGTGGTGGCCGCTTGGTCGGTATAGCCCACTTGTGGGCTCACACTCCATAGTGGCGTAGTGTATATATATATATATATATATATATATATATATATATATATGTGTGTGTATGTGTGTGTACCGAACTTTAGGATCCTTCAAATGGGGACAAATTGTTACACTGAGTTAGTAACCATCTTTTAACACTATCTCTAAGAACAAATCGTATTTACACTTTAACTCAGACCGTTTTATTTTAAATTCATTCGCAATGTATAACCGAATGTGACTCCTCATTTAAAAAATTAAAAAATACAGATTTTATATATATATATATATATATATATATATATATACTTGTCTCTGTTAAAATGTTACTTTTTAATAAATAACAAATCTAGACATAAGTATTTGTCCATAAATTTAGTCTTAGTCGATTTCTTAGAGACAATCATGTAATATAGACTATATTGTAATGATTGTATTTCATACATCCTTTTGATTATTTATCGATATAATGTGCTGTCTCTCTCTCTTCCGCCACCCAGGCTAAATCTTCTCCGAAAGCGGAAGGGCACAAAGGACGTCTGCATCCCGTTTACCCAAGGAATGTTCTAGAAGCCAAGACTTAGTAGATATACCTATTGGCAAGCGTAGGCCGGAGGTTTGTCTGTCATAAGAATACATATTTTCATTAAAATCACCGAATCTTGATCGGAACCTTAAACACCCCACGCCGGCCACAATCTAGGACCAACCATGATGCAAACATATTTTAGTCAGCACGGATTCCTATAAAGCCAATCAGCAGGACGTGTGATATCTAATTGCTGATCCTATTTGTTCAGATTCATAGCAACAGTGAACTAAACTTATTAATCATACTTATGCCTTATTATTATTACTATCAGCACCGCGTATTACTACCCGTTCGGGTTGTACGCACTTACGCTAATGTGTAATGGTAGGATGATTGTGAGATGAAATGGAGGACCTACAGTTTAACGTGAGATCCGAACCACGGTGGAGTCCTGGTATTCCACACATTCACAAGTTGTGATTAATACACGTCTTGTCAGAGGTGAAGGAAGGGTTTGGCAATCAGATAAATCTGTGCCGGCACCGAGGATTGAACCCCGGACCCCCAACACAGAAGTCTGACACCTTATCCCTAGACCTCCAGGTCACCTTACGACTTATTATTAAACTTAACAATGATAGAACTCCAAATAAAAAAAACACGACGTAATAAAAACACAGTATCAAAATAGTGTCACCCGAAAATTGCGAGATAAAATTTCATAATTACCCGCAAGTAAGGGAAGTGAACCTTAAAATAATATGTGGGATTCTTTTTAAAAAGTCTTGCGTTCATACATTTGTGGAAATATACGTGTTCAACTGTCAATTTTAAATTGTGTTCAGAGTTTACAGAACGCAGCCGTGATGTCCGCCATTTTGTTTACACAGTAAATTTATAGGCTACGTGTAAACCCTTCTTGCTTTACTCCCCAAAGTCTCATGAATATTTATTATGTAAGTTTGAACCTTTTTTTTATTCTTTACAAAAGAACCCGCACTGATGGGCACGTGGACACAGGCGTCAATCTAGCCTAGCCTTGGACAAGAAGGTCAGAGTTCTAATCTCGGCCGGGTGTAACGAGATGATTTTTTTTTTCCTAGATTGTTTTTAACTTTCACTTTAACTCAAATTTTGGTAAATTCCTTCTAAACCCGATTAGTGTAACTTCTATTTATTTATTTTCGTGACCGTCTTACTACCCGTCCGGGATATCCATATGTTTACGTCAATGGGGTAAGTATGAGAAAGGTAGAAGGTAGAGGAAATGTATTCACATTTGCGTGGAGGGAAAGGAAGAACCATTTAGGGAAAAACACTTCCAGAGCACCCGACCAAGATTCGAACCCCGATCTCTCCTTCATCGGCAATCCAGTAAATTGCGAGAGCGATGCCTAAGACCATACGACCACTGAGGTGGGTCATTAGCGTGAATAAAATGAACACAGCCCAGGTGGGTGGTAAGACTATGTGGAAGGAGGTAACAAAAAAAAACCTAGCACATCGCGCAGCAACAATCGTAATAAAAATTGTGATTTAAGGAACCATTCTTTTTCAGACAGACTGTTATACGGAAGACACTCGTGACTTTGTCTTCCTTTTTTTACTTCTTTTCTTTTTTTCTATTAAATTTTTTTTCCTCTCTTTTCTTTTTCGTCTTCTTCTTCTTCTTGGTGTTTCCTCTCGAACTGACTGACCTCTCATGCGCCCAGTCGTTATCTAATTGGGGGTCAGCCCGGAAATTGAGAATGGAAGGTAATTTTATCGAAAGGAAGGGACTTCTCGGAAGGTTTTGAGGATGGGAAGAGGGGGGTGTAGAGGGGTGAAAGAGAAAGGGTGTGAGGGCAGTAGGGAAGACGTACCAGTCAAGCAATGGAATGCTCGAGCTTAGACAAGGGTATCACTCGCACAATCCAAGAAGGAGAACTACACTTCAATTTTAGTGGGAAGGGATTTTAAAAAGAAGAAAAAATACAATTATTTGGTGGCCAACATTGATAACATTTTACTATAATATTAGTGTTATTTTAAAGGTATTGATAATATATTTCTAAAGTGATAACTGGATATCACATAACTTGACGTGTGAATACATCAAAACTATTTTAGAAACTTTTATAACGATTCAAAAAGTGTCTTATTTTCTAAATTGTACTGTAGTCACCCTGGTAATCACGGCTAACTCTTGACATGCTTGTTATTTATAAAGTTATAACCAAGGGTTAACGATAAGTGGACCAGACTAACAACACACCGTGACCACACGACACAAGTTTGCAAACAATGGTGCATAGACTTTCATTTTTACGAGGACAATCATTCAATTGCATATTATTCCAATGGCATACGCTTACAGTCGCATATTCTTCCAATCGTAAATTCTTTCAGTCAAATTTTCTTATAGTTGCATATGCTTCCAATCGCATATTCTTACAGTTGCATATTATTCTAGTTGCATATAGTTCCAGTCGCATATTCTAGTCTTCCAGTTACATATTATTACAGTTGCATATTATTCCAGTCGCATATTCTTCCAATGGCATAATCTTACAGTCGCATATTCTTCCAATAGCAAATTCTTTCAGTCACACTTTCTTACAATTGCATATTATTCCAGTTGCATATGCTTCCAGTCGCATATTCTTACAGTCGTATATTCTTACAGTTGCATATTTTTCCAGTTGTATATGCTTCCAGTAGCATATTCTTCCAATTGCATATTCTTCGAGTCACACAGTTTTCCAGTTGCATATTCTTCCAATAGCATACTCTTACAGTCGCATACTCTTACAGTCGCATAGTCTTCCAGTTGCATAGTCTTACAGTTGCATATTCTTCCATTTCAATATTTTTCCAGTCGTATGTTATTCACCTTTATTCTTACGCTCTCTCATTACCTGTATTTTATATCTTACTTTTATTTCCTTTATAGTCTCTGCAAAATCTACATTGTCTTGATGATGTGTTGTTGTTTTTTTACTCTTTATGAAGCGTTGAAATTTCGAGCTCGAATCTGAACATTGTTAGGATTCGTATTCGATTTGAAATTACGAATCTTAATATTTGGTCACTTTTTAAATACGTAGCGAAGGGAATCTTGAAACATCTGAAGAAAACCCGAAGTCAAAGATAGTGTTTTTATTTAGTCAAATAACACTACTTATACGTTAGATCCATTACTTTTTCCATCCTATGGCTTGGGTCAGTTTTTTATTCAAGTCATATATTTTCCAATAACGACCTGCTAGGCCTGTCATATATGTCTTATAATCTAGCTTAAGACTAGGACAGACACAACATCCAGTCCCCGGTCGTTAATTAATCACTCTGAAAGGGTAAACCCACATTTTCATTAATGATAAATCTTTCGGCCATACCGGAAATCGAGCCTGGTACTCTTATCTCAGTAAACAGACACGCTACCGAGTGAGTTAAGGTGTCAAATTGTCAAATAACCATACTCTTAATTTTTTTTAATGTTCGACTCATGCAGCTAGATAAAAAATAAAATTTTGGAGGAAAAAAATTCACGCCAAATTCTTGTATGCTGATATATCTAAATTTATATCTACTTCCGTTGTATATGTCATAAATAATAGTATGTTTTAAAATAACGTTTGGCAGCTTTTTAAAAATGGTTTTATGTTGAAATAACTCATATTTCATTAGATATTTCAAATTGATCTTATCACTATGCATGGATTTTTTTTTTCTTCCTTCGAAATGTTTCGAAGCTTCAAAGTTTACTGTGGATTTTGAAGTCAAAGTGAATATGACTAGGCGTTAGAATCTTCACACACGCCTAAAGATTTAATTCGAAATTCGAATCAGAAAGTAAAACATTTGAATAATTATTTCACTTTTTAAAGAATTTAGCTCAGATCCATTATTTGACTTGACCATGTAAACTTGCAAATCTCGTAATATTTAAAATTCTAGTACATATTATATTGACACCATTTATTTTATATTATATTTTATTTGTGGTCAAACACAGGTATGTCATGTCTGACATATATGCCTATGAGAAATAGGTTTATTACCACATATGACATGTTTGAAATAATCATCCCAAATTTATCGATGTATTTGGTTTAATTGACATATCAGCTTGTGCCTATTCTTTATTTAGACACAATATACTTAAAAAAGTGACATAAATGCTTGTGCCATATACCCCTAATATATATATGTATTTACAATCCAATTTTCATAGGAAGGGCCTTATCTAACAGTTAAAAAGAGATTATATTTATATTACTAATTTCTGAAAGATATTATACCTATAAAATAAAATTAATAATAACATTATCAAATGTTATCAAATCTTGCCCCCAAAAAAAAGGTATTTAATAAAAAAATACCTTCATAAGAAAATTGTAGACACCTTCATAGAGAACAGATTAGTGATAAACCAGCATTTAAATTCAGAGCTACACCAGTTAACATTTCAAAACCTTCTTACAAGGTCTAAAGGAAAGGGTTGGGAAGTCCCATGATGGAAGATGGTTACATTCACCCCATAACACTCTCCACCCCCTCTCAACCCTAAATCCTCCCATTAACCTCCACCTTTTCATCCAAACTCATCTCATCTACCAACCAAATGATGCTACAAGCAAATTGAATTGGGGGGAAGAGAAAGTAAACAGCTGTTTATTAGATATGTTCCTTGCCGTTAGATGTGCACTTTCTGCGAATGTGCTTGCTCAAACCCTTTCTACCTCCCCTCGCCCCCACCCCCTTTATAACCCCCTTCAAACCCTCCTTCCACCCCCCTCTCCTCACTCATGAAGAACAAACAAACTTTTGGGAGAGACTACGAAACGTCGCACGTGTCAACACGTATTCACATATTGAGACTCTTTGAAGTTCAAACTTGCCTACATATACGTCTTCCCAACCCTTCCCCTCCCTCCCATCCCTTTTCACTCGTATGAATGAGATTGTCTTAGCACATACGAGACCACACATTCTCTGAATAGTTCTCTTTGTTGTTTGATCAAACATTTTGGGTGTTTTCCTCTTTGGATTGGTGCAAATATTACGTTTTGTTGTTGTTACCTTTAGTAAACTGGAGATGGCATGTCGTAAATATTTGGAGCCGTGCTTGTATTGAGGATAAAACCACTAATAGATTTACAAAAATATTTATTTTAATTTTACTAAAAAGCATTTCAAAAATAATAAAAAAATATACAGTGACAACAGACTTTATCTGTTAACTTTACTGGAGATATGTGTTTGCATTTTCCGTAGAATGTAGGTTTTGTTCGTGTGAGTTTTTTCGTCATGGCGCCCGTTCGGGCTATATACGTATGTTCTAGGGCTAGGAGGTTGAATTTAGAGGAATTGCAACCGGAATTCTGTCAAGAAAGAGTGTAAAACCATTTATGAAAAAAAAACCTTCAATACGCCCTCCCGGAATTTGAACCCGCTATCATATCCCCTAACTGCTGAAGGCTAAGAAAAATTCTGAATATTGAACAACTCTAGAAGTTATCTTAAGTGTTTTTATGGTAAAATAACCCCCTAACTGCCGTAGGCTAGGAAAAATTCTAAATATTAAACACCTCTAGAAGTTATCTGAAGTGTTTTATTTGGCAACATAACACTTTAACTGCCGAAAGCTAGGGAAAATTCTGAATATTAAACACCTCTAGAAGCAATCTGAAGTGCTTTTTATGGTAACAAAGCCCCCTAATTTGTACTTGTATCTTAATTTTTATATTGTTTGAACCATAAATAAAGCCAAATATATTTTGTTCATAAAATTTCGGTGGGGGGGGGGGTTGAACCCCGCAAAAAAAAAACTAGCTACGACCTTGTGATTATTGTTATGAAATATTGCAATATCCGTGAAAGCAGATATTGGGTTGAATTCGCGGATGTGGATTGAGGTCTTGAAGACGCGGATAGCATTGTGATCATTAGCGATGGGCTCTACTAATATTAATTAGACTTTCAAACCGTGTTTTTGCTGATGGCCCCTTTATTAAAATTGTCTATGAATGTTTCCAAAAAAGAGGCCCTTTTCATCTCTCTAGCGCCGTGAGGTGGAAGCTGTAGACTATATTTTGTACTGTTGTGATTAGCGGATAGTATCGAGAGACTGAAGGCGAAAAACAATCTCTATAGGAGGAAACTATTCGGTCGCAGAATATTTGGATTTAGGGCGGTGTGGAAGAGTCTGATTGATGTTTTAGTGCTAGTGTAGTGTTGATGTAGTTTTAAGGTGGTATGGAAGAACGAGTCTGATTGAGGTTTTAGTGCTAGTGTAGTGTTGGTGTAGTTTTAAGGTGGTCTGGAAGAACGAGTCTGATTGATGTTTTAGTACTAGTGTAGTGTTGATGTAGTTTTAAGGTGGTATGGAAAAACGAGTCTGATTGAGGTTTTAGTGCTAGTGTAGTGTTGGTGTAGTTTTAAGGTGGTCTGGAAGAACGAGTCTGATTGATGTTTTAGTGCTAGTCTAGTGTTGGTGTAGTTTTAAGGTGGTATTGAAGAACGAGGCTGAGTGTTGTTTGAGTGTTAGTGTAGTCTTCATACAAATGCATGTACATTTCCTATCAAAATCATTCTATGCTACTCATTCCTACCCCATTATCACAAATTAGTAAATATGCTCACAACTCTAACGGGGGTAGAAAGCCGCGGTCTAGTAGTCAGAGATCCTGACCACGGATCCAGGGGTCCTGGGTTCGATCCCCGGTGCATCCAGAGTTTGGTACGGAATCAGTCTCAGCCTCGTGAGGATAAATGTAGCAGCTATAGTCTAGAAAACTGAGATTAACGGCCGGAGGTGGGTTCGTTGTGCTGACCACATGACACCCTGTATCCGCAGAAGTTGGCACTTTCTTCACCAGCAGACGGGGTTGGTATAGCTCGATTGAGAGCAGAGACAATGAAGATTTTTTTATATTATAAGGTAAGCCATTTGTGGGTTAAGTGTAATAAAAGGCGCTGGCCTTGACTTTACCCAAATAAAGAAGATATTATTATTTCTATTATTTTTTTCTTTAGCTTTCAATTTATTTAGGTGGAGTTCAATTCAGCCACACTAAGATAAATACAGGGACTGATTTTTTTTGTTTTTTTTTTTGCAAATGTCAGTTATCCTACCGTTAATTACCTGCTCAGGCTACAATCGTATGTACTAATTACGCTAATGGTTTTAGATGTTAGGAAGGCTATATTTATAGGAAGTGTACCCACATTTGCGTTGAAGAAAGTTGGGGAAACCATTTAGGTAAAACCACCCTCAGTGCAATCGACCGAGATTCAAACCTCGAACTCCCCGTCATCAGCAATCTAGTCTATTGCGAGAGTAGCGCGTTAGACCATGCGGCGGGTATTAAAAGATTATTCCCATGGCTATTATATTATAAGTGATAATCACGGTGATATTTTATCTGTCATTGAAATATATGTGTCATGGTGTTAATCGTCTTTAAAACGTGATTTAGCGCACTTGCCTGAATTAACAACCAAACCACAGTAGAAATACCCTTTTTTTTTTTTTTTTTTTTTTTTTTTTTTTTTTTTTGTTTGTTTGTTTTTAATTGAGCTAGAATCCTCAAAGGTGAGTGTAAGGGGGTTTGCGTTTCACGTAAGATAGAAACATACTCAATGTATTCCTCTACTGCCGCGTATAACCCGAACGGGTAGTAAGACGCGGTGCTAATAATCCTCTACTGCCTCCGACGAAATTCCCACAAATGTGTAATCTTCTATAATTAACTCGAAGACCATTCTTGTGATGTATACGAACAATTTCCTTTCCTAGCTCGCCATTAATATTCCCTCCATGTTCACTCAAAGGAACAGCCCTTCCTCTGATCCCCCCCCCCCCCTTCCCCCATCCACCATTTCTAATGGTTGCTCCCTCCTCTTGAAACACAAAATAATGGGAGAACCGCTGAGGTTCACAAAACCAACCTTGTTTTGTTTCGAGGGAAGGTAGGGAGGATTGGGGAGGGGGGGGGGAGGTAGATCGTCTAGCTTGTTTCCATGGATGAGAAATTAATAATTCAGTAATTACTTTGCCCTGTGACCGCCGTGCGGCTAACAAAGTGAAATGACTCTCGTGTTTCACTGTCACTTGCAATGTTCCTAGCGACGCCACTGCTACTGCCATGCTGATGGATGGATGCCGAAGCCACCGAGTTACTTCCCTCCTACTCCGCCACAACTCCTCCTCATCCCTCCTTTCCTTGCCTAAAACACTTGTGGTTACTTCCATCAATGCAGAAACGGTGAGATGTTACGAGATGTTCACCGCGGATGTTGTAATTTATTGTTTTTTGTATATTTTTTAATTTGTGCTGTATCCGTGATTGGGTATGTTTACTCCATCCTGAAGAATATTTATATATTTTTAATCATCGCGTCTTAATACCTGTTCAGACTATACGTATAGTATATATTATTTATGTTGTCAACATCCCTTTTTCTCAATTAATACAAAGCCTACAGCGATGGATAAGGTATCAGTGGATAGGATTTTTTACCGACTTCTGACTTAGAATACTCAATTTACGTTAAAACTCATTGTTTGTTTAAAATTTAAGTTAAAAGAAAATTCTAGCAATATTTTTATATCAATTACCGAAAATAAACTCTCTTTGCTATTTATGGTATACACTTCGCTGAGTATTTAATTTCAACAACCCAACAAAAGACTAAATATTTTGGGGGGAGGAGAGAGGAAGGTTGAATGTAGGAAAGTTTTGCAAGGGTTTACTGGTATATTATATTTACTCTAATGAAGTAAAGATGAAGAAGGAAGTATTTCAGAGGCAATCTACCCGCATTTGCCTGAAATGAGAATGTGAAACAATTTTAGGGGGGAAAAAAATACCCTCAGATGACCGAACCGGGACTCCAAGCTCCAATCTCACCGTCTTCAGTAGGCCAATGAGAGTGACTCCTTAGACCATTCGGCCACGGAAACGGGTAAGATTTATACTAAAATAAATTTGTAAAATTTGAAAATGAATAGAGAAATTAATAACGAATTCAAATTATAATTAAACATAATTCCCATTTGTTGGTTAATATCTATGGAACTCGCTTCGGTGGCCGCATGGCCTAGTGCGTTATTCTCGCAGTAGACTAGATGGCCGATGACGTGGAGATCGGGGTTAGAATCCTTATCGGGTGTACTGAGGGGCTTTTCCTAAATGGTTTTCCACTCTTCCTCCACACAAATGTGGGTACACTTCCTCTAAATTCAACCTTATTTATTCTTAACTCACTAGCGTAATTAGTAGCGTATATTAGTATAGCCTGAACAGGTATTATGATTCGGTGCTGAACAAAAAATGTATGACATTGAAAACCCTGTTATACCAATTGTCCAAACACTGACCATTAAATAATGTAAAATATGCATGGCTTATTATAAATTAAAAACTATAATTTTGTATTAAATTTCTAACTGTTCAAAATAATCAATTACTATCATAAAATAGTAATTATTACTACATGATAAGATATATTCTTTCCCATTTATTAACCCATTTCTCACTTCAGATAATTAGAAATCCAGTATGAACTTGAGTGACCTTCACTTTGAATTAGTTTGGAGAATGTTTATACTATTTTATTGTTTCATATTGATGAATATATAATTAATAAAACTAAAACACACTTTTCCTAAGCTTCAAACTATAATAATATTGGGTAAGTTTCAAATAAAATGTGTTAGCTAAATCCCCTATTATTGTTTACGTGATTGTTTCGCCTGAAAGTTGTTGATACTGCCAGCTAAACATCGCAGTAGAAAGAATAGTCTATTCCAGAGTTTTCAAGGCGTTCAAAATGAGAAAAATCACATGGACTTCCATTAAATTGTTTAAAAAAATTTTGCATTAATTTTAATAAGGTATTAACAATTCGTCTACCAATTTAGTTGGGCGAGGGGTTAGCACGTGTTATTGTGGCTTTGGTTAGCTTCTAAAAAGATGCTTTGAGGTTTAGTTAATATTTTGTATATAATTTTATAATTTAGTACAGTTTGTATTTTATATTTTTAGTAGATTATTAAAAATTGTGTATTTAGGTTAAGAGTAAGATAAGACCTTAACTTTTTCCAAATAAGGAAAAGATATATGAATGAAAGTACAATTTATTTGAATTGGTTCTTCAGTTAATGTATTTAAATTAGATATTTTGGCTCCGCTATAGACGATTTTCTAGTTTAAATCTATGAGTAATAAAAATAAGAGTAATCTATTTTAGTCTATTTTTATCAATGATCTGCCTTGAGGGTAAAATATCCCCCCAAAAAACACCGGTGAAAATAAGACGACATGACATTTTGTAAAGTTGCCAGTGAAAGTCTACTTTCTGCAGCCAACGTTCGATTTCTCCCTAGCATCTATATGGTTGTGACAGTGAGTTATGTTGATCATTTTCTTGGTCCATCGTACAGCAGTCCACCCCTCTCCCCCTTCTATCATTCCCAACCCCCTTTGAGTTAACCCAGGACCGGCCAATCCCTATCAAGCCCTCCCCTTACCCTCTTTCTACTAACGATATGGCTACCACCCTCCCTCTATCGTAAGGCCAAGGGCCAAAGCAATTACTGAATTATTAATTTCTCATAGCAACATCATTAGTCTATGTTTGCCACAGGAGCACGAGGGTTTTGTCTGAGAGGAGGATCGCGTCCAGGCGGGCTGTGATTGGTCTGAACCGAGTCGTGTATCGTTAGGTGCAGGAACACTTTCATACAACAGGGAATTTTTTTTATTTACCCATATTTTTTTATTTACCCATATTTACCATATTTTCCTTGTACACTTTATATTAATCATTTAAAACCTATTATCTAATATATTATTTTGCATATGGTTTATTTTAGATGTAGATTATAGTAAATGTATAGCTTTCATTATGCACCAACAACTTTGGGTGTATAAAGTATAAGATAAATTATATCTTTTTCTTTTAGCACCCCGTCTTACTACCCGGTCGGGTTGTTAGGAGATTAGGGAGGTAATATTTATAGGAAATGTACCCACATTTGCGTGCTGACCGAGATTCGAACCTCGATCTCCCCTTCATCGGCAGTCAAGTCTACTGCGAGAGTAGCGCGTTAGATCAGTCGACCATCGAAGCGGGTAAAATACATGTTAAATACCCCAATAAAAATATTTAGACCAATCTTTAAAATTCGTCCTTTTTTTTTTTTTAGCCTTTGTTTGGAGGTTGTTCGGTTATCGCATCCAGCTTTCGGCGAGCGGTCAATGGTTGAAAATACTTCACCTGGACCAAGTTGTGTTTGCCTTACCACCCCTCCGCCACCGCCACTCTCTTATAACAGAGGAACACCCGCTCCAAGGTTGTTAGAACAGTCCCTCCTCCCTCTTCCCCTTTGCCCGCACCCTCATCCTCTATTTCAGATTGAACACACCGCAGACTGGTCTCATGTTGGACTAAAATTATTTCTATTTGGTGATTGACTCATCTTCCGCATGGACGAATTCTCATTTGCGGTTATTTGCTATCTAAATCTCCCCCTTCCCCCCCCCCAATCCTTTCCTGTCCCCTTGTCCTAGCACAAGGTACCTCTACTCCATGAATCCTATCTCTTTTTATCACGAGTAAACACACCTCATGGATTGAAGAGAGGGGAAGAAAAGGGGGGAGGGGTTTCAAACATGTGTTTTAGGATAGGTTTATATTTAATCCAGGTTCTATTTCGTCGATACATTTTCACAGAAGCTTTTTTTTTCCCCCCCCGGTGGAATCTAATGATCAGATCAAAAGACATCGCCAAAATGAGTTTGGGTTAGACTACTTTGATTTTGTATCATACAGATTCAGTACACACACACATATATATATATAAAATTATTTTAAAAAGCGGTGATTGAACTCAAAGGAAGCGAAAGAAAGTTGGTGCTATATATAAATATTTTTTAAATGTACAGTTAGAGTAAAGTAGATTTTTAAATGTAAATACATTAAATAGTAGGCCTACTCCTATAAGAATTGAATATAATAATATTAATAATAATAATAATATTGTACGTCTGGACCACACCACTCGTAGCCCAGTTTGTGGGAAGTATTATCCAGTACTAATGTACCGTTGTCCAGGGGACACCCGAATGTACTAACCGTACATCCTTTCCGTGGAGGCTCTTTCCATGTCCCGATGAGATGTGATTACGATAGTATGAGGGTGTGAAACCAGTGGAATATTGTTTTCAATAGATAAGTTAAGTTTAATTTTCTACGTGTAGTTACCTCAACATTTTTTTAAAAAACATTTGTCATGGGTATCACAGAATTAAAAACAAGGCTGTTTCCTCTTATCTAAAATGTGTTTTTTGCGATGCTCATAACGAATATAAAATTAATTTTGATATTAATAATATAATTCAATAAATGTAAAACTCAGAATATAAAAACAATAACTGTACTGATTATGTTTATGGGTGTGAAACGTGATTTCTTAATTTACATGACGAAAATAAATATAAGATTTTCGAAAACAGGTGGTTAAAAAGATATTTGGTCCAAAAAAGAATGAGGATACTGGAGAGTGGAGGATGTTACATCATGTTGAGTAACATACCCTGTACTCATCACAATACATTGTTAGGATAATCAAGTCTCGTAGATTACTGTAGGCAGGACATGCAACGCGAATCGGAAAATCTATAACCGTGTTCTGGGTATTGACTGGTAAACCCAATGGGAAGAGACCAGTGGGAAGACCTAGACATAGATGAGAGGATAACATTAGAGTGGACCTGAAAGAGATAGGGTGTAATGAGGTGGACTGGATATAACTAGCTCAAGATAGGATAGGGTGTAATGAGGTGGACTGGATAGAACTAGTTCAAGATAGGGATAGGGTGTAATGAGGTGGATTGGATAGAACTAGCTCAAGATAGAGATAGGGTGTAATGAGTTGGACTGGATAGAACTAGCTCAGATAGGATAGGGTGTAATGAGGTGGACTGGATAGAACTAGTTCAAGATAGGGTAGGGTGTAATGAGGTGGACTGGATAGAACGAGCTCAAGACAGAGATAAGGTGCATTGAGGTGGACTGTATAGGACTAGCTCAAGGTAAGGATAGGGTGTAATGAGGTGGACTGGATGGAACTAGCTCAAGGTAAGGATAGGGTGTAATGAGGTGGACTGTATAGGACTAGCTCAAGGTAAGGATAGGGTGTAATGAGGTGGACTGGATGGAACTAGCTCAAGGTAAGGATAGGGTGTAATGAGGTGGACTGGATGGAACTAGCTCAAGATAGGGATAGGTGGCGTACTTTTGTAAGCGCGGCAATGTACTTTCGAGCTCCTAATGTTCCTCTATAGCAAAGCTTAAGTAAATATTACTGTGTAGAGAAAATTAAGGTAAACATATCTATTAAAGTCAGTCACCTAAGCCCTGCCGTTAGCGTGTATCCGTATAAAACTAAAGGTCCTGTGTTTGATTCCTGGCATGACTGAAAAATTTATCATCAGTGAATTGTTGTCTTCCCCTTTCAAAATAATAATAAATGTTCTAGATATGTCATATACGTATTGACAAAGGTCTACAGTGGGTGCAGAAAGTGCACGTTACACACATCGAGTAAAATTTAAATAGATAACAATATCTAATGAAGCAGAATTTTATTTATTTTGGTCAAACACTTTCGTTATAAAAGAAAAACTTCAAATCTACCAACTTTAACTCGCGTTTCCATTCACTTTAACTTAACTATCAACTGACCCACTTCGGTGGCAGCATGGTTTAAGGTGCTACTCACGCAGTAGATTATACTGCCGATAACGGGGAGATCGAGGTTCGAATCTTGGTCGGGTGTACTGAGGGTGTTTTTTTTTTCTAAAATTGTTTTCCACGAAATTGCGGGTACACTTCCTTTAAATATAGCCTTCCTTATTCCTAAAACCATTAGTGTAGTTAGTACATAGCCCGATCTGGTAGTTAGACGCGGTGCTAAAATAAAAAAAGTTTGAGAAACAAATATTTCCCTCTAGAAGACGGAAAAAGACTTACCAATACAAAAAAAAAAGTCAAAATTGTGCGGAAAAGGTTTCTATCGCTACTCAACGATAGTCTATATTTGCCTAAAGTCACCCATCTAGGAACTTATTTCCCCAGGGTCGTCCCTCCACACACACACACACACACATATATATATATATATATATATATATATATATATAAAAAATCAACAACGAAGAGCCCCATCGCGACACGGACGGCCGATGATAATAGGTTTCCAGAGGCAGAGTAACGGAAAACCCCCCAGTATAAAACACCAACACGTTTTAATGGTAGGTGCTCTTCGTTTATTGGACGGTAAATCGAGTGTAAGGGTCAAGCAAGAATAGACGATGTGATGTTTTGTCGGGGTGAAGGGGGGGGATTGGCGCGAAGAAAAAAAAATTGGGTGGCGTTAAAAAAAAAAGGAGAATACTGCTCTTGGACAGAGATGGGGAGGGAGGGGGTTGTGTGTTTGGTTATCCCCCCCCCCCCCTTTTCGACCGGGTTGTCCAGATTTCAATCAGCTTAAAAGAGTCTCAAGCATAGAGAGGGTCATCAACTAAGATGGACCTTTTCTTATGTGAAACAGTTGGAAAATGACCGTGTCTAAAGGCTACAGAGAGGGGGATAGAATCTCACTGAGTGAAGAAGGAGGGGGGGGGGGGGAAAGAGAGGGCTCGTGATGTTTCAGATAACGCTGAATAAACTAAGAGAAGGGATAAAGATAAAATAAAAAAATCTTTTTGTCTCAAGAGTAAGTGAATTTCGCACTTCAAGGAGATGAATCGCAGACGATGCGGTCATAATTCTCCTTCCCCGGTCTCTAATTGGTTCAGTTATGTCAGAGGTGTTGGTACTATTTTTTTTTTTAACGACACTCATGAAATTTAGAAAATTAAATACAGGTGTGATATAGCTTTGAAAATGTCCTTTACAGAAGAACCGAAAATTTTAGGTTTCAATGGACAAATTGTTTTATTTCAAGGCGGGACATTTAACATTACATATTTAATATATTTACATCATTTAAAAGTTATTTAACTTTATATGATGTTTACTATTATAACTATTTTACTTATACATTAAGTTGACCTCGGTGGTCTTTGGGGAAAGGTGCTCGCAACGGGACCCAAAGTTCATGGTTTCGCACACAACCGAGGTCGTCAGATTTTTCTTGACCGATAAAAATCCGTAACACAACTTCCTTCGGAGGGGAAGTAAAGCCCATGTCGATTGTGGAGTGTAAAAGCACCTGAAAGTTACGGAGAAGTATCTTCCCTGGCAAAATTGGTAGGCCCTTTCGCTCTCGCTTGGAGAAAATTCTCGTGTGCTGATATATAAGTTGATTATGTTATACTTTTTATATACACACCTCCTCTATCATTTTAACAGTGATCAAATATCGATAAAATTGACATTTTTCAATAGAAAACTGCCGGCTGCATAACAAAAAAATAAGAAAATGTAACACCTAATAAACATCGATACATTATCTTAGAAGGGGTATTGAAAATATTGACATAAAAATTTCACTCGTTCTCGAGAAAACTGGTATTTCCAAAACGTATGATTTATCCGCAAGACCTGTCCGGTAGCTAGCGCCATCTACATTTTCCGTGATCCATCTGTTCTTGTTGGCACGAAAGGATACTTTGGTTGGTTGTGAAGCCACCCTACCACCCACTATCCCACAAATTAGGTATTAGACTTGCACTCAGCAGGGCAAAGGGCCTTGAATGTACACTTTATGAACAGACTAATATATAGGTCAAGGATGGCACTGGATGGTATATACAATGAGAATATAAACAATAAATAGAGATTTTCCGGGGTATAGTGCAGTGAGTCCCAACCTTTTTAGTTTGGAGGAACCTTTAAAATATTTCGTTAAATCTCGAGGAACCCCTACCTGGCTGACACATAGGGTAAATTAAAAAATATATGTGTATACAAGTAGGATTAATAGATATTTAATACTTTTGAATAAAATATTTCAAGAGTATTTAATGTATATTTATATTTACTAATTACTGGCCTTCAGTACTTCAACTTAGCTTATCACTATTCTTATTAATCTCACATTCAACATTATTAGCGACACTGTCCTCTTTATCTTCTTTGGATTCACGAGTTCTCTTAATATATTCCCACGTTACCCGAAAATTGCAGATAGACCAATAAAAAGCAAACTTTTGCAAATTCTTATGGAACCCTGTTTGGGAATCCCTAATTTAATGTTCTAAGCAAATAATATCTTGACACTTTCCTATTTGCTGCTATCTGTTCCATCTCTTCCTTGGTCTGTTCCCTACATACTTCATATACATTTATCTTCTCAGAATCCTCTCCCCTTCCATCCTCATTACGTGTACATACCATCTCATCCTAGTTTCCTCAACAATCTTGACCAAAAACCTTAATTCCCGTGGCCTCCACTTTCCTCGTTTCTCTTTTATCCAAAGTCCAAGTTTCCGCTGCATACGTGACTATGGAGGAGAGTGGAAGAGAGCGCAGGAGGAAGAATGGTGGAAGGACAGAGGGAGATGGAGGCATTTTACTAGACAGACCCGGCCACCGGCTGGAAACAGTTCATCATGATGTTGAATACTCTGACAGTCATGTCATTTAATATACGATCAGACCTACTTTGAATTTTTATTTGTTTATATAGCGGCTACAAAACACTGCAATGTTATGTTTATGGGTGAATGGCACCACTTAACCGGCATTACCATGTCGTTGACCTTGGTATTATAATTATAATCTTAAAATGTTGTTTGAGAAGCCCTTACAAATAATTGCCGACAAATTATGTCATTTAATGTACTTATATGATTTGTACGTACTAATAACATATAAATAATGTGGAGAACAGAGAAGTATCACGACTAAATACTCATAAAAATATTAAATCTGAGGTGGGATTGAAAGGAATGTGAGAAAAAACCAGTGTTTTTGCCGTTTTTATGGCAAAACTAAATAAAATATTGCTTCAGTACAAACATAGAGTTTAATTTTCTTCATATGGTGACCTTGAAATTTGTTGAATATCTGTCAAGGGTGTCCTGGAATTTAATAACAACTTTCTCTCCTCATTTAAAAAGTTTATAATCTAGTTCCGTTATGCTTATGACAGATATTCAACAACTGTTGATAACCCCATTTGAAGAAAACTAAACTCTTATGTTTGTACTGGAGCAATATTTGATTTATTTTAGCAAAACAAATGTTTTGCATTAAAAATTGCAAAAACACTGGCCTTTTCTCGCATTCCCTTCCATACCACCTTAACTAGTTAAAAAAAATGCCACTACTCCTCAAGTGATGATATTGAAAAAACCCAGTTATTTAAACAAATATTTATGGTACAATGAGACAGTGTAGCACGACAACAAATTATTCATAAAATATGGACTCATATATTCATACAATAGTGGAAAATAAATATTACATTAACAAAATTGTACACACATGCAACATAAAATATACTAAAACAATATAATACATATTAAAAAGTAGTTCTTTAAATTATGTGTACATATGAGATCTTTGCTTGTTTGTTTTTTTAGCCACGCGTCTTACAACCCGTTCTGGTTATATGCTTATGTACTAATTACACTAATAGTTTAAGGCATTAGGAAGTTTACCCGCATTTTGGTGGAGGGAGGGTGGAAAACCATTTTGGAATAACCACCCTCGGTACATCCGACCGAAATCTGAACCTATATCCCCCCCCCATCATCGGCAGTCTAGTCTACTGAGATTGAATAACACGTTGGTGCTGTTTTCTGTTTATTTAATGGGTGTTCAAGGATTAATATCTCAAGGCCATCACTAGGATTTGAAAGCATTTTGAAAAGAGCTGAATAAAATCTATTAATAACCAATCCTTATATAACTAGGAAGTTTTTTTATGGTGACTAATAACAAAGGATTAAATAATTTAAGAAGCATAAATAGCTAATTTTGGGACATCTTAAAATAAAATAAAAAATCCTTAAAATGTGCAAAATTTACAAATAAATTTTATATCCACGAATAAATGCTTTTAAAAAAATGTGTTAAAATGTTCAATAAGCTGTTTTATTCCATTCAATAACTAAAACTATTTTGAAAAAATTTGATATTTTTTTTTATATATCGACACAAATCAAATGTATCGGGTCTATTAAATTTCAAAGAAAGTATAGTATGTAGAGAATTTTAATTGTCTGAAAGATATTTTATTCATCATCAGCTTCATACCACAGTCTCGAGACCACCACAACTTTAACAAACCAGCTTTGGGTGGCTTTCACAGTTCATATCCCTGTCAGGTCAAAATTATCTAGTGGAGAAAAATTGGGTCTGGTATGAGGGATTCTGAATTAACTATAAGTGCAGTTCCAGGTTTTAACAACCCATAACATCAAGAGACTTAAAATCAGTAATGTACTTAAAAACATCGTGGCTACATGTTAAAGAGCTTTGTTTTGATATTGTTTAACAATAAATAAAGCGTATGTATAACCTGAATGGGTGGTAAAACATGGTTCTAAAAAAATTATAAGTATTAATTTATAAAAACCCTCTTTGTTGGCCGCATGGTATAAGGTATCACTCTCGCAATATGACAGGGTTCATTTCCTGGTTGGGTCCGAGTGTTTTTTTTTTAATGGTTGTCCACTTTCTTTCCCCACCAATGCAAATATATTTCCTCTAAATTCAATCTTCCTTATCCCTTACACATTAGTGTAATTACTACATAAGTGTAGCTCCCAAACTGGTAGTAAGACGTGGTGGATAGAAAAGTAAAAAAAGAATGCTAGTATCGATTGGGGGGGTGAGGGGGGGAGGGGGGGAAAGGAGGATTAAATAAAGCCTTGGTTTTTACAAATATAAATAGTTACTTTCCTATTCACAGTTCAACCCTTTCATCAGACACTTTATCTCAGTTGGTAGCAGTTCCATCTACTAAGCTAAAGGTCCCAGGTTTGATTCCTTGCATGGCAGAAAAATGTATCGTTAATGAAATTGTGGTTTCCTCCTTCATAGTTATGAATTAACGGCTAGGGAGCTGGGTGTTGTGTTTTCTGAGATTTAAGCGACGTCTGCCTACTGGGCTAAGGGTCCCGGGTTTGATTCCCAGCATGGCCGAAAAATTTATCATTGATGGAACATGGATTCACCCTTTCACATTGATAAATTAACAGCCGGGGACTGGATGTTGTGCCTGTCCTAGTCTTAAGTTATATTATGAATCTACGACAGGCCTAGCAAGCCGAGAGTGGGAAATTTATGGCTTGGATAAAAAAAAGTGACACAGGCCACAGGCTGGAAACAGTAATGAATGTAAAAAACAAAAAGTACTAACAATAGACAGTCAGCCACTTAGTTTAAACTATCTACGCGATGTAGCTGCCTGTGGTGGTAAAAATATGTGTTGAAACTGTGTTTTTGTGTCTGTTATGTCTCAACAATGTCTACTACCATACTACTCAGAGCCATGTGCTGGCTATCCAGCCTAGGTTTAACCAATTTAAACATTGTAATATCATTTTATATACCACTTTTCATCAATAAATTAATCTAAAAGTTTACAACACATAATAGAATTAAAGGAAAAAGAAATTTGTAAAATATACACTTAATCCTCAAAATAAAATAATTTAATCAATCAAGCATTTTTAATCTTTGGTAATTAGCGGAGCACAAAAATGTTTTTGTTGAGTGTTCCTTCCATTGGTGTGTATGGGGATGAGGGACGGTAAAGGAACTGTAGTGTTTTCTTCATCTCGGGGGACATTAGCCTGCAAGAACGCGGCGTCGCCGTTTGCCCCTACTACACCTTCGAGTGGTGCCGACAAGACATATTGCATCCCTGGCTGTAAAGACGCCGTCAGCTGTTCCATGAGAGTGCTTTGGTCCGTAAGCGACGCCAAATACTGCCCGCAGTGACCCGTCACGATGAATGGACCGGTCTCGTCCAAGGACATGTTCTGTATATCTGCGTTTTGAACGTACAACAACACTGGTTGGAACTGCGACGGATCCTGTGTGTGAGTCTGTTCCAGTGAGTCGTCACTTTTCTCTTTGTTACTGGGGTAGGTTAGACTGTTGGAACTTTCGTCTTTAGATTGTTCTTCTAGTTGTGGATCAGAGACGCTATCATTTAAACTATTATTTTCAGTCGACTCTAATGAAGAACTATTTAGAGTGAGGAAGCTATCATTATTTTGTGCTGCTCTCTCTTGTTCACAAGCAACACTAGTTTCGGCAGCAGCGCGGCTTAGTATCTCGATGGCGTTGCTGCCGGCGTTGCTGACAGGGATGGTCAAAGAATTAGATTCTTGGGCTTGATGCTGACGTATATGACTCCTCCACGAGTCTTCTCGGACAAAAGAGGCGTCGCAAAAGGTGCAGCGGTAGGACTTGTATAGGAATGGCTTGGAAGTAGTCGATTTAGTAACGGCAGAACTACGCGTGGATGGAGAAGCTTTAGAGCTGCTTGGCGGGTCTTTCGCGTTTAATTTCTCCTTCCTGCAGAACTTCATGCCTGGATGTTTTATCCTCATATGAATTCTTAAATTACCTGAAAGAAAAATTGTAAAGTTTAAACCTAATTAAAATAATTGACAGTGAGGTACACTCCATTTACAGTGAAAGCTTAGAGTCTTACCTTGACGGACTCCACTATGGCCATAACCAATAAGACTAAAGTGAAAGCTTAATGCATCATGATCTTTGGAAGGCCCTATATCCGTATCCTACCGTACAGTGGTATTTTGTTATAATAAAAGGCCTTCCAGAACAAACTTCCTACCAAAATCAAGGTATACATTTAAGGGTACATGCCAAACTCAAAAGTAGATAATAGCATACATAGATAAATTAATTTTATTCATAGAAAATTAATGTCAATACTAGGTGTTCACTGGTTACATAAACTATTCATGTACATTAACAAAATATTGTACTATTCCTTAATTGTACTAATGGTTTTAGGAGTTAGGAAGGTTATATTTAGAGGAAGAGTACCCACACTTACATGGAGGGAGAGTGGAAAATTAATAAAGAAAAAAAAAACCTCCTTAGTACACCCGACCGAGATTCAAACCTCAAACTCCCCATCATCAGCAGTCTAGTCTACTATTAGTAAACTACACGGCCAATAAAGTGGGTTATTCCTTAGTTAATTAATTGATGAAATGAGCTTCCACTATGCAATTAAGCTAGTCTCAGAGGTCCATAGTCATGTAAGCTATTTTATGGAGGTTAAAGAATACTCCTTTGTAACTCGACATGTGTACGTGCACACAGTTGTTGGCGCCAGTCATCACAATCCAAGGTCATTCAACCATATAACCTCTAAGTTTGTGGAACAGTCGTGCTGTGGTGTTTTTACAAGTGCTGTGTTTGTTAGTTTTCCAATTCAGTAAAGTGTTATTTGAATTAATACAATAATGTACAGGACTGTACTGCATTTCTGTATATTACACGTATGTGAATAAGCAGTGCCAAATTTAGTAACTTTAGTAACTTTAGAACATGTGATCTGGGAGCGCCATTTTTCTTTATCTCTACCTCTTGTTATTTTTAAAAGTGATTCTCCTTTTCCTCATAAGAAACTTATATTCAACATGGTATTTTAGATGGAATTTATTTTATATGTAGATTATAGAATATGTATAGCTTGCATTGTGTACCAACAAGATTCGAGTTACAAAGGTGAAGGGAAATTATATCTCAGGGCACGCGAACAGAAAAGGTTGAATACCACTGGTTTATAGAGTTCAGATATATGTTAGCAAAAAAAGGATGTGGAGTGTGTGCACTTTTTTTTTTCAAAGTCATTCTCTTTACTTAGATGCAAATAATGGGTTAGTTAGAAATTAAAATTAGTGTTATGCGGCAACAACAAAAAACCTCATATTCATTTCGGTTTCGAATTTTCTTCACAAGTTTCGAGCTTTTCTTTGACTTCATACTTAAAAATTGAGCGTTGCTCACCCCTAGGACATATATCAGTCCAACAGCGGACTGGTATACTCACCTAATTGCTTGCTAGTGTAGGAACAATGTTTGCAAGAATATTGTTTGTCTTGGGCTACTGTGATGACAGTGTGAGTTTTCAGGTGGTTTTTCATACACGACGGACCCATGCAAGCAAATAGGCATACACCGCACTTCAATACTTCCTCTGTGAGAACAGAAGAATAGTTTGGTTACAGACAAATGGCACCTATCAAACAATTTAATACTGTTCAGTGTTCATCTATTATTATTATTATTATTATTATTATTATTATTAGCACCGAGTCTTACTACCCGTTTGGGTTATACGCACTTACGCTAATGTGTAATGGTAAGGTGATTGTGAGATGAAATGGAGGACCTACAGTTTAACGTGGAATCCGAACCACGGTGGAGGCCTGGCATTCCTCACATTCACAGGCTGTGATTAATACACGTCTTGTCAGAGGTGAAGGAAGGGTTTGGCAATAAAATAAATCTGTGCCGGGGACCGAGGATTGAACCTCGGATTTATATTATTATTTATTATTTACCCCAACTGCATTGTTTTCCCATTCATCTCTAGAGTCTATTTTTATTAAATACTTTCAATATTTTATAAATGTGTCCAACACCTTAGCTCAGGCGATAGCGTGTCTGTCTACTGAGATAAGAGTCCCGGGTTTGATTCCTGGAATGGCCGAAAAATGTATCATTGGTGAAATGTGGGTTTACCCTTTCACAATGATGAATTAAAGGCCGGGGACTGGATGTTGTGCCTGTCCTAGTATTAAGTTAGATTATAAGGCATATGAAGCTACGACAGGCCTAGCAAGTCGGTAGTGGAAAATATATTACTTGAATAATAAAAACTGACCCAGGCCAGAGGATGGAAACAGTAATGGATGTAAAGTAATATTTTATAAATGCATAAATAGTTCCAGCACACAATTATTAGAATGAGAGATAATGTAGGTCATGAACTTTTTACTCTCTTTGCTTGTATGGTTGTAAAAATACACATTCCTGGTGGGACAACGCCACTAAGCTGGATTTAGATACGGTTGCGTTGGGAGGGGGTCGCTAATACCTCTGATGCAGATATTTGTAAATCAATGTTACAGTTATATTTAGCAGAGCAAAGATTTAATTGCATGGATAATTTTGAGTCTACATTCACAAAGCACATGTTTGATTTAGTCGTGTGCATTTATAACGACTTATTGTTTGAATTTTCAGCATACTTTTTGAAAATTTGAAGTAATCTTTTTTTGATAATTTTGAAGTAATCTTTTTAGAATTTTTGGGTCATTTTTTTGATAATTTTGAAGTAATCTTTTTAGAATTTTTGGGTCTTTTTTTGATAATTTTTAGGACATCAAAATCCCAGCCCTTCTTCTAACACAAGCCAATAAAAAAAAAAGGGTTGATAGTAACAAACCTGCATGGACCGTCTCATGATCTTTAGCTGCTTTCTTTGAAGTTGACACATGTTCACATATTTTACAATCAACAGATTGTGAACCTAAAAAAAAAATTGATTACAGTTTATTCAACCAACAGGCTGTGAATCTAAAAAAAAGAAAAAAACACATTGATTATAGTTTATTCAACAATATGTAAGTATGAAGTTTAGATGAAGCTAAAAAATTATTAATGATTTAAAGGCACACATAATTTTGTCTGAAAAACATGATTCATAACATACTACATCTTGACATGTAAAGTTGTTCCTAAGCAATTTGATATTTTTATCAATGAACTTCCTTACTCCATGGCATTAGGAACTCGAAGGTTCATTACCGCCTTTACAAAAGTATGACACCTATCCTTATCGTAAGCTAATTCTATCCAGTCCACCTCATTACATCCTATCACTATTATGAACTAGTTCTATCCAGTCTACCTCATTACACCCTATCACTATTATGAACTAGTTCTATCCAGTCCACCTCATTACATCCTATCACTATTATGAACTAGTTCTATCCAGTCCACCTCATTACATCCTATCACTATTATGAACTAGTTCTATCCAGTCTACCTCACTACATCATATCACTATTATGAACTAGTTCTATCCAGTCCACTTCATTACATCCTATCACTATTATGAACTAGTTCTATCCAGTCTACCTCATTACACCCTATCACTATTATGAACTAGTTCTATCCAGTCCACCTCATTACATCCTATCACTATTATGAACTAGTTCTATCCAGTCCACCTCATTACATCCTATCACTATTATGAACTAGTTCTATCCAGTCTACCTCACTACATCATATCACTATTATGAACTAGTTCTATCCAGTCCACCTCATTACATCCTATCACTATTATGAACTAGTTCTATCCAGTCCACCTCATTACATCCTATCACTATTATGAACTAGTTCTATCCAGTCTACCTCACTACATCCTATCACTATTATGAACTAGTTCTATCCAGTCCACCTCATTACATCCTATCACTATTATGAACTAGTTCTATCCAGTCCACCTCATTACATCCTATCACTATTATGAACTAGTTCTATCCAGTCTACCTCACTACATCCTATCACTATTATGAACTAGTTCTATCCAGTCTACCTCACTACACCCTATCACTATTATGAACTAGTTCTATCCAGTCTACCTCACTACACCCTATCCCTATCTTGAGCTAGTTATATCCAGTCTACCTCATTACACCCTATCCCTATCTTGAGCTAGTTATATCCAGTCTACCTCATTACACCCTATCCCTTTCAGGACCATTCTAATGTTTTTCTCACATAGGGGCCGAGATTTTCCCATTTAAATGTTAAGTAACTAATAAATGGATTTTATTTTGATAAATAGCCCTGCAAAGTTAAGTCAAGTTTATTTGTTAATGGTTTTAATAAACATATAGAAAGTCAGAGTTTGATTGTCAACATAGTTTATCAGGCATGAACAAACTATCATAAATAGTTTTATTTAGGGATGTGACACTCAAATCCTACGGTATTCAAGAGATATGAGATTCGCAAGAATCTAAAAAAAATATTTCTAGTAAAATTATGAAGGTCCTTGACTTTAACAATTGTAAGCAAAGGGTTAAGGTTAAAGGAACTATTTGTATTTGTGTAGTTGGGAGACAACAACCAAAAAAGCACAAAATTGTAGGTCTATTAATATAACTAATCTATACATGATATATGACGTAATAGACAGGACCAACAAAATATAATTTATCATTGACACCGAACCAGGCCTTAAACAACCTATTTTAAATTGAATTTTAAATTATTTCCCTTTAAATGAAATTTTACATTTTTTAAAGATTCGAGGATTTGAATTTTGATTCAAGATTCAAAAGAGAATTTAAGATACGGATTCGAGAAATATAGGATTTGAGCCATCTCTAGGTTTTTGTTACAATATTTTTGAACGTATACTTCAGCAAACCTATCCGACACCTTAGCTCAGCCGGTAGGTAGCGTGTCTGTCTATTGAGCTAAAGGTCTCCGGTTCAATTCCCGGCGTGGCCAAAAAGTTTATCATTGGTGAAATGTGGGTTTACCCTTTCACAATCATACCGGATGGTATGACACAGTGGTGGGTACCCCTGGACATCAAGGCCCAGGGTGGTTTCTAAGTCAGTACCTAATAAGCCTCAACCCCCCACCCATGAAGGGTGAGATGATCTAGTTCAGGCTGGATACCCGGGGAGGCCGAGAATTAACTCCCCCCCCCCCTCCCAGTCTCTCACTAGTTGGACCGACACTGCTTGAGCTCCAGGGTGGTAACCAGAGATACTTCCCTCCCGCTCAAAGAAGCGACCTTGCGGTCATCGCTCTTTTCCTTGTATAGGGTAATGGGACTACGCCCATTGAGTGTGGGAAAGTAATTCCCCACTATTTGTGCGTACAAGAGGAGGCGCCCCATAATCTAGCACATGCATTACTATCTGTCCAGGAGAGCACCGGAGCTTTACAACGACTCACTACACGAAGGCCCAGAACCCCACCGATCTGCCCAAGACATCATTCGTGGATGATTAAACTCACTGCCCCACAGAGTCCTACCCATTTAACTGGGCCGCCGCCGCTGCGAATGACGAGGGCATCAGCCCATCCCTGTGTGCTACTTATAACGAAAGTAGTTAAACGGGAGCAAACCAGTCCCCAAGTGGTCACACCAACTCTCCTAAAGGCACAAACCACTGGCACGGGAACCCTTTATCATTGATAAATTAATAGTCAGGGATTCGGTGTTGTGCCTGTCCTAGTCCTAAGTTAGATTATGAGGCATATGAAGCTAAGAGAGGCCTAGCAAGCCGATAGTGAAAAATATATAACGCGAATAAAAAAAAGTGACTTCAAGCCACAGGCTGGAAACAGTGATGGATGTAAAAAAAAAGAAACTTCAGCAAACCTGAATGGTTTGTTTCGTGTTCCTTTGCAGCTTTCCTAGAGGTAGACACATGTTCACAAACATTGCACTTGATAGATCTAGTCTCGGAATGGTTCAGACGGATGTGGACTGTGAGATTTGCTGTAAAAGAAACAAAATTGTGTCATAGGAATATTTAATTTATTCACCTTTTTTTTATTTTTAACACTGTGTCATACTACCCTTTCGAGTTATACACCTATATACTAATTACGCTAATGGTTTTAGCGATTATGAAGGTTATATTTAGAGAAAGTATACCCATATTTGCATGGAGGAAGTGAAAAGGCATTTTGGAAAAAACCATCCTCAGTACACCTGACCAAGGTTCAAACCACGATCTCCTCGTCATCGGCTGTCTAATCTACTGCGAGAGTAGCAGATTAGATCATGCGCCCACGTTTGAAAATAATTTTATTCCAGCAATAACAAACTAACTAGGAGAGTGCGAGTACTAGAAAAAAATTCGAATGTTAGTAGTGGTTCAAACTTTACCCGGAAATTTTTCCAAATCTCGAATGAAAATAATTGTGTTTAATTTTATTTATTTTTATCATTGCGTCTTAATACCTGTTCAGGTTATACACAATCTTTAATTAATTTGCTTCAATTTTAAGATATGATTTCTTAGAAGACTGTCTACCAATATTTATTTTTGTCTATTTATTTAAAAAAAAGTACAGCTATATTAAGTTTGTTAAAAATCAAAATTTGTATAATCATAACTATTTTTATGAAAAATTATCATTCTAAAAAAAAGTATATGATTTATTACTACAGAAATTTAGTATGAAATACTAATATTGTTTTAAGCTACTAGAAAGCGAATAAAACTCCCCGTTTTCCTTTTAACTGGATTTGAAATCAACTTTAACTTGAACCTATTCACACACTTATAATATAAAACCCTTAATACAAACTAAATTAGCATAATGAAGCTAATCCCGACATTGATAGACAATCAAGCACAATACTAGGATATTTTTATTTACCAGAGTGACATGATTAATATATTATCTATTATAATGTGATGTTCCATTAAAAACAATGAAAGTGGAAGCAAAGCATAGCAGATACGATGCTACTTTTTCTTTCTAAGGAAAACCTCTTTTCACTTTATGAGGCAATTGTATTATATTTGGAAGAAGGTACAGGAAAGGTGGATAGAAACAAATAAAAGGAGGCCGAACACAATATGGCTTTTCATTTTCATCATCATCATCATCATCAGTTTTCAGCCTGTGGCCAGGTCAGTCTAGTAAAAATGCCTCCATCTTCCTCTACCCTTCCACCATTCTTCCTCTTTTAATTTATTTCATTCTTCTCCTCTCACTTGAACACTTTTTGCTATCTGCTTCCCATCTCTTTCTCGGCCTTCCTTGCAGTCTTTTCCCTACATACTTCATTTCCAACATTCTCTTTGGCATCCTCTCCTTCTCCATTCTCATTACATATCAATACCAACTCAGTCTTGCTTCCTCTACTATTTCATGTACTCTTTGTACCACTACTCTTTCCCAGATAACTCCATTCTCAATATTCTCTCCCCTTGGAACAGCTAACATGCTCCTCACAGACTTCATTCCCATGGCCTCCACTATTCCTAGTCTCTCTTACATTCAATGTCCGTGTCATGGCCTCCACTATTCCTAGTCTCTCTTACATTCAATGTCAATGTCATGGCCTCCACTATTCCTAGTCTCTCTTACATTCAATGTCCATGTCATGGCCTCCACTATTCCTAGTCTCTGTTACATTCAATGTCTAAGTCATGGCCTCCACTATTCCTAGTCTCTCTTACATTCAATGTCCATGTCATGGCCTCCACTATTCCTAGTCTCTCTTACATTCAATGTCCATGTTATGGCCTCCACTATTCCTAGTCTCTGTTACATTCAATGTCCATGTCATGGCCTCCACTATTCCTAGTCTCTCTTACATTCAATGTCTGTGTCATGGCCTCCACTATTCCTAGTCTCTCTTGCATGCAATGTCCATGTTTCTGCTGAATACGTGACAATGGGTACAAAGTACGTCGTGCGCAACACTTACTTACACTTAAAGGGCACTTTTATTCTTCATAGCAGGTCTCTTCCCAATATAACAACTCTCTCTGCTGCCCTCTTCTCATTAGATCCTCTAGACTTCCACCTTTCACCTCAATCACACTTCAAAGATATTTTACTTTATATATTTTTCTCAGCTCTACTTCATCCAACCCTCTAGCTTTATTAGTCCTCTTCCTTGTCATTACCATCACTTCACACTTTGCCATACAAAATTTCATTCCACACTCTTCTACTTCCCCATTCTATTCTTGTAGTTGTTCCTGTACTTCCTCTTCCTTCTCCCTCCATACCATCAAGTCATCAGCCAACATCATGGCTTTCATTTTAAAAGCCATATTGTGTTTGTTTCTTTTATAAATTTATATCTCCCTTTCTTGCACCTTCTTCCAAATATAATACAACATAAATACATACACATACACACTTAATCACGCCGTTTCCATAAGGTAGGTGAGAAAGTGTGCATCTAGCTCAAAAAACAACAACTCCGTACTTAATCCATCCTCACTAACTTTCTCCACACTTCCCTACCTTTTTCCCTTCGCTTCTACAACATCCATACACGAGTCATGCATGCTCTTTTATTATTAAAACGTAAATGTTTCTCTTTTTCACACCGTCTTCTACAGCATTTAGCCATGTTTTACATGGCCTATCTCTTCCTTTAGATCCACATACACTACAGCCATATATATTCTTCGTCACTCGACCCACAATAATTCTCACAATTTGCCCAACCAAACGTACGATGCTTCTTTCAAATCAAATTTGATAAAATACCAAGATTAAGCACCGGCCTCTGTAACCAGTTACACCAGGCATGCAGACAGTTGTCTTGGTTACAACCTGTTTAGTTAAGACAAGTACCTAATTAAAAGACCAATCTTAAACTCTAGACAGCTAAGAAGTTATCTCTCAAACTACGCCCGCAGTCAACACCATCGGTTATAATTTTTTCCGTACTAACTCACATTTGATAGCACACTTGTAATCACATAGTTCACAAGAAAATGGCTTCTCTCCAGTATGCATTCGCTGGTGTCGTTTCAGATCGGAGCTAGTCTTAAATGCAGATGTACAATTGTCGAAACCACAAACAAAAGGGTTGTCACCTGAAATATTAAATAATTACAGACACAACATTGGTTATATCCAGAGCCCTACTTTTATGGTGAATAAAAAAAGCCCAATTTCGTTTTTAAGTTTCCCAAAAGCGGTGAATAAGCGGTGAATTACAAAAATCCTATTTTTGCGACGGAATTATCGAATTAAGGCAAAAGCGTTAAAAAAGTGGTTTTACCAAACTTTCGTGATTAAGGCGACTTTGTTGGGTTAAAACTATACTTCCAGGACAATGTTTTAAACAGGTAAACTAAACATAATGAAGTGAAAACCAAAAATTACATTTTGTTTGGACAAAACGGTAAAAAACACTAGTCCGCAAAAAAAAAATGCTGTCAACTTATTAAAAAAGTAAGATTTAGCGGCAGCTGGTCCGGGATAAGTATGTACATGTCACAAAGAAAAAATATTACACAAAAATCATCTTGTTACTTCACAAAAATTGTGACTATATTTTTAAATCTCAATTTAGGCTAGAAAAATACAAAATAACTACTCAACATCACCAAACTGCAACATGCAGCTGGTAACAATGTTATCCACTTTCATTGTGGTTCTGCGGTCTGTTACTACTAAACTATACCTAGAAAAATATAGTTCTGAATCTGCATTTGAAATGCAATTTTCAAACTTAAAATATTTATTTTTCAATATCCCAAAATATTAGCGCGAATGCCGAAAATCATGATTATCGCGGACATTGTTTAAAATCGCGAATATCGCGCTAAAACGCCGATTTCGTGAATCATCGCGACAATTCTGAGCATATATTTGTAATCAGGGTAACCTGAAATGTGAACATCTGAAAGAAAAAATGCCATATCTAACATTCGCGAATTATCCGATCTCCACAAACGCAGGGCTCTGGTTATATCAATAACACAAAAGATCAATGTTTACCAAACTGTGGTACATGTACACCAGGGGTATGAAAAGGATTTCAGGGGTTCAAAAGCCCAAAAAACTTTATTAATCATTACATTTTTTAATGATAAAACAAATTATTACAGATTTTGATATAATACTAGGACTTTTATAAGTCTTCCTTTACATATGTCACAGTTTTGTTTAGCTTAACAATGAAGCTTTATTAAAATTTAGATGACCACTTATACTTTGCATAGTATTTGTTTTTTTTTAATAAAGCAGCCAGAGAGGGTATACTGGCCTTTAAAGGGGTACACACATGGTTTTGGAAACAATGTAATGAAGTATTAGTGATATTAATTACTATAATTTTATTTACATATTTTTTGTATAAGTAAGCAAAACAGGATACATTGATTTTCATTACATATTAAAATGTGTATATTATACTAAGTTTTTTTTAATAAAAGTTGTTTTACCTGTATGGGTTCTTAAATGTACAGTAAGCTGTGAAGAATCTCTTGATCTATATGGACATATCTGGCACCTAAACACAATTAGATGTGATACTAAATGCACAAACAATTATGAAACACATTTCCCCCCCCTTACTCAACAATGAAACCTACCAGAACACATGTATTTCAACAAAACATAAACTTGATCATAGCTAGGTTATTTTGGGAAACTAACCCAAATGAGTAAATTTTTGTCCTTTTTTAAAACAGAAGATATAAACGCTTTGTTGAATTTGGAAGATTACTTTTATAAACTCAAAATTGTTTGAATGTTGAACTAATGATACTAACTTTCTAGTGTCAAATACATGAATTAATTTTAATTTAAATTCACCCACTTCGGTGACTGCGTGGTCTAATGCGCTACTCTCGTGTTGGACTGGACTGCCAAATATGGGGAGATCGGAGTTTGATCCCAGTTGGGTGCACTGAGGGTGGTTTTCCCTAAATGGTTTTCTGCTCTCCTTCTATGCAAATGCAGGTGTACATTCTCTCGATTAAAACCTTCCTAGTCCCTAACCATTAATGTAATTAGTACATAGGCATATAACACGAACGGGTAGTAGGACGGAGTGTTTTCACCCATTTCTGTGGCCAAATGCTTTAAGGCGTCGTCTCGCAATAGAATGGACTGATGATGACAGGAAGATGGAGGTTTGAATCCTGGTTGGGTGTAGTGTACTCATCATCACCATCATCATGACTTATTCCAGCCTATGGACGGGTCAGTTTTGTAAAATGCCTCCATATTCCTCTATCCTTTCACCACTCTTCCTCCTTTAATTGCTCCCATTCTTCTCCTCCTCTCACTTGCACACTTTTTGTTATCTGTTCCTTCTGATCTTTCTTGGCTCCCTTGTGGTCTTTTTCCTACGTATGTCATTTCCAACATTCTTTTCGGCACCCTATTTTTTTTCCACCCTTATTACGGGTGTACCGTACTGAGGTTTTGTTTTTCTAAATGGATTTCCCCTCTCCCTCCATGTAAATGCAAGCACACTTTCTCTAAATTCAACCTTCCTCATCCCTAAAACACTAGCTTAATTAGTACATATTATGTGTCCAGCCCAAACTGGTAGTGAAACGCAGAGACCAAAAAAAAGTCATAAAGTGTCGCAGTCAAGTGATAATTTACCATAAAAAAAGTGGTAAGGTGAATATTATTTTGACTAAAAAAAAGTTTTTCATCAAGTCTTTTAAATTCTTGCAATGGCCGAGGTAAAGGACAAAAATCAATGCTTTAGTAGTAAAGATAAATTAAGTGGAGGGTTTACTTACAATGGAGCCTAAGCTTAACTGTCTTCATTGGCCAGAATTAATTTATGTCTCTTTTTTAATTTAAAAAACTTTATCAGCCAACTGAAATGTTATAGCGTAGCCTAACTCTTAGACAGCAATTCATTGGTCTTTCTTTCTAATTTAAAAATAATCAAATGACCAACTATAATGTTGTTTAGCAAAGCAACCATCATTAAGACAGAAATGAAAACTTATCTTTGGGCCAGATCTGTGAACATGTGAACATTAAGACAATGTGTTTGGAGTAAAAGAAAACTGAACTCATATAAGCTAACATACCCTTGGGTATAAATATATTGAGCTGGGTTTACATTAGGTGCATCCCAAGGCAGTGGTTTTATTGATTTATTTATTTAGCACCGCGTCTTACTACCCGTTCGGGTTATACGCTTAAGTACTAATTACGCTAATGGGTTGGGAATTGGGAAGGTTGAATATAGGGGAGGTAAACCCACATTTGCGTGGAGGAAGAGTGGAAAACCATTTAGGAAGAAGAAAAAAAAAAAACAGTTCACCCGACTGAGATTCGAACCTCTATCTCCCCGTCCTCGGCAGTCGAGCTCAACACGACTAGCACGTTAGCTAACTACGCCACCGAGGCGAGTGGCAGTGGTTGTAATTCCCTAATAAATTATTATCTTAAATCCTCTCGAACTAAAGATGGCATTTATTTACAAGATGTAAAAACGATAACAAACTTGTATGGTCTTTCGTCGTTGTGAATGCGCATATGTTTGCGTAAGCTGCCACTATCAATGGTGGCGTAGTCGCACAATTTGCACTGATGGGGCTTTTCTCCGGTATGTATGCGCATGTGCATCTGCAGCTTGTCCCCTCGACTAAACGACCGTTGACACGTAGTGCATTGGAATGGCCGCTCTCCTAAAACAGTGTCAAACAACGCAAAGACATGGTGTCTAATCAACATGACCGATGAAATTCCAGACTTTTTCTCTTATTTCCCTGATCATTTCCTAAAATTCCCCGACTCAAAAGTATGTCACACCCTTCTACCCTCCCTACTTATTTTGTATTAATATTTTTTTAAGAATAATAACAATAATAATATTGAAATTTAAAGTGAACTTTTTTTATTTGTATTAACATATTCTACAAGGAATTATAAAATTAAGACAGTGACAGTGACAGTGACAGTGACAATGACAATCACACAGCTACAAACAAAAAAAGACAGTTTGATCACATTGTAATTTACTGATTTAATGATTATTATATCTCATATTTTGAGTAAAACAACATTTACCCTGATTTTTTTTTTAATTTACCAAATTCCCAAATTATTCCCGGATAGTAGACACCCTGTAAAGAGTTTGTAGGCCCTATAAAATAATATTCATATGATACTAAAAATATCCTATGGTTTAAATTGAGCTTAAATTGACATTAACAAATATGGGACAAACATGAAGCAGTCCATAAAAAAAAACAATGCTTACAAGCTCCTAAATTAATAACAAATTTTGACCAGAAGCAAGAATGAATCCTGACAGGTTGCGAGTGAACCTTTTTACACTCCTACTTTGCCTTAATATTTTACACAACTGTTATTAAAGAACAATTTTTCAACAATAATTAAAACAATGTGCTTAGAGTAAATATGAAAAATCGAACGGTATTCTTCATAATCATTCAGAATAAGGTAGGTTATTAGTTAAAAATAATAATAAATAGTTTGTTATTGAAATAATACTGTAATGGAGTTGTCAAACACAATATTTGATTAAATTAATTATTGTTGTCAACCTCGGTGGTCTAAGGGTAAAGTGTTTGCCTCAGGACCCAATGTTCGTGGGTTCAAACCCAGCCAGGATCTACGGATTTTTCCTAAGCGATAAAAATCCTTATCACAGCTTACTTTGGAGGTGAAGTAAAGGTGTTGGTCTCATGTCAATTGTGACATTTAAAATAACCCTGAAAGGTAGGTGAAAATACCGTTCCCAAAAAAATCGGTAGGCCCTTTCGCTCTCGCTCATAGAAATTCTCGTGTGTTGATATAATCAGCTGGTTCAGCAAGTGCAAGATAATTACACCAAATAAATCAAAATAAAATAGTTATTGTTTATTATTTTTTCTAATTCTGATTAACTTACATTTTGTAAACATGAATTTATATTTTGTTTAATATTAGCCTAAATTATATAATATGTAGCCTACCGTACTTACAAAGGCTACTATAATTATGTTAGTTTTTGATATATATGTCCCAGATTTATTTTAAATTAAATGTGATAGGAGTAGACAGGTATAGCTCTTCTTAAATAAATAAATAGATTAAATAGGCGAGCTTAGGCCTACTTTATTGACTAAATTTATCCTCCGAGTACTCAAAGGCTGAATAAATAAGCATTTATTATATTTTCACATAAAATGTGTAGGCATCTACTTCTCTAAAATCATATGATTTTATTTTCTTATTACAATTTATAACAAAAAAACTTTTAAACTAGTCTAAATTAAATTAGACCAATTTATTAAGAGCGTTCATCATAGCAGACCCAATTCAACTCCCGGCTCGCCCAAGGTTTGGGAGTAAAAGGGAAAATAAAACAACTTCGATATGACAGAAATGTGTGCAGTGCATTCGTATTTGAATGATTACTTGAATTTTTCCGCGGTGACGATGGGGGACAAAGCAACAAAGTTTCTTGTTAATAAACACAGTATGTCCCTATTATGACAGAATGAAGATTTGTATGGCCACAATATTTATCCATGAAGCCATTCTAAAATGGTCAAAAAACGGCCTTTTCAACGCAGTTTTCATCCAAATATAATTTAATATTTCAACAATGTCCTGTATTAGGAACTTGTATTAATTCTTTATCTCCATTATTGTTTAGTCAGAAATGATCTACGTGCAATAGTGTTGGGGTAAATCTACTATTTCTAGTTGACTGTATCACAGAGTTGATGGGCATGTGATGCCCCTTAATATTAAAACAAACAAAAATCACATTCCAAATGGTAGCTTACCTGTGTGTTTTCTCATATGACGAACAAGATCCTTAAAATACAAAGTGGAAAAATCACAACGTTCCACTTGGCAATCGTGACGCTTTTTGCCGCGAGAAGATTTCGACACCACGACGAACTTTGGCCTGACTAAGTACGAAAGTTCTTGGGGTGTCTCCTGTTCCTTTTCACCATGAGACACAGTTTTGCTAGTTTGCGTAATGAACTTGTCCACCGAAAGTGATTCTTGTGACGTTGTGGAAACTATTATGCTAACAGATTGGTTGTGCCAGTATCTGTCGAGTTAGAGTCCAGTTTAAGATTATCATTGGATGACAAACTGATTCCACTTGTAAGTTCCATATCTTCCATAGTTAAAGTGTGTCTATGATCTGGTATGATCATCTCATCTGGAACATGATCCAAACTAAGAAGTTCTGAAACAAAAAAAAAAAGGTCAACTATACTGGTATCACCAGGTATCCGTTTAGGTTATATGCTCATGTACTAATTGCGTTAATGGTTTTAAGGATGAGGAAGGTTTTATTTATAGATGGTGTACCCCCATTTGTATGGAGGGAGAGTCGAAAACCGTTTTAGAAAAACCACCCTCACTACACCCAACCGAGATTCAAACCTTGATTTCCTCATCATCAGCAGTCTAGTCTATCACAAGAGTACACCTTAGACAATGCGGCCAAAGAAGCAGGTAATATCTAATTAATACCAACGTTGACACTTCATCATATTCACAAAAACTAATGTACTGGTATATCAAATGCATAAGTTTTATATAATTATATACATGCATCTTACATACTGGTTTACAATCAAATCTGAAGCAATCGTACCTCAGCTGATCTCGAACTTTGAATCCAATGAGGTAGGCCTAATGAGTGGCTTAGCAACTGGTGAAGGTAAAGGGCAGTACCGGTATGCAAGAACAAGGCTGAGTAAAACGAAGGGTGAAATCAAAATGAAGATGAGTTGATTTGTTATCTAATCTGCTGCAAATCGATGCAACTTCTCCTTCACTCCACCTTCTTTTTCACTCAGCTCTCAATCTTGCATATGGGTCAAAGTGTTTAAGCAATCTTTCCCACAAAATAAGGTCACAAAAACTATAAATTTAAAATATGACCAGAGATACTTTTCACAATGGGCCTTTATTTAATAATTTAAAAAAACTATGCTTTTGAACATGCAAGTGTAAAAAAAATAATTAAAAATCAAACCTTCTCTTGATGGTGAGCAAGGAGAATCATTGACAGAGTTCACTACTTCATTTGCTAATTGATTGGCAAGCAGGGTTGCTACATCTTCTTCGTCAATTTGGAACTCCCTCCTTGTTTGCTGCTCATGAGCAACTAGAGAATGTATCTCGCTATTATCACCTTGAAAAGACTGATGTTGCATGTGAGGTGAGACTTGGCTCTCCAGCAATCGACTTCGCAGAATATGACTCTCTTTATTATCATCTTCTAGTTGTAGTTTATTATGTGGTATTTCATTCGCGTCTTTTTGTTCTAGTTTGAGAGTACCTCTATCAACAATAACGCGGAAATATTGTGGACCTATGGATGGCATTCCACTGCTGTTGCTTGAGGTATTGTTTGTCAAATAACCTGCAAACGATTGTCCCACTGGTTTCTTCTCAATATTGATACAACCTGAATGTTTGTGTTCCAAAAACATATTGATGTCCGAAAACGATTCTTTGCAAGCTCCACATATGTGAATGTCATCTTGGTCATTAGATGGACTCGGGTTTCGAGAATGAGTTGGGTTACTTGGAATTTGAACTATAACATAGAAAGAAAATAGTGTACGTCATGCTTATGGCCTCGTAAAAAAATAGCCCTTATTGTTTAAAGTGTAATATAGGCATTTACTATCCACAAATTAAAATTTCTAACCTACTTATTATAATTGATCAGTTTTTAAGCTAACATAACCACAAACTGACAGTCCCACACTTATCTGTCAAAAAACACACATTCGGTTGGCCCCCTAACAAGCACTCCAACAGCATATCTGCACGCATTATGTAATAATATCAAGAATATGTAAATATTTTAATATATAATGACTTACCATAAACTTGAGAATCAACTAAATGACTTCCAATATTCATTTTACGTACTTTAATCTTGTGAGCTGAAATATTACAAATATAAAACAAAAACGCCTACTTCACCATTTACGCATTGTGTTTAAAATTGGAATGTCAACGGCAAAGTTCAAGATGGCGACTATGAATACTTGCTTGGGTTTCTCACTTCAACTGTTACCACATCACTGCAGTTTATTGAGGCAAAGGTAAATATATTTCAAATTTATGATTAATATATGATTGTGCCTATTCATAAAATTCTTATATGTTATTAATATATACACTATTGATATTTAAAATGTGTTTCGGCATACCTGTATATAACCTATATAATAAGTATGGTATGAATACGTGCATCAACCTATTAAACCAAGTTAATTTAAGTTCATAATAATAACCAGCCCATAATATAAGGCTCTGATTCACTATTAGGAGGAATAGAACAAATCCTAGCCAGCCCAAATTCATAATATATCTTGGAATCAATTTAGGGACTCCTAACCAAACTCACTTAAGTTATGCAGAAACAACTATCATTAAAAAATCTGTAAAATTGCACAGTTAAAACTTTAGCCTATGTATATTATAGAGCCGATTAATGTGCAATAATCTTCTGCAGCGACCACACTTTCACAGCAAACGAATTTCTTGAAAAATGTTTACTAATCTTTTCTTATCCAAACAACAACAATTTCACATCCAACAAATTCACACAAGGCTAGGACCGACATTAGAACTAACCCACAGAACCTGATAAGAGTTTGGAATTCATCCACCGGAAGTAAAATACTAAAATAAAGTAATATATATTTTAAGGCTAATAATGTGTAGATATATATTATTAAGGTTCAATCGTAACCTAGCTTAACCTAACTTACTACCATTGCTACTTGCAATAGCTTAGTAGAGCTACAAAATAAAGTATTAGAATAGGCTATGACATTTTAATGCTAGTGTTACGCCGACAGATTAAATATGTTGACGAAATTGTCTGCAAGTCAAATCTGCAAACAAATGAAGTTATTAAATAGCTGTAGTCTGACGTTGCTCCCAATATGATTGGTTTGCAGGCACACATAATAACCTTCGCATAATGTGAATGTTCTCCCCTCTAGAACCCTTAGGTTAAGCATGGCTTCCATTTTTAAACGTGAGAAATGCTACATTAGATGTACATTAAGTTGGTGGGTATCCCATTATAATTACCAGCAAAAAATTTGAGGGTTCTATAAATTGCAGTTATTAAGTTAGGCTTTGCTATAATAGGAGTTCACCATAATTATACTTTTAGGTGGAAACATTCCCTTTTGTTCATGGTATGGTCTGAAGAAATTGTATCAAGACATGGCCTTATTAAGTTTGTTGCTCTGATCCTTTTCAGTTTGAGCGGAGCTTTCACTCAGGTCCGTGGGAAAAATTTTCTACATAGACCAAGACTTCGATACCCATCTTGGCAGCTTCAAAAGGACCGTGTTGTAAGTTACTATTTTACTTAGAACAAAAAGCATACAGTAATACAATCAAGTGTTTAGGCTACTATATGCTTGCACACAGATACCTTATATAATTTGAACTAATATATATTTTTAAAGAGTGGTTTCAAATAAAAAATAGAGTGAAGTAGGGAGGGTTGCTGACCACTACTCTTTGTAATGGTAATGGAAATGGTCATGAATAAAGTGGCAAAGAAAACTCGCGTCAGCAGGAAAGAATGAAAGCCATATTGTATGCTGATGACTTGATGGAATGGGGGGAGGAGGAAGAGGAATTAGGCTACAGGAACAGCTTCAAGAGTGGAATGAGGAAATGAAAGAGTGTGGAATGAAATTTGTCACAGTGAAGTGTGATGTGGTGGTAATGACATGGGAGTATAAGGCTTGCCAAAGCTATAATGTTGGTTGGTGTACAGCTGAGAAAGGTACAGAATGTAAAATATCTTGGAAACGTGATTGAGGCAAAGGGTAGGAGTAGAGAGGATCTAAGAAGAGGGTAGAAGGAAGTGTTCTATAGGTGTAAGAAAACTGATATTTAGAATAGAAATGCCCTTAAAGTGTAAGAAAGTATTGTACAGGGCATACTTGTACCCATTGTCACACATGCAGCAGTAACATGGACATTGAATGTAAGAGAGACTAGGAATAGTGGAGGCCATGACATGGACATTGAATGTAAGAGAGACTAGGAATAGTGGAGGCCATGACATGGACATTGAATGTAAGAGAGACTAGGAATAGTGGAGGCCATGACATGGACATTGAATGTAAGAGAGACTAGGAATAGTGGAGGCCATGACATGGACATTGAATGTAAGAGAGACTAGGAATAGTGGAGGCCATGGAAATGAAGTTATCCGGAAATGAGTTGGGGGTACAGGGAGTACATGAGATGGTAGAGAAAACAAGACTGAGATGGTATGGTTGTGTAATGATGGAGAAGGAGAGAATACCAAAATAAGGATGGAGATGAACTATGTGGGGAAAAGACTGCATTATTTTTTAATCAAACATATTAGGCCTAGGCTTCTCATCAAACACATCACCAATTTATAAAGGCCGGTTTTATAATTTGGTAGGCCATAATTACAGCAGCCAGCACTAATGAATATAAAATTCTCTCAAAACTACCATTTTTGTCTTGTTTATTGCTCATAAGTGACACCATCTGGAAATCTTTTTTAGCAATTAAATTAGGACTTAGCAGCTATTATTTACTTAAGGTTAACCGTTTTATTGAATTTGAAATAGGATATTTATAAAATGGTCACAAAGATTTACTTTTTTAACAGATTTCCATACTGTTGTATTAAAAAAACTTTGGGATCTAACTATACGTTGGCCTGAAATGTTACAAGGCTACCTACTAAAATATCTTCTAGACCATGGGGAATTTTTTTTTTAGCACCGCGTCTTACTAACCTTTTGGGTTATATGCTTAAGTATTAATTACACTAATGGGTTAGGAATTCGGAAGGCTGAATTTAGATGAAAATGAACCTGCATTTGCATGGGGAAGAGTGGAAAACCATTTAGGAACCAACCCCCCACCCAGTCCACCATACCAAAATTTGAACCTCGATCTCCCCGTCCTTGGCAGTCTAACTCTACACTACTAAACTAGCGCGTTAGCTAACTACGCCACCGAGACGAGTCATGGGGAATGTTAATTTTACAGGAATTGTACCTCTATTTGCATGGGAGGAGAGTGGAAGCCAATTTAGGACAAAACCACCCTCAGTACACCCGTTCAGGATTCAAACCTCGATCTACCTAGAGCCAGCCAAATCTTAGTGCAGGCCTACTTGTGACACATCTTACTACTCGTTTGGGTTATATATGCTTTAATGCTACTCCAATAAGATAAACATTGTGGATTACAAACATGTTTGATCAAAAGCCCATGTGTAAGATACAGATGTTCAATACAAATTTTCTTCCTCGAGACATTATTGACCTCACAAAGTTTAATTCCTTGGCTTGGTCAGTAGTATGTCATTTCCCGGCAAGACCGACAAATGTGTCCATCTAGAGAAATTAGAGGTTTCTTGTAAATAATTGAAAATCAGAAGAGTGATGTGGTTTGTTTTTTAAAATTAAGTTAAACTTGTCAAAGTCATGTGCTTATATAATCAATTTGATCAGAATGTGCACAATAAATATCCCTAAACCATTAAAAAGATTCCGACAAGATTTAAACCAGATTTGCTCGGAGAAGATTGGTCATCACTTGAAGCATAATGGTTTCTTTATCTTGACCAATGGTCATTTTCAACATCTTATAAGTTATAAAGTGTCCATAGCCTGCCCTTATGTTTTAAATAAGGCCCATATAATATTTTGTCACTGTGTCTTTGTATTGAACAAATAAAAATATTCTTGCAAAATTGAAGATTTATTTTCATTTTTGTTTATTTTTTGCTTAGTTCATTTACTGTAGTTCTCCTTTGTTTTAAATGTTAGTAAGTACCTGTACCAAACATATAATGGTGTTGGTCCAATTAAATGTTAACAGAATATCTATACCTCTTTTTCAGAAATACAATGAAAGTCTAACTCCAGAAAATAAATCCTTTATCAAAGAAATTGTTGAAGACAAGTATGGTCCTCAGGCGATCATTGGAGGTGTCGCTACTTATCAACAGAGTCCGCTTAAGAATGAGCCGATGGAGAAAGGTACTTGGTATCCAGGGGTCCGAAGGACAGGGGTGATAGCTCGCAAAATTGGCATCTACCCCATGTGGATGAATGATGGAACCAAAGTTTTTTCAACACTTCTTCAGGTGCCTATCCATTTAATGCTATTTTATTTTCACCACGTCTTTGTATCTGTTCAGGTTATTTTGCGCACATTAATTACACTAATGGAGTTCCTAGTTTGACTGGCAAACCTGATAGAAAAAGACCATTGGGAAGACTTAGATGCAGATGGAAGGATAACATTAGAATAAAACTGAAAGAGATAGGGTGTAATGAGGTGGACTGGATAGAACTAGCTCAAGATAGGGATAGGGTGTAATGAGATGGACTGGATAGAACTAGCTCATGATAGTGATAGGATGTAATGAGATGGACTGGATAGAACTAGCTCAAGCTAGGGATAGGGTGTAATGAGATGGACTGGATAGAACTAGCTCATGATAGTGATAGGATGTAATGAGATGGACTGGATAGAACTAGCTCAAAATAGGGATAGGGTGTAATGTGAGGTGGACTGGATAGAACTAGTCCAAAATAGGGATAGGGTGTAATGAGGTGGACTGGATAGAACTAGCTCAAGATAGGGATTGGGTGTAATGAGATGGACTGGATAGAACTAGCTCATGATAGTGATAGGATGTAATGAGATGGACTGGATAGAACTAGCTCAAAATAGGGATTAGGGTGTAATGTGAGGTGGACTGGATAGAACTAGTCCAAAATAGGGATAGGGTGTAATGAGATGGACTGGATAGAACTAGTTCATGATAGTGATAGGATGTAATGAGGTAGACTGGATAGAACTAGCCCAAAATAGGGATAGGGTGTAATGAGATGGACTGGATAGAACTAGCTCAAGATAGGGATAGGGTGTAATGAGATGGACTGGATAGAACTAGTTCATGATAGTGATAGGATGTAATGAGGTAGACTGGATAGAACTAGCCCAAAATAGGGATAGAGTGTAATGAGGTGGACTGGATAGAACTAGCTCAAGATAGGGATAGGGTGTAATGTGAGGTGGACTGGATAGAACTAGTCCAAAATAGGGATAGGGTGTAATGAGATGGACTGGATAGAACTAGCTCAAGATAGGGATAGGGTGTAATGTGAGGTGGACTGGATAGAACTAGTCCAAAATAGGGATAGAGTGTAATGTGAGGTGGACTGGATGAACTAGCTCAAGATAGATAATGGGTGTATGAGGTGGACTGGATAAAACTAGCTCAAGATAGGGATAGGGTGGACTGGATAGAACTAGCTCGAGATAGGGATAGGGTGTAATGAGATGGACTGGATAGAACTAGATCAAGATAAGGATAGGGTGTAATGTGAGGTGGACTGGATAGAACTAGCCCAAAATAGGGATAGGGTGTAATGTGAGGTGGACTGGATGAACTAGCTCAAGATAGGGATAGGGTGTAATGTGAGGTGGACTGGATAGAACTAGTCCAAAATAGGGATAGAGTGTAATGTGAGGTGGACTGGATGAACTAGCTCAAGATAGGTAATGGGTGTATGAGGTGGACTGGATAAAACTAGCTCAAGATAGGGATAGGGTGGACTAGATAGAACTAGCTCGAGATAGGGATAGGGTGTAATGAGATGGACTGGATAGAACTAGCTCAAGATAGGGATAGTAGGGTGTGAATGTGAGGGTGGGACTGGATGAACTAGCTCAAGATAGGGATAGGGTGGACTGGATAAAACTAGCTCAAGATAGGGATAGGGTGGACTGGATAGAACTAGCTCAAGATAGGGATAGGGTGGACTGGATAGAACTAGCTCAAGATAGGGATAGGGTTGGACTGGATAGAACTAGCTCAAGATAGGGATATGGGTTGTAATGTGAGGTGGACTGGATAGAACTAGCTCAAGATAGGGATAGGGTGTAATGTGAGGTGGACTGGATGAACTAGCTCAAGATAGGGATAGGGTGGACTGGATAGAACTAGCTCAAGATAGAGATAGGGTGTAATGTGAGGTGGACTGGATAGAACTAACCCAAAATAGGGATAGGGTGTAATGTGAGGTGGACTGGATAGAACTAGTCCAAAATAGGGATAGAGTGTAATGTGAGGTGGACTGGATAGAACTAGCCCAAAATAGGGATAGGGTGTAATGTGAGGTGGACTGGATAGAACTAGCCCAAAATAGGGATAGGGTGTAATGTGAGGTGGACTGGATAGAACTAGTCCAAAATAGGGATAGGGTGTAATGTGAGGTGGACTGGATATAACTAGCTCAAGATAGGGATAGGGTGTAATGAGATGGACTGGATGAACTAGCTCAAGATAGGGATAGGGTGTAATGAGATGGACTGGATAGAACTAGCTCAAGATAGGGATAGGGTGTAATGAGATGGACTGGATGAACTAGCTCAAGATAGTGATAGGTTACATACTTTTGTAAGTGTGACAATGAACTTTCGAGTTCCTAATGCCATATAGTACATAATGGAGGGCTTATGACCCAAACATTGTTTAAAAAAAAAGGTAGATGGAGTCCTTAGCTGTAAGTTGGAATGTTAGGGCAGTGTACCTGCATTTGTGTGTGGAGGGAATGAGAAACAATTTAGGAAAAACCACCCGTAGTGTACCCAACTGGTAGTATGTGTATTATGCAATATGCACAGTTAGCTACTTATAGTATGTATGCATTCCCGCATTCACTATTGCACAGCACAGTAATTATATTGTTATAGGTACATAATATTTACAGAATATAGGTTCATATAAACTAAACTGTGTTTAAACAGTATATTTTTGTTAAATAAATTATTTTTACAAATAGCAGACACTTCTTAATATCAGAATGTTTACTTTCTCGCTTTCTTACAGGTAGAGAATGTATTGTGATCATCAAAAATATTGAACTCGAAATTTTGATGAATGTTTCATGACCCCCCTAATCCGAAAAATGTGTTTTTGAATTTCTGTCTATCTATCTGTACCTCGGATTAGAGCCTAAACTATTTTACCGATCGGGCTAAAACTTGATATCCAGGGTTTTCATAAGGTTGGCCTGAAGGGTTTTTGGAATTGGATGTCCAATCCTAGAATTAAGGGTAGTTTACTGAAGGGTGAAAAGAGAAAAAAACCGATTTTCTCAAAATTGGCTCTTACGATTGATTTTGATTAAATTTCATTTCCAAGCATTGATAAACACTATAAACAAAATGGTTACACTCATTTTTTCTGCAAATTGACTTGAAGGGTTCTGGTCTGATGTGTAAATTCACATTTTTTAATCACATCTCTAAAACCATTAAAGATATTAAATTACTTAACATTGCAAATATGTAGGTCTATTTATAATACAAATATTTTATTTGAAACATTTTTTTTAACTAATAATTTTCAAGATAAACGCAAATATATATATTTTTTAACTTTTCGACTGTAAAAAAATCTAACCCGAGATGTTGAGGAATGTCGACATTTCATGACCCCCTGAACCGTAAAAAGTTGTTTTTGCAATGCCGTCTATCTCTATGTCTGTTTAACCCTAAAATTAAGAGTAGTTTAATAAAGGGCGAAAAGAAAAATAAACAGATTTTCTCAAAATTAGCTCTAACGATTTTGATTAAAATTTGTATCCAGACATTGATTAAAATTTTAAACAAAATGGCTATCTTCATTTTCTTATGAAAATGACTGTTAGGATACTTTACAGAAGCGAAAATTTCCTTATCCCTGCAGTTATAAAATCGTGGATAGGTAATTGGAAGTATTTCTTTAACTTATCTGTATACATAGTATGATTTGTTTTGTAAATTTATTGGCAACTGTACATTTTTTACCGTTGAAATGAATTATTTTGGGTGTAAACTCCCATTTAATTTATCTTGGTACATCTTGCCCTACCAATATTTGTTTTGTGATACTTCAAAGTTTAACACAAGTAATGCTGGAAATGGGGCTATGTTTAGTTCCATCGTTATTTCAACTTCCATGTCACTAACAAAGCTAAATGACAAATAGGGCTACAAACTTACTGGCCCATAAGAGTATTAATCTCCACCCTATCTACTGTCGTTAATTTAGGTGGTTGATAATCACGTGATCCGCTACATCCCTCCAGGGGAGTTTGAACCAGCTCGAAAGCCCAAGAAGAAAATTCGACATCCCAACAGATTCGGGTGTTTACTCGTTGGTGCCGAAAGCGAGGATCCTCAGTCGGTGAGTCAAGAGTACTATTGAGGTTTTTTTTAAAAGGGGGTCTACAGAAGGGAATGTCATGCTATATGTTTTGGTTCAAATCATTATCATCAGGAATTGTTTCCAACTTGTGGCCGGGTCTGTTTAGTAAAATGCTTCCATCTCCCCCTCTCCTCCCACCATTCTTCCTCTTTTAGTCTCATCCATTATTCTTAGGGCTGGGCCGATGCCGATTATTAATCCGATCATCGGCCGATTATCGCATAACCGGCGATTCCGATGATCGGTGTTTGAATCTCCGATTATTTATGCCGATTATTCAAAATGTGTGGGTATATTTTAAGTCCTAAAAAAATAATATTTTATCTCTGCTCTCTCGTATGTGATCTTTGAATAATTTGCTTGTTCTTAGCGACTTAGGTTTGAAATAAACAGCACATTCAACATTCCAAACAAAATATATCAAAATAAATATATTTACCATAGGTCTTTTTCCAATTTATGCACGTTATTAGAAATAAAAATACTCACAAGTAACAAATCTAATAATCATAAAATAAAATATTAGCAGATTGGTGTTGTTTTATTTCGATTTGTTAAAGATGCCCAAAAAATGAAACATTGGACGTAATAATCTCGCTCATGCGCACATTTTGTTTTAAATGGAAACCGTTTTTCTTTTAATGCAAGTACAAAACTTTCCACTGGCAGGGAATTTGTTTCGCTCATATTTCAATATGAATTGAATTAATATTCATTAATATTTAAATTTTACATTTTCTTTAATAGTAAATTAAAATAAATTTTAAAGTATTTCTTAAAAAAAACTCACGAAAAATAACTTTCGTTGCACATTATGTTATTTATTATTTATTTTATCATATTGAAGTATAGATGGGCAAAATTGTTCTTTTAAATGAACGATTCATTGTATCTGGTTCAGTTCAATGATCCGTTCATTTTGACCCGTTCACCGTTCATTCGATTTTCTAAAAGTAGTTTTTATTTAAATGTAGTTAAAACAATGTTATTTTTCATTAAGATTATTTAAATTGTTAGTAAAAAGATTGGATTACTGTTTAAAAATGGTGATGCCTTTTTATTATACTTTTTTTTAAGAAACCACTTATTTCTATACGATATTAATATTTAGTAGTTAAATTATGATGGAATGTTTTGTAGAATCACAAAAACCTATGTTATGATATATCTAAATCACAATTCACAAAAATATTACGATTGTTAAAAATTGTTTAGTATTGAGCCATATTTTAATAGACATTGGATGTAAAGATTCCTATTTCATCTAAAAACAAAGTAGATGTAGGCCTATTCTCCTTTGTGTGCAAAAATATGTGTGCCTTGATTATTTTTTATCAATAAAATTAAATTTAAATTGCTTATTATGATTTGTCTTTGTCATAAATGTGAACTCATATTTTAATTATCTAACATGTACCGGTATATTTGCTATTTATTAATGTGATTTGTTTTTGTTAAATGACAGGTTCACTTGTCCTAACAATAACAATATAAAATAATAATTAACCAAGTTTCTATTTAAATGTTACTAAAACAAAACTATATTGGACATTATAAAACTAGTAAAAGTAACTTTTTTTTTTTGCTTTAAGGGTCATTTTACTTTATAAACTTATTAAAATTGAAAACAAAATAATCGCATCGGTGATCGGCCTAATCGCAACAATGATCGGCATCGGACATATCGGCAAAATAGCTGATCGGCCAGCTCTAATTATTCTACTGTAACTCACACCTTTTTCTGTATTCCCTTGTCTCCCATCTCTTCCTTGGTCTCCAACTTCATAACTCTCCCTGGATTATTTCCCTTTCCATTCTCATTATGTGTCCATACAACCTCAACCCTTGCTTCTCTACTATCTCATATGTAGTCAGCGTATCTCAACCTCCTTGACATCTCGTTTCTAATCTATTTATCCTTATGTAACTTTGGTACAACAACTGATTACACATCAGGAGTTACTTTTCCTTTCCATTGCAAGTATTTTACACACCTGTGGATTCAAATGGATGTTGTAAAACAGAAATCGGATTATGTCCATTTGCCTTTTTTCGGCATAAATTTTAATAACAATTGCTAACTTCTTAGACCGTTTGGCCACCAAATATTGATTTTACTTTCATTGTAAAATGTTTTAAGGCGGGCATGTTTTGTCTTATAGTTTCTCATTGTTTATTGGGTAGTTCTAGCTATTATTTTACAATACAATATTAATTATTCTAATTGGGGCTTAAGAAATCATTCAAGAAAGCTTGGGTTTTTTTTTCCCCAAGAACATTACCAATATTGTATGTCAAGAGAAGTTACATTTAGGCCTATTCAAATTTAAATAAACAAGAAATAATTGGTATTAATTACTTGAACTAGTTCAATAAGATTTATTTACATCCATTACTGTTTCTAGCCTGAGTCCTGGATCAGTTTTTTTTTTTCAAGCTATATATTTTCCACTACCAGCGCTTTCTAGGACTGTTATAGCTTAATATGCCTTATAATCCAACTTAAGACTAGGACAGGCACAACATCCAGTCCCTGGCTGTGATTTATCACTGTGAAAGGTAAATCCATATTATCACCAATGATAAATTTTCAATCATGCCGGGAATCAAACATTGGCTCACTAGGCAGTTAAGGTGTCAGAATCTATAAGACTATTTTAGTCAAAAGTCAATTTTCATAGAAAGGGTCTTATCTGCAGTTTTCACTTTTGTTAGATATCAATCCCTATTAAAAAAAACACTAGTAAAATGTCAATTTTGGCCACAAAAAATAGTTTGTATTATTATTATATATCATCATCATCTACCCGTTCGGGTTATACGCTTAAGTAATTACACTAATAGATTAGGAATTGGGAAGGTTGAATTTAGAGGAAGTGAACCCGCATTTGCATAAAGAGAGCGAGTGGAAAACCATTTAGGAAACCGCCTCCCCTCCCCCCAGTTCACCGACCGAGATTCGAACCTCTATCTCCCCGTCCTCGCGTTAGCAAACATACGCCACCGAGGTGGATATACTCTTTGTTACTTAAGTAGTGGTATATTGGACTATCATTGAATATTTTACTATTTAGTTTAAAATCTGAAATTAAATCGACCATTAAAAACATGAAATATTTAAGATTGGGCTAAGTTTTACTAATTATTATATTTTCTTCATTTTAGTTCACCAAAGAATATTGCGGCCTGTTTACATCATCGGGTTTGATGCCAAAGAAATTTTTGGGAAGTTTTTTGTATCTCCTGAAGCAGCCATTCAACCTGGGACTCCACTTCTGGCATCCCACTTCAAGGTGGGGCAGGTTGTCGACGTTCGAGGAAAAACGTAAGAAAAATGGCCCGATAAGTAAAAGTGTTTCAGTAATTATTTTTACTTCTTAGAATAATAACATGAAACAACAATCGATAAAGTTGGGACTGTGGTTTAAACCCGGGTGACTGTTCATTTCTTAAATTCACTCTCATCATTTTAATTCAAATTAGTTGGATTTTAATTTTTTAAAGTTGAGCTTTTAGCATACATCAAAGTTTCCAAAACATTACCTAGTTTTGATTTAATTTTAATTTTTTAAAGAATTGTGAAGAGCACACCTGGTGTTCAAATCCGTCCTGCCACAATATGGGTGACTTATTTTCCAAAATTAAAGTTCTTACCCTCTGGTCTGGGGTAGAGATGAGCCGCAAAATTGCAAAGGAGTGATATACAGGGCGTACTATGTTTCGATATTGCAGTATGCATCAGAAACTTGGGTGATGAAGGAAAGGATAAGAGCAGGATACAGGATTGGGGTGACAAAGATGGTCAGGTTGAGGAATGAAAGGGTGAAAGAAAGCGAGATTGAGGGGGTATGGACATGTGTAGAGGATGGAAGAGGGGAGGGTTCCAAGGAGGATGCTCGGAATGGAGGTGGCGGGCAGGAGGCCAAGAGGAAGACCCTGGGACAGGTGGATGAAAGTAGTGCAGAGGAGTGTGGAGAGAAGAGGAGTTGAGGAAGAACAGGAGTAAATGGAGAGGCCTATGTCTGAGACAAATCCTGCATGATGATACGCACTTCTTATTCTGTGAATCTGTCCTGAGACAGTATCAACTGGACATCTTCCATTTTTTCTTCGGCCCTGAGCGTCTTCTTTCATACTTTTGTAGCTTCTTCCTTCCCTGATATCTGTTTATCCTTTATCTTCCCCTCCATAATCCTCTTCACTAAATAATCCCTAAAAGTGTGTGTGGCCCAACCAAGACTTTTTTTCTCTCTTCGTTATCATGCTCCTTTCCTCTCCTACCCACCTCAACACTTCCTCATTCCTCACTCTGTCTATCCATTTCATCTTCTCCACAACCACATTTCGAAACCTCAAACACTTTGTTCTCTCTTTCTGATTGTCCACGTTTCAGATCCATATGTCATCACATTCCACATGAAACACTTTGCAAACCTCTTTCTTAACTCAATCAGTATTATTCTCGCTGTCGGTAATCCTCTCACCCTTTCATATGCTCCCTTCCCCACAGCTATCCTGGTTTTAACTTCCTGCGGACAGTATCCATCCCAAGTCACCAGAATTCCCAAATATTTGAACTATCTTACTTGATCCTCTATACAACATAGTTTACTCTTCTCTTTCCATGTTCTCGAGTTAGAACATTATATGGCAAAGTCATTGATAGTCAATACTAACTTTAGAATGTTAAATTATTTTATATATATATTTTTTTTTAGAATTGATCGAGGTTTCCAAGGTGTCATGAAGAGGTGGGGTTTCAAGGGTATGCCGGCATCCCACGGCGTGACTAAGACTCACCGGCGTCCCGGTAATATCGGCAGTGGAGGAACAAAAGCGCGTGTTATGCCAGGCACAAAGATGCCCGGACACATGGGCAACCGGTACAGAATTCTCAAGGGTGTGGAGGTTGGTGACAATTGTACCCTTTGGTTACCCCAAAAGGTAGTAAGTTGTCTTTACCATGACGGATTACACTATGGGCCTATCTTATAAACCACGCCATAGTGGTACCATGAAAGGTAAACTTACTACCTTTCAGGGCAAGCAAAGGCTACCTCAATCTATTCAGTGTATATAAATTTTTTTTTTTTCAAGCACCGCATCTTATTACCTGTTCGGGCTATACGCTTATGTACTTGTTAAGCTAATGATTTTAGGGTTTAGGAAGGTTATATTTATAGGAAGTGTACACACATTTGTGTGGAGGTAGACTGGAAAACTCTCGGAAAAATGACCCTCAATACACCCGACCTAGATTCGAACGTCGATCTCCCTGTCATTGGCAGTCTAGTCTACTGCAAGAGTAGCGCGTTAGACAAGGCAGCCATCCTGTATTAAAAGTTTTTTTTAAAGTTTACTTTTCTTCCCTTTTCTGGAGTTAGTCTAAGCCACTCACTTGTAATACCTGGAATATATAAAAAAAAATTATTACGAGACACCTGCCTCAATGGCATATTTAACTAATGCGCTTGTTTCTTGTTGAGCTAAACTGTTGAGGACGGGGAAATCAAAATCTGAATCTCATTTGGGTGAACTGGGGGCGGTTTTTCCTAAATGGTTTTCCACTCTCCCTCCATAAAAGTGCGGATTCACTTCCTCTAAATTCAACCTTCCCAACCCATTAGAATAATTAGGATTTAAGTATATAACCCAAATGGGTAGTAAAACGCGGAGCTAACTAATAAAATAAAAACTAAGATCCTCAAAACTACAGGAGTTTTGTGTAGTTTGCGATTTGCATGTGTCTAACCCTAATCAAATGAGGTTATAAATATGGAATGCAGCATTTTTCAAAAATGTATTCCCTGCTTTTGGTGATGCCACGAAGTAGATAATCCATATGCGGACAGTCGAGAGTTTACTGTATATACTTAGTATGTAAAGTTAGGTTAGGTTTTATTATTTTTAAGACACCAAAAGACTGCAGCATTTATTGTCTATAAAATCCTGCTTGCGAATGAAAATTAAGTGCATGTCAATGTATAATTTAATTTCTTGCTACTCGTTCTACCAGATTTGCAAGAGACTGGAATGCCGATGAAGGGGTTTGTATCCTGGTTGGGTGCAATGAGAATGGGTTTTCCCAAAATGATCTTTCACTTGTGGGTACACTTCCTCTAAAATCAACCTTTAACATTATTAGTACATATGTGTATAATTTGAACAAGTAGTAGTGCTGGCGATCTAGGGGTAAGGTTTAAGACTTCGGTGCCAGGGGTCCGGGGTTCAATCCTCGGTCCCGGCACAGATTTATCTGATTGCTAAACCCTTCCTTCACCTCTGACAAGACGTGTATTAATCACAACTTGTGAATGTGAGGAATGCCAGTCCTCCACCGTGGTTCGGATCCCACGTTAAACTGTAGGTCCTCCGTTTCATATCACAATCACCCTACCATTACACATTAGTGTAAGTGTGTATAACCTGAACGGGTAGTAAGACGCGGTGATAAAAATAATAATAGTAAAAAAACAATAATAATAAATTATTATGATGATGATGATGAACGATTAGTAATACGCTGCACTAAAACATTATTATTAATTTTATTTATTTATTTAGCACCGCGTCTTACCACCCGTTCGGGTTATAGGCTTACATACTAATTACGCTAATGAGTTAGGAATTGGGGAGGTTGAATTTAGAGGGAGTGAACCCACATTTGTATGGAGGGAGAGTGTAAAACCATTCAGGAAAATCCTCAGTTCACCCGACCAAGATTCAAACCTCAATCTCCCCGTCCTTGGCAGTCTAGCTCAACACGAATCTAGCGCGTTAGCTAACTATGTCACCAAGATGGTATTATTGTTAATCACGTATGGACATATTATTTTTAATGTTATCTTCCATATGTCACCATTTTTTAATTATTGTTTATGATATCTGACATCTTATCCCAGTCGTTAGCATGTCGGTCTACTGAGCTAAGGGTCCCGGGTTCGATTCCCGGCATGCCCGAAAAATGTATCATTGGTGAATTATGGGTTTACCCTTTCACAGTGATGAATTGACGTCTGGGGACTGGATATTGTTCCTGTCCTAGTCTTAAGTTATATTATAAGGCATATGAAGCTACGATAGGCCTAGCAAGCCAGTGGTGGGAAATATATGGGTTGAATAAAACAATGACCTTGACCACAGGCTGGAAACAGTAATGGATGTAAAAAATTATGTAATTATTGTTTATGATGCAGATCCTGAGAATTAACACCCAGTACAATGTGCTGTACGTGAAAGGTCTAGCAGTGGCTGGAGGAACAAACTCTATATGTTACATCTACGACACAATTCTACCTTTCAGGTGAGTATTATCAACTCTTAAACAAAACTTGGCTGTTTAAATTGATAATAGTAACACCGTGACCTGTTCGATGGTTGACTGGCTTAAGGCGTCACATCAGCAATAGACTGGACTGCCGCTGAAGGAGAGATTGAGGGTTAGAATCCCGGTCTAATGTACAATTCCTCTTTCTTACCAGATTATGAAATTTATATATATCAATATTATATGCCCTTATATTTTGAGTAAAATCAGCTTTAGTATTACCATGTTAAGAGGAACATATTTTTTAGAAACCAGTGTGATGCAACCCTAAATCAGGTAGAGAGAAGCTTTTACCACCATCCTTGCTAATGTAAGGTCGAAGGGGGGGGGGGGGGGGGGGGGTGAAGAAATGACCACCTCAAAGGTTTGCGGCTTGTTTGTTGAAATATATACATATTTTAGAGAGCTTATACTGGGCACACTTAGAGTTGATATTCACAAAAGAGCTACCATCACTAACCAGGTAGGCTCTCTCTATTAATGTTGATACCAAGTAAATAATATTATTAATATATAATAATAATAATTAAAAGCATAGTAAAGGAAAGATGATAAGAACAAATGTGAGAAGGGTAAAGCTAGATTTTTTTTATTGGTTTATTTCTTATAATCCAACTTTCTCATTGCCACTCCATAAATTAAGTTGCTTAATAATCTTTAAATAACAGTCAAAAATAAGTGTAATGTGATTTTAATATTCCTTATGTGATTTTTTTTTAATATAATTTTTTCTTTCATTGACAGGAAACCAACTGAGGCCCCTCCCTTTCCCACTTTCTACCCAGAAGACATGGAAGAACCGTTACCGGATGATATATATTCAGAAAAATTGCACCGATTTTCTTCACCAACGATAACATTTCAAGATACCAAATAGTGTTTAAGATAAGGGTTGAGTTTTAGTTGAACTGTTGTTAAGAAAGTGTTATTGTGTTTGGAAGATTTTTCCTTTTTCTTTAAGAAAAACCTCTTTTCACTATGAGGTAAGTTTTCTTATATATTTGTAAGAAAGTGCGGGAAAGATGGACAGAAAGAAAAGGGAACAAACCATAAAACAGATTTTACAATGTTAAGAATACAGTAAAGTAGAACATGTTAAGCAGGAATATTGTAAAAACCATGTTTTGGTTTCCTTATAAATAACTAAGATAATCTCATATCCCTTCTATTATTTCCACTTCTAAAAAAAATATAAATAGTCGTTAAACCCAAGTTCTTATCATGATAAAAATATAATAATTTTTTTATGAATGTTTTTAATACTAGGGATTAGGGGCGTTTCGAATCACTTTTCAATTCGAATGAAAGCCGAATCGAAGTTTTAATATTTTATTTAGTTATTTTATGCTTGAAAAAATATTATATTGTGATTATTTATTTTACCTTGTGCACTAAAATTACTTGTAAAATGTTTTATTGTATAATTGTTTCTAATATTTAATGTTAATCTGACAAGTTATTATCACAACATGCAATTCAGTTTTTTCTTCCTTATAAATATTAATTTTTAATGTACAAAACAGCTCAGAGTGGCTATAATTGAACATAAATGGAGTATTTTAGCTGCCAATATTTTTATTAGCAAAGCTTCAAAGCCTGAATTTGTTTCGAATCAAAGTCAAAGCTGGTGTTTGTTTCGAAGCCAAGTTGAAGTTTCACACATTTCTACTAGGGATATGTCTCTTTAACAAACAAATTGTATCAGAAGACAACTTAACTTATTCCTAATAACAACATTATCTAGTCCTCAGGCCATTTGTAAAAGAGGAAACCCCAATTTCACCAATAATATATTTTCAGCTCACGGGAATTGAACCTCGGGTCCCCTGATCAATGAATAGCGCAGCAGTGTGAGTTAGATATTCATATGTTTATAACCTGGACAGGTATTAAGACGCGGTGCCAGTAAAAAAAAAATCTTCATTCACAGTTTATTTTCTGTCTCGAACATAAGCCTCTTCATTTACTCCTGTCGTCCCACCACTTATCTTCTTCAAGCTGGCCCAATCCACACTCCTCCGCACTCCTTTCAACCACCTGTCCCAGGGTCTTCATCTTGGCCTCCTGCCTGCCACCATTTCGACCCTCCCTCTTCCCACATCTATACCACCCCAATCTTGCCTTCTCTATCCTATCCTGCAGGGGTTCTTTCTTCACTCTTTTTCTCTCAACCTGTCCATCTTTGTCATTCCTAGCCTATTCCTCAGAAATTTCATCTCACATGCCGCATACTGCAATATTTGAAAATTGTACATCACTCCGTTGCACTTCTGCGGCACAGACCAGGCTTTGAATGCTCTTACAAAAGGCTTCTGATTGACTCCCTCTTTCTCCAATTTCTTTCTTGTTTCCTCCTCTTTCACTCTTTCACACTAACCCAATTCTTGAAAACTTTCCACTTTTTTCATTTGTTCTCCTAATTTGCCTATTATCACCAACTCCATCTTCTTTACATTAAACTTCATTCTGTATTGTACTACACCCTTACTTTTATGGCGAGAGCGGATTTCCTTGTTCAAAGACAGTTTTCAACCCAAACCGTTCCGTCCTCTCCCCTCCCACAGCTCACACTTCCCTTTAACTTTCCTCTCTATTATCCCCTCTTCCACCTCTTTATTTTTCAATGCTTCCCACACCTGATTTCACTGTCCATGTCCAGGAAAGCCATTAGCAGGTCCTTATCGAACTCGAAATGGTGTTCCTGCAACTACCTACTACTGTGGACCTACCTGGTCTGGAAGCCATACTGCTCCTCCCTCCACTACTCTTCTGCTTTCCCCCTCCCCGGCACCTTTTCATAGAGCTCTGCACGATGGCACATAAGTGTCACTCTCCTATAATTCCCACACTATATTCCTATCCCTCATTTTAAATATAGGGACAATACAATCCCTTCTTCTAGTCTTCCGGAATCCTCTTCTCCTTCCACTATTTTTGAATTACTTGGTACATCCATTGCATCCTTCAGCATCTTCACACTGACCTCATCTACTCATTTTCCACAGTGCCTCTTAACAATCTTCCAGTTTTAATCCATTGCTCATCCCTGACTGCTGCTTGCTTTGTTTTCCCCTCCCTCCTCCCTGCTATTCCCTTTTTCAAATCCTCCTCATACATTTCCTCTGTTTTGTCCACCTCATTTCAATTCTTGTCCACCGTTTTATACAGCACTTTTTTGATCCCCCGTTATCCGCTTCTATCATCTCCTACCCCTTATCCATCAAGCTTCTTGTACACTTCTCTTGTCTTTGGAACTTTCCAAAGGTCCTATTATTCTTGTTTGTCGCTCCCCACTCCACCAAGGAGTTTCCTTCCATTTCCTCATTCTCCCATTGACCTCCTTCCTGGTCCCCAGTACATCATTTGTTACATTGTTCTATATTCTCCTCTGATACTCCTTTCACTTCTTACTTTGAGATTCGTCAACAACCGGTGGTCACTGTCTACAGCCTCTGATAGACAAATAAACATTAAGAAATTGTTATGAAATATTGAATCCAGTGTTTTGATTCATTTGAAAATATATCAAATTAAAAGTTATACAGCATGAGGAAGGGCTAATATATGAGGATGGTATGCACTGAGTGGTGCAAGATATGGAATTGCCATCAAATGTGGCCAGGTCAGCCTAGTTCAGCTTTCCTACCTCCATCCATTCTCCTTTATTTGCTTCCATTCATCATCTCTCACTCGCACACTGGCTGTAACTGATCCTCCAATATTTTTGTTGTTCTCCCTTGCGATCTTTTTCCTACATACTTCATATCCTTTCCTATCTTAATTACATGTTCATATCATCTTGGCCTTGCTGCTTCTATCATGTACACCCGCTGTTTTCTGGACAACTTCATTCCTAATCCTGTCTCTCCTCATGCCTCACAAACTTCATTCTTATGGCCTCCACTTTCCTTGTTTCTCTTACACTCACTGTCCATGTTTCTGCTGCACATGTGACTATGCATACAAATAATCCCCTTTACAGCACTCCTCCCTAGATCCCGTGCCAGGGGTCGCTGGTGCTTGCATCAGTCGCCTACAGGTGCTCGGGTGTGGCCCTGCGGACTGGTATGCCCCGTTTGACTACTTTCGTTATAAGTAGTACACAGAACTAGGCCCAAGCCGCGGGCTTGCCCAGAAATGGGTTGGACTCTGTGGGGCAGTGAAGTTTAACCGCCAACGAGTGATGGCGTTAGCAGATCAGTGGGGTTCTGGGCTTTCGGGCCTCGGCCTTGCAGTGAGCCATTTTAGATCTCCGGTTCTAAGCCTCTACTCACACACATGAGGAGTGGGAGATTTTACATTCCCACGCATAGTGGGCATAATACCATTTCCATACACATGGGAAAGGTTGCTTCTAGGAGCGGATGTTAGATAGCTCCAGTTACCACCCTGGATAGGCGGGAGGCACTAGTCCTCAAGTGTCAGCCCAACCAAGGAGGAGTGAATTCTCGCCTCCCTGAGTATCCAGCCTGATCCGGATCATCTTACCCTACTGGGTGGGGAATTGGTGCTTTTTTAGATACCACCCTTGATATGCAGGGGTGCTCCTCCCCAGAAGGTTTCTTACACACCTCTAGAACAACTCCCCATGCTGCCCTCTTCTTATTAGATGTTTTAAACTCTCACCCTCACCTCATTCACACTTCTCAGATATTTTACACTCACCTTATAGCTTCCTTGTCATTAATACCACTTCACTCAATTTTATTCCACACTTGCACTTACTCATTTCTCTCCTGCGACTCTTATTGTACTTCCTCTTCTTCTCCCTCCATACCATAAGTTATCAACAAACATGGCCTCCATTATTTTCTTCTCACTTTATAGTGACCATTTCTATTACCATTACAAAGAGTATTGCTGAGAGAAAACTCCCCTGCTTCACTTTCTCTCGACCTCTAAAAAAAAATCCAACTCAATATTTTGATATATGCCGACATTTTATGACTCCCGAAAAAGTTGTTTTTGGGCTGCTGCCAACAAGAGCCTTAACCGTTTTACCGATGGGGCTAAGACAGTGTTTTCATGAGGTTTCCCCGAGGAGTTTTTGAAATTAAACTAAATCAATCTTACATGACAGATCATCAAACCAAACAATTTTAGATTTATGTTGACATCCCCGTTACATATGACGATGAAAATTAGATTGCATTTATGTTGGGATTTTTTTTAAATCTTTTGACCACACATTCAGCAGTCCAGTGATTGGCAAATAAAGCGGCACCCTTAAGGTTATCTCTGTACAACAAAGCAGCAGTCACTTGTGTAGTATCACAACACATACTGGCCAAGTAATGCGGACCTCTTTAGTTTATGTACATAGTACGATATATCAGTTTGTTCATTATATAGCAGGCCCAACTCAACTCCCGACTCGCGCGAGGTATGGGAGTAAAAGGGAAAAGAAAAGACGTACGATATGCCAGAAATGTATACAGTGCATCCGTACTTGAATGATTACTCGAAATTTTCCGTCGTGACGATGGAGAACCAAGCAACGTATTTGGTTAATGACTATTGTATGTCCCTATTATGACAGAATGAAGATTTGTGCTCAATGCTTATCTGTGAAGCCATTCCAAAATGGCAAAAACTTCTTTTTAATGCAGTTTTTATCCGAATATCATTTAATATTTCAACAATGTTCAGTATTAGGATCTTCTCTTAACTCTTCATCTCCATTAATGTTTAATCAGAAATTATGAACGTGCAATAGTTTTGGTGCAAATTTATGATTTCTAGCCGAATGCATCACGATGCACGCTCTTAAATTTATCATGAAAGTCATGAATATTTCTAAGCCTAATAACTACTGCCCAGCGATGATATAGTTCAGATGTAATTGTAAAAAAAAAAAAAGACAGAAAACAAAATGAGCAAGAAATAATGCAACAGGCAATAACAATAGAAGTCTCAAAGTATTTTTTTTCTTTTTTACTTCATGAAATATGGTTTACATAATTTAAATCAAAACATGATTTAGTTCAAGATGTCCAGAAATTATTTTTCTAAAAACATGCCACCTTTGAAAATTCACAGAGCTTAGTTCATAATAAAATCTATTCCTACAAATAATTCACACTGTGGCGTGAGTGGGCCTTTAGTTAAATTCAGACATTTTTCCAAACCACGCCAATCCGCCTAAACTATACACACACACACCAAGTTATAACATTTCCCTCAGGGTGGCAATAAAGTTTGTATAAAAACAAACACAATCACTATTCAATGTCAAGTGTGTTACACTTGATTAACAAACTTAAATGCTTTTATGGTGATATGAAATGATTTAAAAAAGAAAGTTGTTAATAATAAACTAGCCCTGAATCATTAAAATCAGTAACAAACCTCATTGACACACTGTAGCTGTGTGATCAAATTAAAGGCTATAAATTTGAATTAATGTAATTAATCTATTCTGTGGGTCTATCATTTGACCAACAATACTAATGGTAATATCACTTTTTATAAGAGGCCAGGTCACCGGCATTGAAAATCTAGTATAACATTTTTATGGTTTTTTTATTTTATTTTAGACTTAAGTCTTCTATGACAACATGTTTATATAGATGTTAAACCATTTCCAGGTCTTATTTATGATAAAGATGATATTCTTTTAAATACACATTACCAGAAAGTTCCATAAAAGACTAAGGCTAATACCAAACAAGGAGAAGTGAAAATATTCTTTATTTCTATAATTAGTAGCTTCAAGCTTTCACTGTGTTTGTATGGATACCATTTTACTAGATTATTCAGACGAACAATTTTTTATTTTTCTTACATAAATAAACGGGAAATCCATCTTTATATTTCCACCGATATAAAAAAGGAAAACGTAACAAGTAAATCGCCCGCCATATGGCTTAAGTTACAATTATCACAGTATACTAGACTGCCAATGCTGGGGAGACCAAGGCTCCACGTTATCCACGTCTCCCTAACACCATTAGCGCTTAACCTGGACAGTCGGCAAGACACAATGCAGGTAACCTTGATGTGATAAATACCAAGGGTGTTCCAACACTACCGATACTCAAGCATTTTATCACTAATTAATTAGCAATCATAAACTAATTTATTAAAACAAGGTTGATTTTAAGCAAAGCTCACAATGCGTTTTACTTAGATTTCAAACAGAATTAACTATATTATATACTTCTAGTATTCATACACAAATAAAAACAACCCACTTTAATAAACTAACCAAAAATAAAGGTGTGCGAGTAATAATAATTTAATTTAAACTCTCATAAACATAATAATGGAGTTACTTAACCTTTCATGCATTGGCACACCCTTAAATATATATATATAGCACAAGCAAAAACAACACTTAACTAGTGCCTAATGACTTGGAAATATATAACAAAACAGTGCAGAAACACAATAATGTAAAGTAATTGATAGTGAAGGAAGCCAACCTGAAAGGATAGGTGGTTAGCCCTAGATATAAAGAAACACATCCAAAACAGAAATTCTCCAAGAAGCCATGCAGTTCCACACAATATCTTCTTTGAGTGTTTTTATATGAAAAGGGAATATTTCTGAAAATTTAAAACACTGTAAGAAGAAATGAAGAGAGAAGTATATTTGTTCTTATATAGGCCTGGCCTAACCTAACTATCCATTACATGTTGGCTCCCTTCACTATCACAGCGCCGGGTTTCTACTCTCAACCCTTTAGCGGCGCTAAATAATACAGTGTTCCTACATTGTCTTATTATACCTTCTTTAGCGAATACTAATAAAATAACTTATGATGGCAAACAGACATAAGGATGTACTATTTTATCACAGCTTGTAAAAGTAATAGCAGATTTCATGAACATGTGCCAAAGACAAAAAAAACACCACAATTACTCTGTAATCACATGAAAGTTAAAATTCACCAAACACACCCACCTCCACCTATTTACTAAATAATAGATCAAGATAATAATATAACCTTTATTTTGTCACGGTCATGAATAGAATTAATCTTGCAGATGTACTGCCACAGACTACATGTTTGCAAGAAGACAACGACAAAGCTATAACCCTCCAGTTATCTCAGAACATGTGACATAGTAAGATGATTCTGGGGCCAAAGGTGTTGTTAGTAAGGATGGCCAGGATCCTGCACCAACTCAATCAAAGAGGGTACAACTTTGTAACCATTATCACCTGCTTAATAAAATGCCCCATACCATTCCACTCCCTGAACCCAGACAACCACAGCCTAATCTTGTGCTGACCCCCCCCCGAGCGAAAGCATATACAGTGGACCAATAAAAATATGTCACAAACAATAGACTACCAGTAGAATGCATCCTACATTTATCTCCCGGGAGATAAAAGGAAATGGCACCACATGCCAAAGGCTGTACAATAGATGATGGAGAGGCAGAGGAAAAACTAGCCAAGCAGTTAAGCATTGCACGCATCAAAAATTAGAACAAATGAATGCTTCTTCCATTAAGTATATAGGGGGAGGGATTTTTTTTTTTGCACCACCCTTGCTTCCTCTCAATCACCCCAGAAAATTGTGAGCATGCCCTGCCCACCCTAAAAAAAAAAATTCCCTAGATCAGCCCACCAATAGCATGGATTTCCCTAACCAACTCACACAGCCACAATTAAGCAATAAACACACTTTATTCAAAGTGCAACAGATGCAAAGCCAATGGAATGATTGTTCCTAAGACACTGGTGGCCATCCATTCAATTTAGCCTGGTCTCTAGCTCAACAAAGTGTGTGCTATATATTCTCTTGAAAACTACAAAGAGTTTACAATACAGTACACTGGAATTTGTACAGACAAGTTAACATCAAAATATAACAAGGCCAGTCCATTTTTTTAAGCATCCAAATTAGATACTTTTCTGGTAATGTGTTGTGAAGAAACAAACTTACATGATGACATAGGATGACAAAAATTGAAAGGATACATTTGGTTTATCTGGCACGCTTAAATTCATATCAAATGTTAATGATTTTGTAGCTATTCCATGTATACACTGCCATCTAAATATTGCACAATGAGTGTAGTTGTAATAAAGATTGATTGTTACCTAAATATTTGTAGCATTTCTTACATTATATCTTTCCTGATTTATCACTTCCCATTGAAATGCTTAGAAGCTACATCCTGATTTCTGACTCTGATGCAACCGCACATGGAGGAAGGATGCATGTTCACAAACTACAGTGTGTGTGGCAAAGTATTACTTGTCTATATGTTACTATAGTAGTAATTAAGGATCAAACTACTTGCTGAAGAAGATGCTAAAATTCAAAGTAGTTACTTGTCTTATTTATAGTAGTAATTAAGGATCATACTACTTCTTGAAGAAGATGCTAAAATCAAAGTAGTTACTTGTCTTATATAGTAGTAATTAAGGATCAAACTACTTCCTGAAGAAGATGCTAAAATCAAAGTAGTTACTTGTCTTATATAGTAGTAATTAAGGATCATACTACTTCCTGAAGAAGATGCTAAATCAAGTAGTTACTTGTCTATATAGTAGTATTAAGGATCATACTACTTCCTGAAGAAGATGCTAAAATCAAAGTAGTTACTTGTCTTATATAGTAGTAATTAAGGATCAAACTACTTCTGAAGAAGATGCTAAAATCAAAGTAGTTACTTGTCTTATATTATATAGTAGTAATTAAGGATCAAACTACTTGCTGAAGAAGATGCTAAAATCAAAGTAGTTATTAAGGATCAACTACTTGTGAAGAAGATGCTAAATCAAGTGTTACTAAGGATCATACTACTTCCTGAAGAAGATGCTAAAATCAAGTAGTTATTGTTATTAGATAATTAAGGATCAAACTACTTGCTGAAGAAGATGCTAAAATCAATGTAGTTACTTGTCTTATATAGTAGTAATAAGGATCAAACACTTGTGAGAAGATCTAATATGTGTTACTTGTCTATATTATATAGTAGTAATTAAGGATCATACTACTTCCTGAAGAAGATGCTAAAATCAAAGTAGTTACTTGTCTTATATAGTAGTAATTAAGGATCAAACTACTTGCTGAAGAAGATGCTAAAATCAAAGTAGTTACTTGTCTTATATTATATAGTAGTAATTAAGGATCATACTACTTCCTGAAGAAGATGCTAAAATAGTGGCTCTTGTTTCATTACATCTGGCATGCCTGTAGCAAAATAGTTCTCTTTACAAAGCACTTCAGAATGAATGTATGCTATATTTGAATTCACCTTATTTATGTTTGAATGTTAATGATTTTGAAGCTATTTCATCTATACACACTATAAGTTGCCTTCTAAATATTTCACAATGAGTGTAGTTGCAATAAAGATTGACTCTCATCTGAATATTTGTGGTCTTTCTACATTATATCTATACTGACTTATCATTGAAATGCTTAGAAGCCACATCCTTTTGATTCTACGACTGCAGCAACCACACTGTTGGAATTTAAACTTCCATAGTGCAAAGTATTCAACCTCTTCCTTTTAAGCCATGAGACAAAGTTCACAAAATACATCCAGAGGTCCAACACACATAAGATAAAGTGTTTTGGCGAAGTAGTTATTAGTTTGCATTGAATCTTCTCTAAGTTTTATGTTAATGCACTGCACTGTCTTTATTCTATTTCCTTTTTCTTTCTTATATAATAAGTTGCTATAATAGCATCAAAATATAGGCTTTTGTGTCTTAGGATAGTCTCACTTTCCACTTCCAATGAGTTCTAATAGAATGAAATCTAGGTGGGGGGGGGGGGGGGGGGGGGAATTGTGCAGCAAGATTCATACACCATCTCTTTGTCCAATGGCAGCATTGCAAAGGTATGAAATTTGTTCCTTCTTTCACTACAACAGCCATATTTTATTTGTTCCCTTTTTATGTTTTCTATCCACTTACCTACACCTTCTTCAAATTACATAATAACTCTACAGAACAAATCAGAGTGCTCATAATCAAACACAAAGAGATTAACTAGATGGTATAAGCCTGCCACAACTTTAAAGGACTTAAGAACCACACAAAAGGAAGAAGTCTCTAGTCTACTATTCTCACAAGACTTTCGGACTCTGCCAAGAAGCAAAATTCAAATCTCAGATTGGACTAAGGCCACAAGGTTTGACTCAAGTTGTGAATAAAAACTATACAAGAAACTGGAGGATTTAAGGATTAGATAGCAAAAACTACAATAATTTTATAGTGACAAAATAAATGTTAACTTTTATTTTAATGCCGATCCAGCTATAATCTTTATTCCAAACAACAATACTAAGAAATAGTAGCAACACTTTACTCTCTTATTCTACCAACATACATCATGTGCCTAGCATTTTTTTTTCTTATGGACTCTTTTTATACATCAATAAATTGTGTATACTCAAACCTCCAATTGAATATTTTGTGCTGTTCATTCTGATTCATAGCCAAACAATTGTACATTTCCTTAAAACTAATCACTCCTAGAGTAAATGCCTAAAAATCATTTGTAATAATACATACAGAAAATTCACACAATATATAATAAATTTAAAAATATTCACAGCATAACATAGGGCAAAAATGAACTTTAAATGGTTCACAAACTGTTACAAAAATATACAAAACACATAAATGTAGCAGTAGTAAATTTTTGTATATACATTGAACTGTTGGGGAGTTGCAAAAAATAACACAATGGAATGAGTGGAATATTTTAGTAAAAAGAATGGATCTCGCGAGAGAAAAACTAGTTGATTAAAAGGAGAGGACTATTATACTCACCCAACAGTAAGATTATTACAATTAGTATTTGATACTAAATTATAATACAGAGGTCGCCAGTCTCCTAAACTTTACTCTAAGAATATCAAATAGTTGCTTGATGGACATATAAAAGGGATCTTGCTAGTTTTAGTTTTTTCACTCAGTCGAGCTTGAGTGAACTTTTCAGGATTAAGAAATATGTAGTTTTAAAATCAAGATCAAATATGCACTTCCCAAACATCATCCAGACAAGTAGTGAGAAGAAATAAGACATCCATCACTAGAAATACAAGAAGGTACAGATATTCGATACAATAAACTTTTACGGAACACTTTAAATCAAGAGTACTCGCAGACCCCTGAACACAAAATTGATAAGCAGGCCTTGATAGAAAGAAACAAACTTTACATTTCATACATTCTTTACAGTTACTCATCTCTTTTAAAACTACACAAAATATAAAATTTTCAGAACTATTTCTTTTTTAGGAAGTTGCGTTGTGCGTTTCACACTCCTCCCTGATGAGTTCCGATAGAATGAAACTAGGTCGATTGATTGGATGCTAACAATCAATTTTCTTCAAAAGGTGGCCATAGGAAGGTTTAATTGAGAGGAAGTGCACCCACATTTATGTGGAAGGAGAGTGGCCACATGGCCACAGAAGCAGGTAAGAACCCAGTTCACACTTTACAATGCTGCCAATGAACAAAGAGGTAATGGCCACCTCTTGAAGAAAATTGATTGTTAGCAGCCAATCAATCGACCTAGATTTCATTCTATCGGAACTCATCAGGAGAGAGTGCAAACGTGTGATGCAACTTCCTAAAGGAGGAAATCAAAAACCACAAAGAACAAAAACAGGAAATAGACATATGATGTGAATACGTTATATAATATATATCCTTAAAAGGTTATAATATTGTTAAATGTGTTCTCATAACTCATTCCTGTACCTTTTACAGATGTTTTATCATATAAAAATCTACTGGGACAAATAAAATTACCTATCACCGCAATGTATAACACTTCATTCTCGCAAGATCTGATCAGTAGTAAAAATCACATCTAACAATCAATAAACTTAGTCGGAGTGTCCAATCGGCACTATTAACTTCATTGGAATGACTAGCTCCGATCGCCGCGTGGAGCTACTATTGTAGTTTTATAGTCCATTCTTCCGTCATGCTAACAGCAGGTTTACGAATCACTAGTGTTTGCGTAGCTTTCTTGTAAATAGTCTCGACAGTCATTTTACCAACACCTATAAAATACAAACACACTCGTTAGTAATAGAGTAATCCCAATACTATTTATTGGTGGTTCAGAACCAATTATAGGATGAACTGAACAATCACACCCCAGACCAATAATTTAAAACTTATCTGAATGGATTATAAGACTTGTATTTACCATTCTACTATATTTATATTTTTTCTTACGTGAGTAAATTTTTCCAAATTCAGATTAGAAAAATTGTGTATTAGACTACGCTAATTTAAACTTTATTATTCTTTAAAATTGATAAATGACACAAGGACACGGAAATCAAACCGGGGACCTTTGTCTTAGTATGCCAAAGCTCTTACCAATGTAATATCCAGGATTCGTACCATGCCCAAGGTAATTCTTCACTCATATTTTAAGATAACTGATGATTCCGATTTCCACATGTTCCTCACAGACTATGCCTTTAAAATACGTGTAAATAATAATTTTGATCATATTTACTTTTCCTGTCTTCTAATATCCAGGTTACATATTTCCAGTCTTACATGTCCTACAAACAGTACAAGTGGTAAAAATCCATTTTATTAAGTATTGAATAACTTACTCTTGCTCGTAACTTGTGCTTGTGATACTGGGGTTTGCCATCCCACAATTATTACTCGCTCCACCAATGATTTAGTGGGATATTGAGTATGGTCGATAAAACTGAAAAAGAACATAATATTTCCTTTTTTAAAATATAAAATCTACCATGTGTGATTTTGGAAAGAAAAAAAAACTACGAATCAAATAGCCAAAGCTATTATATATGCTTTTAGTGAGGATTTACTCCATCTAGATATCATATTCTGAACAGTGAAAAATGACGCCTGGAAACGGGAATCAAACCAAAGGTCCTGGGTTCGATTCCAGGTCCAGGTGTCATTTTCCAATCTTCATAATGTGGAAATCTGTTCAAGTAATATTTTATATTAATGTTATAATGCTACACATTTTATTGCCTGTTCATGCTATTTGCAGCCTAAAACTAAATTATTTTTCCACAGTTGGTAATTACCTCGAGCTCAATGTTTTCCCATCAAATTGCAAGGATAAATACAAGTACTTTCCACTTCTGTATTCGAAAGATTCACCATCATCTATGTAGAGAGTACCGGCAGCAGAGTTCTGAAATGTAAGATAAGAAAATACACCCCTATACATTTATATATTTTGTAAGTGATTGTATGGATTGGTTCCCGAGTGTCTATCAACCTGGTTGTTACAACAAGACAACACTCCAAAAATCATATCAAAATGGAGTTTTCGGCATTCTTGATTTGACAATAGCGTAATTGAGATCAGATTAATAGTTGGATTTTTTTCATTTTAAAATAATTATTTTTTCGTTTTTGTTTTATTTATAAAAATACAGTAAAACTACTTCACTGGTCTCAATTCCACTATTTTTAAAGACCGAGACATCTAGTTCATAGTTGTATTGCCTACCCAACTCCATTAAAAATTACGATATAACCACACAAAACTTACATTCTTATCTAAAGCAACGATCAGAGTGTAAGGGTCATCAAAAGACAAAACGGATGACCTTCGAATTCTCTCTTTCTTGGGGATGATGGTCCCACCTCTTTGATAGACAGGAATCTGCAAGACAAACAAATGGAACATTGATGAAAATTTCCAGAGGGTTAGAGGTCCAGTTTGCTTCCAACACCCAATAGGGAGAAAAAATTGGAGATTTTATTAAAAATGTATCAAATTAATTATACATTGCCTATATTTGCAATAAAGTGTGTGAAACAGAAAAAGGAACAAATAAAAGGGATAAAAAAACTTTTAATAATGAAAGGAGGAACCAAGTTCATGCCTTACAGCACAAACACGTGTGTTTTGTGTGCTATCTCTAAGTTTCCCACAAAACCATGTAACTATGACCTAGGTCTGATCTGATGCTGATCTCCGATCCTATAATCAGTCGAAAATGGCACAATAAGGTGACCTGGCCACTTATTATTCACGCTAATCATTTGAACAGTGTTTTATACTTGAAAAGCAGGATCAACTACTGGAATCTTGTTATTCTGGAAGTGATAGACAAACGGGAATTCAAGGGGAAATGGTGGGCACTGCTTAGGTAGAATATTGGATATTTTTTATGACTAATGTAAGTGCAGGGGCGGCAACCAATGAGGTTGGATATTAATTTCTGAAGTGGAAATACTGGGCAATTATTTGTGGAGGTGGGCACTGGGCAAGACTAGCGCATGTTAAAAAATATGCCTACCAGCGCACACAAATATTTTTACATTCAATATGTCCATGCCCTCCCTTTTACCATTTCTAAATTTTTGCTTGGTAGTAAACAACACTATTCTTTGTATAAATGATTGGTGGCAGTGTTAACAAGAGGGCAGATGGAGAGGGGGGAAGCCGAGAACCCCCTTACGGAAAGGACCAGCAATGGTGACTCATCCTCGTCTTCTCACAACCTCTCATAGATGTGTAGTTTGTGAAGGAATTGTTCATTCTAAACAATTCTTACAAGTGAACTAGACGAACTTGTTCGCCTTCTCGAAATCATCAACAAAGTTCCAAGTAAGCTACAACATGAAGTGACCTAAAACAACCGTGAACGTAGTTCTAGTGGAGACAATGTGATGCATTATGATTGGACACTTCACGGGGATTAGCTAACGTGAACTTACTGAACGCATGTTGACAGCTATCTGAATGTTGGTACCACCAACGTATTTCTGATAAGTGTCAACACTGTACCACCAGGTATCAGGACCGGGGAAATAGACGTTGACTGAAGATGCTCCAGAGTCTGTGACTGGATGCACCAACAACGCATTTCCTGCAACACCAAGCCACAAATTGTCAAAATTTAAAAATATATGTATGTCTAGTGAATTATTAGCGAGTGTGATTACTTCTATTATAGAAGACTGAAAAAAGAGACACTTTCATATTTTTTTTAGATTATTTCCACATATTTCCTCTTTCTCTAGAAGGGCTTTCTTAATTAAAATTGCACTTGTTAGTTTATTTTTATTTACTCTAATCCTTTGTAATATTCTAGAAAATGACAAATTCAAGAATTTTTTTTAAAAATACAAAATAATGTTTTTTTCAAAATTTTGAATAATACTTATTATTAACCACAAGACCCCATTAATTTAGCTGAAACTACTTAATTACCACAAGACCCCACAGTCAATTTAGCCAAAACTATTTAATAACCAACAGACCCTATATTCAATTTAACTAAAACTACAATTTTGCTGAAAATATCTTTAAAATATATAGGACCAATGATTAGAGTGAATTATATTTACATTAACTCTCGAGTTTTCAGTTCAACTTTATAAGTAAACATACTATACTGAACAAAATAAAAAGGCCCATATGAACTGTTAATTCTTAGTATGGGTGCCATTATAGGCGGCACAAAGGTTTATAGAAGCCATTTTTGAGGTAAAAGTGCAGCCTGTTTTTGAGTCAAATAACCAACCTATTAGATGTTCATCATCAATAGTGAATGTGGCCAACTCTGAAGGAAACTCCGCCCACAGAGGACGCATCACAGGGGCACCAGTTGTCTCGTGTTCATAGAACAAGGTGTACCAATAGGGCAGGTATGAGTATCGTTTCCGCAACACCTCTCTAATTAGCATCAGAGTCTGTTCATCGTACAACCAGGGCTCTCTGCGCTTTGTGTCAATGTGAGAATGAGCTCTAAAAAACGGCTGGAATGCTCCCAACTGGAAACACAGAATACAACAGTAGTACATGGAAGAAAGAATAGAAACGATGAAAAGAGAAAATAGGTAAATATTAGATCTGGGCAGGATTCTGAACTTCGGGAAGTTGCATTTTCCCAGTACTTGGGTGGGAGAATAGTTTTATACAAATTTTCAATAAAAGGACCATTTATCAATTTCAAGTTGGTATTAATGTTCCTTAAGAATATTATTAATTTATTAAAAGTTAAATTAAACTTACCTTCTGTTAAAACCACTACAAGTATTTTAAGAGAGTGAAACTATATATTTTAACCAATAAAATATTTTTAACTAGAAAAATAGAATGAATAGATGCACACAAGGAGCAAATAAGTGGATGCGCATGCTTCAAGTTATTAATTAGTTTGTATCTCACCTGGTACCACCTAACTATGAGCTCAGAGTCTGGCGTTTTGAAGAACCCGCCAACATCAGCCCCACAGAATGACATGCCTGCCAAGGCGACAGAGAGGCACATGGGAATGGTAATCTTGAGGTGACTCCAATCAGCACTGTTATCTCCTGTCCACATCGCTGTGTACCGCTGAGATCCAGGGAAGAAGGAGCGTGTCAGCAGGAATGGTCGGAGCTTGCCCTTGGAGCGATCCAACAGGCCTTTGTATGAGGCCATACTCTGGAAATAAAAGTTTATCATTGTTTTGAAGCCTATAACTCGAACAAGGAGTGAAACATTAGTTTGAGCAGAAGCTTCACACACGAGCAGAATGATTTGTGGTAAGTAAAACAAATGGTGTGTGTGTGTGTGTGTGTGTGTGTGTGTGTGTGTGTGTGTGTGTGTGTGTGTGTGTTGTGTGTGTGTGGTGTGTGTGTGTGGTGTGTGTGTGTGTGTGTGTGTGTGTGTGTGTGTGTGTGTGTGGTGTGTGTGTTGTGTGTGTGTGTGTGTGTGTGTGTGTGTGTGTGTGTGTGTGTGTGTGTGTGTGTGTGTGTGTGTGTGTGTGTGTGTGTGTGTGTGTGTGTGTGTGTGTGTGTGTGTGTGTGTGTGTGTGTGTGTGTGTGTGTGTGTGTGTGTGTGTGTGTGTGTGTGTGTGTGTGTGTGTGTGTGTGTGTGTGTGTGTGTGTGTGTGTGTGTGTGTGTGTGTGTGTGTGTGTGTGTGTGTGTGTGTGTGTGTGTGTGTGTGTGTGTGTGTGTGTGTGTGTGTGTGTGTGTGTGTGTGTGTTGTGTGTGTGTGTGTGTGTGTGTGTGTGTGTGTGTGTGTGTGTGTGTGTGTGTGTGTGTGTGTGTGTGTGTGTGTGTGTGTGTGTGTGTGTGTGTGTGTGTGTGTGTGTGTGTGTGTGTGTGTGTGTGTGTGTGTGTGTGTGTGTGTGTGTGTGTGTGGTGTGTGTGTGTGTGTTGTGTGTGTGTGTGTGTGTGTGTGTGTGTGTGTGTGTGTGTGTGTGTTGTGTGTTGGTGTGTGTGTGTGTGTGTGTGTGTGTGTGTGTGTGTGTGGGGTGTGTGTGTGTGTGTGTGTGTGTGTGTGTGTGTGGTGTGTGTGTGTGTGTGTGGTGTGTGTGTGTGTGTTGTGTGTGGTTGTGTGTGTGTGTGTGTGTGTGTGTGTGTGTGTGTGTGTGTGTGTGTGTGTGTGTGTGTGTGTGTGTGGGGTGTGTGTGTTTTTTCTCAGCTTCAAGAATATTTCCCATATATATGACTAATAAGAGTTCAATTGTGTTTGGTCCGCCCGTATCCTACTCACCTGCATTAATCCATAAATGTTGTGCACATCCCTGTGTTCCCAGCCACCGTGGTGGACGCAGTCCTTGTCCATGGTGACCTCCGGGCCACTAAATACAGAAGGCTCGTTCATGTCGTTCCAGATGTAGAGGTCCAAGGTGGAACCTTGGTGATTCTCCAGCAGGTAACGTGAGCTGTAGTAGTCCCGCACAGATGGGCTGAACAGGTCTAGGTAGCTGGATGATCCTGGCCAACACCAACCTTCACAACACCCCATCGAGAAGTATTATTTTTCACATGTAGAGTTAATTGAATGCTGATTATTAGGTGTCTTAAAATAGTTGAATTTAGAGCTTGTCAAAGCCTTTATTAATAATAATTACCACACATAGTCTTATTAACCGTTCGGGTTTTACACTTGAATAATAATTATGCTAATAGGTTAGAAACAGAGAAGGTTGAATACAAAGGAGGTGAACCTGCATTTGCGTGGAGGGAGAGTGGAAAACCACCCTCAGTTCACCCAGGCGATATTAAAACCTAGATCTTGCCATCCTTGGCAGTCTAGCTCAACACGAAACCAGCACTTTAGCTAACTACACCACCAAGGTGGGTAAGTTTTTATTAAAAGAGGAATATAAAAATATATTGTGATATTTCCAGGGAAAGTAGGAGGTTAGGTCCCCAAAACACCAGTCTTGAGAGGAGTCAACTTTATTTCTAAAGGCAGCAAAAGTTCATCTTAGTTCTTGCACCTCCAAAACTCAATCCCAAGATATTAATTAATGGCTAACCCTCTTTCCAATGAAAATTATAATAGTAATAAAACAAAACCACAATTTAATAACATACAGTTACTCTCAATTGAGACTAATCTTCTGTAGAGTGGAAGATAAGGGTATACAACAACATACAAGACACAAATAAAGTTATCTAATAGTCAAGAGACTAGAAAATTAATCAAATCCAAAATTTAATTGTAAACACATTCATTGAGAAGATACCGGTAATTCAAAGTATCCGAGTTAATCTCATATTTGTGGAGGTTTACTAACACAAATTATTTAAACAAAGTAATAAGTTATCACACACCTTCAAAGTCTTTGCCCTCTTTATTCTTGACATAGTAGCCATTGTTTTCAGCATCCTGATGAAGAAAATAGTTCCCATCTCTCTTGATGTGAGGGTCGACAATAATGACTAGCTTCCTGCCCTTTGCAGTCAGATTGTTGATCATGTCGATGGGCTGAGTAAACTTAGTTTGGTCCCAAGTGAAATACCTGAAATAAAACCAACTTTCAATGTGGAAGAATGGGGTGAATTCTAAAGGTTCGCCAATAAAAATTCTTTACTAGCTAGCTCAAGATGAGGACAGGTGGTGTATCATAGTAAGTGGCAGCGATAAACCTTTTGAGTTCCTACAAAGAAAGTCGTCATCATCAACTGTTCCCTCGTGTGGCCCGGTCAATTTATTAAATGCCTCCATCTTCCTCTATTCTTCCTCCTTTCACTTAAACACTTGGTTATCTGCTCTTGGCCTCCCTTGCTGTCTTTTTCCTACATACTTCATTTCCAAATTTCCTTTGGCATCCTCTCTTTTTCCACCCTCATTACACATCCATACCATCTCAGTCTTACTTCCTCTACTCCCTGTACCCCCACTCTTTCACAGATAACTTCATTTCTAATCTTGTTTCTCCTCATCATAGCTAACATGCTCCTTTAAAGACAAAGGCTTCATCTATGGCTTAGGACAAAATACGTTGGAAATATAAATTATGTAAGTTATTTTTAATATCTAAAAGTTAAAACCATTTAACATTCAAACTTCGATTCAGTTTTGGGAATATTTCATCGATTCGACTTTGCTTTGAATTGAATAAGTGGACTTGTCACTCCAGTAATAGACATACTTCTTATTGTCTGTATGCTCAATGTCCAACCACATGACGTCCATCGGGAGATCATGCTCGTCAAACTTGGCGTGGACGTTCCTGACGTCGTCTTGGTCATTATAGTTCCAGCGACTCTGGTGATACCCAAGGGCAAAGTACTGAAACAAATCAAATAATACTCAAATAAAAGCTGCCGAGATGGCTGAAGTATATAGAGTTCTAATGTTTTAATAACACCCGAGACCCTCAAATGCTTAGTAAATATTAAAAATAACCACTACGCGTACTGTAATGGATGGATTTATAACCAAAGAATGTATCATTTAGTTACTATTTATATTGTTCTATCATGTTCATATTTCCTTTTATGCTTATCATTTGTTCTAATATTCAGGATTTGTAGGTGGAATGAAGATACGAATTCGTAAAATAATGGATTCGACCCAAATGTAGTAAAACTATTATTTTCTTGGATAGAAGGTTATATTTTAAATTCCATTGCTAGAAACTAGCCACAAAACCTTAATTGTTTTGGAAGAGAGGGTGGGGGATATCTAGAGTGGGTATAGGGAAGAGGAAAGAAGGAATATTTCTACAATTACCTGGGGCAGAGGAGCGGTGCCTGTAAGCTTTGTATACTGTCTGAAAACATCCTTGGGTTGTGGACCAAGCATAAAAAATGTATCAATGATGCCACTTTCCGAGATGAAGTGAGCGTCCACTTGGGGTGTTCTGTCTGCCCCTGACACAAAGTTGACAATGGATGACACGACATTCTGGTCACTTGTGCCCATTATGTCCACCCACGTCTCTGCGCCGTTCAACCAAAACACCCTGTGGTGTGAGTGACACTAGAAAGGAAATATTAAAAATTATTACCATAGTGTCAAATTAAAGGGACCGCCTTGGTAAGCGAGAAATTGTCCTGTGGGCAATATATTGCAATGTATTTAAATCTACATGTGTTATTTCAAAATATGGTTTATGCCAAAATAAAGTCGAAAACGTTACACAGGGATATTTTTCCTTAACAAACACATATTTTGAGTTTTATTAAGAGAAATTTGCTTATGAAAATGTGACATTAGCTCATTTTCAATCACTTTATTAGCAATTTGCGCGGCAAGGAGACTAGGCTTGATAAAAAAAAGCCCTTTAGATCTAATCTTCCTCTAACAAATAAAGTATTATTTTATATCCTCACAAGAAAACATTAAGATATTTAATAACTATCAGCAAGCTTTCATCTTTACCTTGAGATGAGAAGTTTCGTAGTTTTCTTTCCCGATGAATAACAAAGGGTGGTTGTAGGTGAAAGGGAGTATAAACAGAATAGAGAAGTATTTCTAGAAAACGAAACAGATCATTGTATTTTAAGCTGAGTGGCCTTACAGGTATTGATCATTTCTCGGTTACCAAGGCAGCTGCTTAAGACTTGAAATATTTAGTGTGTATACACTCATTTACTATAAATCATTAAATTAATGTTATACATGCCCAGTCAATTGTAAATTGATCTCAAGACACAAATTACTAGAATGTGTATAATTCTACTTACCCATGAGCCACAATTAATGGTATAGCTCCATAAAGGGACATGCCATTGTGGATCTCATATTCAAATACATCCAGATTGTACAAACGGTATGGATCAGTTCCCCTAAAAACAAAACAACAAATCAATGACCTAATTTACAATATTATAGACTTTAATTTCGAGAAAACAATCTAAACTCTGTGGTGGCAGAACCTTATTTGTGTAAGGGTTGTAGAAAGAGGTAGGCCTAAACAAAAATTCTTTTCCACCTTCCTACCCCCAAATAAATGTTTGAAAATTGGATGTCCCTAAAACTATCTTGGATATCAAATCTTAAAACGGTATATTTGTGTTTACCGTTTATGCAAGAAACCGTCAAAGAAATATAGCTTGAAAACCTCTACCTCTTCATTCAAATGACTATGTTTAAAGTGCCTACTTGCAAACCCCTACTACATTTATAGTAAATATTATGTCCACCCCTTTGATGTGTAAGCTTGTAAAATATATATATATAAAAACTTACTTTGTGGATTTGAGAGCAAAGGAGTCTGCATGCTCCGGGATTCCAAATGCATTCTGGGCTCCAACAAAGGAAAAGTCGAGTGCAACAGCTTCTGGGCCGTTAGGCTTGCTGTCATGGAATGATTTGAAGTTTTCCTCCCATGCCCCCGGGTCAGAGGCGGTGTCGTCGTCCAGGGGGGCTTCCTCCACCGGCTGTTCTCCCTCCACTTCCTCTTTCCTGGAAATTAAACAACGTTGTATGTAGACAAAGGAATCAGTCTCATCATGTTTAATTTGTTAGTGACGGACAGAATGGGGATTGTATCCCTGCTGAGTGTACTTTGGGTGCTTTTTCCTTAATAGGTTATCACTATCCCTTTACACAAATGCAGGTACACTTCTTATGAATTCGATCTTTCTCACCTGTACCCTATCATTGTAAATATGCAGGTGGCTCATATGTTTGGTAGCGGTGCACAAATAAAGTTAACCTACACAAGAGAACAAATTAGCAAAGTAGTGACTTACAGCACCATAATTTATTTGAAGAAAAAACATCAACTTAACTTTCCTTAATAGCTAATAATACTATTTCCAGTTTAAGATTACTAATAAAAAATATTTTATAAATTTTAATTGGCACCTTTTCCCCATAAAGTAGTAAAATAAAAAGTTCAATTAATTTATTTTATTTAAAGGCTTTAACATCTTAAACCTTTAAATTATTTTTAAAACAAATTCATGAATTAAGTGCTACCAATTGAGGCAAAATAAACTTTCTTAAAAGGAAAACCAGAGTGAGAAAATTTTAAATGTGGTACATAAAAGAACGAAAACACAGTTCAGACTTACTTTTCGGGTTTCTGTCTGATGTGCTCAAACCTCATTAGGCCTCTTGCATTAGAACTTATCACCAGATGATCCCCAGAGAAAAAGTCCAGCCGAAATGGGGCGCCGTATATTTTTACTTTGTTATCTCCAGACTTGATGGTCACATGTTCCGCCGATCTTTCCAATACTTCAAGCCTGACAAAAATGAATTTTGTTGGTGATACATTTCAACAATTCAATATTGGGAACTATATGGAAAAGAAATTGCAACAGTATATATGATGTAAAAAGAGGAGAGGGGAGGGTTGGGTGGTGGAAGAAAGTTTCCATTCAAATTTGGTACAAGCATGGATCAGTGGTTGTGTGTCTCATGTTAGACTGGATTGGATCGGGGTTCAAACTCCAGTAGGATGTATCAAGTGTGTGAGAGATTTACTCATCCTTATCGCATGTGTGTAATTTATGTGCGAAGGTAACTCAACAAGCTACTAAGACAAGGTTAAAAAAAATATTTTGGAGTACAGTAGAACCTCATTAATCCGGACTTATTCAGGCTTTAATATGTCCGGATAAAAAAGAATCCTATAAAATAAAGCAAGGTACGATTAAAACAGCATAGAAACAAAAACAAACCACATTAATTTTTCATTTAAATGGAATATAATTCGTCGGAAAGAAATGAATATGTAGTTTGTAGTCAAGCTCCTGCAACCTAGCTTTTCATCTGTGTTTATTATTGTATTATTTTGGGAAAAGGGCTGTCCAAATTAAGTGAAGTCTGGTTTATTATGGTCCGAATTAATGAGGTTGTATCGTACCCATACTGTAAGTGTATATAGGTAATCAAAGGTATCACTGTATAAGTTAAACATATCACGAATGACATGGAATTGTACGGTACTCACTTGGCAAGAGATGGCTCCCCCACTAAAGCGTATTGCACTTCATAACGAGGCTTGAGTGGAGCTAATTCATTTATTTTCATACGAAATGTTGCATCGAGGAGAGCAAAGAGTTGAAACTTGAACTGTACTAAGTTGTTAGTATTTATAAGAATTGCTTCTACACTAGAGTCTTCCACTCTCAGTGTGTTTAGTTGTAGTTCATATGGTGACTTCCCTGGTTCTACTCCTCGACAACGCCTGAAATAAAAATTCATAAAACCAATGTGTTAGCATTTACATTCTATTAGTAAAAACTAGACTATATAGGATCGAGGGGTAAGGCTAGATTATTTATACACCTTTTATAAAAATGTTTATGACAAACATACTTAATAGTTATAATTAATACATGTTACTTAGGTACCTACTTAACATGTTGATATTACCCGCCTTGGTGGCGTAGTTGGCTAACGCGCTAGTCGTGTTGAGCCCGACTGCCGAGGACGGGGAGATCGAGGTTCGAATCTCGGTCGGGTGAACTGGGGGTGGTTTTTCCTAAATGGTTTTCCACTCTCCCTCCACGCAAATGCGGGTTCACTTCCTCTATTCAACCTTCCCAATTCCTAATCCATTAGCGTAATTAGTACTTAAGCGTATAACCCGAACGGGTAGTAAGACGCGGTGCTAAATAAAAAAAAAAAAAAAAAACATGTTGATATTATTTTTAGTTTATTGGCTTATAATATAATTAACAAACTTTTGAACCAAATAAAACACCATGTTCGCATTTTGCGATGTTAATTATTAAACTCATCCACATGTAAATCATATGTGACAACATTACAGAAAAACAACTGAATCTCTAATGGAAGGTTAGGTTGGGTAAGTACCGGTATGTAATTTATGAGTTACAAATTTATTTCTAAAAAAATATATTATATAAATTAAATTATTGCTTTTGTGTAAAGTTTATCAACATTATAACCTATACTGGTTTAAGATATTTAACGTGCACTTTCTAAACCATCTGATAAGACAAGCGCATGAGAATTTCTGAGCAAAAAGGCCTGCCACCTGCCAATTTTGCCAGGAAAGAAATTTTCACATACCAGTACAGAGGTGAAACCTAGCAAAGGGAGGTATGTTACGGATTCTTACCGTTCGAGGAAAATCTATCGGCCCAGTCTTGAACCCACAAACAACAGGTCCTGAGGCGAACACTTTACCCCAAGAGCATTGAGGTTAAGCCCGTATATTAACATTTATAACGGTGTGGATTCCTGTTAATTTGTCGAGTTTAAAGGTTTGTTATCCACATCCTTCAGATTTTAAATTTCTAAAGAGTTATTTGGTGGTATATAAAAACATTACCCGAACAATAATAATAGTAAAGAATTTAGTTCAACCCATCACTTTATTCACATTGAGTTTCACACCTACTGTAAATTTTGGCTTGAAATTGTAATTTAATTATGTGCTAACGTACATAATTATTTATGCAAATTAACATTACTTAGTAACATAGGTCCTACTTTAAAGTAGGGGTATACATACCTACAAAAACTACTTTGTTGACAAGTTTTAAAATTATTTCTGTCAACCCCCACAACACTATATGCGAGTATTGCACTAAGCAACACAATGGGCCAATTAGTCAACCTGGAAAAAAAAAACATATTGTATTAAAATCCAACTCAAGTCTAATAATATTAATTTAAACACTACCAACCATAAAAAGGAATTTTCTGTCACAAGCCTGATTAAAAATATACAAGGTGTGGGAGGAAAGAGAGGGTCCAAAACATTAGGATCTTATAGCGAGTGTCCGCAAAACCAACTCGGGCATCTTTGTCTTTCGGTAATAAAATTAATCAGGACACATGTTCACATGGCACAACTTTATAACCTTATCATAAAAAAATCTGCTATACATCTTCTTACATTTTCACACAAATTGCACACTTCGAACCAGACTGCTTCGTGCTCTTTGAAAAATACCTATAGTCATGCCAATCGTCTGACAACTATTTGCTGTTATAAGTCTGCTAAATAATTAACTTAACTCTTTAAATGTCCCCACACAAAAAAGGACAAAGAAATAAGGTCAGACCCATTTCAGTGGCCGCATGGTCTAACTAGGCCTATCGCAGAAGATATCTATCAGATGATGGGGAGATTAAGGTTCAAATCTCGACCAGGTGTACTCTAATGGTTTTCCCACTCGGTCCTAGACCCGAGTGCAGGTACACTTCCTCTAAATATACCCTTCCTCATTCTTAAATCCATTAACTTAGTGTGATTCATATAAATGTATAACCTGGATATGAAGTAAGACGTGATGCTAAAAAAAAAAAAAAGATTAAAGTCAGGAGATTGGGGGTGATGGATAAGTCGAGGAGGCGGTTCGCCCCTTATCTCACTTGACCTTTAAGTCTATTCAGTTTAAGGTGTTGCGCTCGAGACAGCATTTTTTCGAGCACTGTGTCTTACAATCTGTTCAGACTGAATTGTTGATGGAAATGAGGTTGAGATATGAATCGCTAATATTGATTATTTTGTAAATTCAAATAATATCTTACACATTTATTTTTGTTCATACTGAATATGACTTAACTCTGATTTCCATAGGTAACCCAATTTCGACCACAAACATGGCATTCTAGAAATATTTCTTACCATAGACCTATTTGATTAGTTAATAATATAGCTCATCTAAAATGTTATCAAAAGATCCCAATAATTCTTTGTTATTGATTATTGTATGATTTTTTTTTTACATCATTTATTAAACTTACTAAGAATGTAGGCCCTAGATACAACTTTTTCTTCCCACCAATGTTAAATGTAATGTAATTTCACCAAGTAAATAAAGATAAGAATAATAATGTGGCCACAGGAGTTTTGGGTTTCCAAACAAGATTCCTATGAAAATCAGATTGTAACACTTAAAGAAAAAATCTAGGTTATTTGCAAACAGAATGGTAAAAAAAAACTAAAGAATTAACAGGTTGGTTGCGAAAATGTTTGCAAGAAGAGACTACCGACCGTAGGCAGGTTATGAATAAGGAACAAATTTATTTATCTGGCAGGGTATATACTCTTAATCTAAAAGGCTAAAATGTTTAGTTGGACAGGGCCTTAAATGTGGCACGTTCCAAACTCACCAACAGTGAAATTTTTATATCTTTTTAACAATTGTCCATGCCTGACTTAACCTAACTTTGAAATAAACATGAAAATTTAATTTATAAAGATTTGTTCCTGGTACACATGCGAACTTTTAACACACAGCTATTTGCAAGTTAGAATAAATCATAGACAGAATAGGTCAAGTAAATATCTATTATTCACATAGCCTTGTCTTAGTTATGCCAGAGCTATAACCTAGTCATAAAAAAATATAGGCAATGTCACTGCAGAATCGGCCTTAGCAATAGAAGTCAGCACAAGAGTGTTTAAACAAACCCTCTAGTATTTTTATTTATAAATTAATATAGCTTTTCTTACCCTAATGAAGTCATTTTTTAAATTAATTAATGATAACCATTAATTAATTCTAAACTCAATGTTTAACCGGTTATCAATTCTCAGACTGAACAAGCGAGCATCATGATTGAGAAATAAACTCTAGCGACTGAAGAGTTTTAAAGAGAAATTCCACGGCAACACAAGTGTAGGTAACACTGAAACATAAAAATCTTTTTTTTCAACATGTACATTTCTTAAGGAAAATCTACTTGAAACAAAAAATAATCACATGGATAAATATACTTCTAGTTCTATTTAAGTGTATTGAAAAATTTACTAACTTGGATAATAATTGAGTTTAAGGCAACATTAAAAATACTATTTTAAAACCACAATTCATAATATGATCAATTTAAACCACACCACTTTTAATCACAGCGTTCATAATTAAATCGTAAAATGGATACAATTTGTTTATCATTCAAAAGTAAATTTCAGGTCAAATTAAAGCAAGTTTACTAATTTATACCTTTAATATTTATTGTCAGACATGTATACTTCTTTAAGAAAAGCCTACAAGAAAATTTGACACATACTTATGAAAGCTAGACAAACACTGAAATTATGACCACAAAGGCGCATACTACGCCCCTCATATATCTAGCATGGATTTTAGTTGTAAAGATCAGTGCTGTTTCCTTGACAAAACATTATCATTTAAACTCTTGGAATTTTTACTCTGGTCTACCCACATGACTTTATTATGGAGTCTAACTGTCCATGCATCCTAAAGTTATACAAATAAATGAAGAGGTTACCAATAGTTTTGAACGTAATATGAAAATAATTTTGTTGCCAGTCATTCTCGGGAGTTCCTAGGCAAAACTTACTTCTTTTTTTAAATCATACAGCCCCTATTAGTGAGCATGTGGAGTAAAAAGCTGGCTTTTCAGTGATGGGCGATCAAGTCTAATCCAGTCATGTATAATGAGTTTGGTTTTTCTACTCTCCCACCATACAAATGCAGGCAAACTTACTATTAATTTCCTTAATAATACTGGAATTAATGCTTAGTAATATTCTGATTATTGGCCATTAAAGACCCTTTATTTATTCTCATAATGTTTGTGCGTTGTAGTTTTCTAATTTATAGTAGTAGCCAAGTATATTCAACACAATGTTCATTAACTTTTTCGAAGGAATAGAGCTTTAGAGTGTAACACAGAAAAAAACATATGATTTTACATAATATTCCCGATATAAAGACATGGACTCTTTGCTAAATATACCTATCGAAATAAATATGAATCCTAAGATTCTATTGTGGGCCTACTTATTTAGTCAACCTTAAGTCAAATAGTCTGATCGAATGAACAATAATATTATATCAATCATTATGGATTAAAAAGAAATGTAAATGTCTTAAATATTTATTCTACAAACCTGATATTCTTCAAGTACAACCATCACAATATGGAATCAAAGTTACAGACCCAATTAAAAATAAATTCCAAAGCCTGTAGCTCTTGAAAGAACTAGATGCAAACTGAGGTGACTCTCGCATCGACCAACCGTCTTACACAATGAACATCATACGTTTGTTTGTGGTTAATGGAAGTGAGTCGATCAAATGGAACCGTTACTAGTAGATGACGTCAACTTGTAAACACACAAACCTTTCAGTTATGTCTAGATATCCCCCACCCCCACATATGTGCCGTGGGACCAAAATGGGCCAGCCCTCAGAGCATTATTTTCCGTTCTTGAACAGGGAAAAAACCCTGTTCAAGAATAGAAAAATCCTGCCCTTACCCGGAATCGAACCAGGGGGCCTCTTCGCCTTGTAAGTAGAGAGACTCTACTTACTTTGCCAAGAGAGCGGACAAGATATTGAGATATTCTTGGAGGTATTTAAGGAGTGATAGACCATTTCTTAACATATAATAAAGTCATGATTGGATAATTTTCCCACTTACCTACATAGCCTAGTGGCTAGAATGGAGATCTACTGACCACAAGATCGTGAGTTCAAGTCTACTCACTCCTCTCTCTTATTTTTTTAATTTCACTTAATTTATAATAATTTTTCAAATAATAACCAGCCGTACAATAATTTACTATGTTTTATATATAGGTGATTATCTAAACAAAATATTACTTTGTTTCAGAACATAAAAAATATGCTTATTTAAAAAATAACCAAGCGATCTAATTATTATTAGAGTAATTAACCCTTTTTACGGGTTTTAAAAATATTGAGATATTAAAAAATTTGTATATTGATATTATGATTAACTAATATTTGTCAATCAGATTTTGTGATTTTTAGTTTACAAGGATTTAATTTGGAATCTCAAAACTCTGAAAATAGACACGCTATCACCAACGCTATTAATCTATTATACATCTATAATTACCAACATATTCCAGACAATCATCTTGGTCGTAAGCAAATAGAAGATTTAAAGCTAATAAAAACAGCTAAACCGTTTTTCACGGTGCAGTAAATGGAATGAAAGCTATCTTTTAATACACATTTTATACAATGGCACGTTTCAATTCAATTAGGAGTGTTTTTGTGATTGTCCTTAAAATTCGATGATGCATCAAGTATTTTTGTTGTTTTGTTTTCGATCGTATTTTTATATTGTTGTACAAGGTACAGAAACACAACTTTATTATTTGGAGTGTAGGCTTGGCGAACAATTTTAAAAGACAATGAAAAGATACAAAACAGAGTTTTAAACAGGTTACAGCACGTAACGTTGCCAAATATCCTCTTTGCTATTAAAAAACAGTTTCCTAACCCTCCAAATAATAGTTTCTTTCCATCACAATGGAAAAAACCCGTGCGAGAAAAAGAAAACATGCCTGTACCATGAATCGAACCCAGGCCCCCTGATTGTGAGGGCGAGGATTGCTAGCATATAGCACACAGTACAAAATATGTTAGCAGAAGTAAAAACAATATTATTGCTTTAAACGTGCATTAAAAATACGTATTTGTTTGAAATGGCAATAATGTTAATTAATTTACATAGGTTATATATATATATATACATATATATATATATATATATATATATATATATGTGTTCTACTTGGCTGAGTTGGAAGCATGATCACCTTATGCTTTGGAATTCAGGTGTTCTAGTTCGAATACAATTTTTAAAATCTTAATTGTATCTGACAAAAAAAAAATCATCAAATAAATTGTATTAATAAACATACAATTATTTACTTAAACGTATTTTTCTAAACAGATTATAAACAACCTATGTATACCCCAATAGGCTATTCATCTCCAAACGAGTTAAATTGAAAATAATATTTTTTTTAAACTAACCCACATCGGTGGCCACATGATCTAAGACTCTAAGGCGTCACTTTCGCAATATACTAGGCTGCCGATGACAGGGAGATATGTGTTCGAATCCCGATCGGGTGATCTAAGGGTGATTTTCCTAAATGGTTTTCCACTCTGCCTCCCCGCCAATACGGCCACACTTTCTCTTCTATGTATATGTTCATTCATGTTGTCAGCTACCAACACCAACGATGACGCAGTTCAAGACATCAAGCTCATAATATTTTTAATAAAGAAAACTAAGGTTACTCCAAGTACAAAGATCCATTCAAAGTTTACTCTTTCTATGTACATTGGAATTTTAGTTACCTAAATCAGTGTCACAATCTGTGGCGCACCCAGGATTTTGAGCGTTTTACGTAATAATTTTTATAATTGCACCATTATATACATATACATATGTATCTTCAATTACTGTAATATTTGTAAATTTAATTAGAAGTAGGAGGATAAGAAAGATAGAGAAGCAGCGATGCCCCCTAAATAGTTGGGTTCCAAAAAACTTTTTATTTCAAAGGATACAAATGGTAATATTTAAGCAAATCCTCGGCCTACCCTATGTCACTGTGTACGCCACTGGTTAACAGGTCTATGTTTACACATTCTTCTTCACAACCAGGATTTGCAGTTAGTGAGGGTGGGGGCGTATGATAATATCAACTGTCCCTTCCCCTCTACATGATACAATAGTGTTTACATAATTGCTCTAAAATAATAATTCCAACTACTGTATCCACTTCAAAACTGTATGTACAAAGAGTAAAGACTTTAACCATTTCTAGAAAATAGTACGGTATCACAGGTCCAGTTTTCATTTAAGTGCGAATTTAAAAATCAACCGAAAAAAGTATTCCTTTGAAAAGCCCTAATTAAAACACAAACTTATTTGTTTTATATTAAATATAG